>OZ018318.1:76993400-77360900 GCA_963969495.1 Ceratothoa steindachneri
CTGATGGTGGTCATGAGGTTGTCTTCTAGGGTTCCTAAAGCTGTCCCTCGAATGGAGGAGAGCACCAAAAGATCTTCAGCTCCTCCACCCCTACCCAAGGCTGTACTGGGTGGCTCAGAGACAGTGGATCCTCCAAATGTGCTGCCCCACCCGCTGAAGTGTAGGAAGTCCTCAAAGGTGAGAGCACCTTCAGTGCCTTGATCGGCCAACAGCTCTAGGAGTTCGGCCTTTGGGAGGTGTATGGCCATTCCCACAAGGGTATTTTTTTTCAAAGAGGACCCCCGCATCTCCTCAGAGGTAGGCCTAGAAAGAATATTCATTCAATGGAATTGCTGCAGATTCCAGCCCAATTGGGAGGGGCTTAGAGGCTCCTCTCCTACCATTTTCCCCTAGCTACCTTTTTACAGGAGACCATGCTGGGTGCATGTCCCTCACCCAAACTCCCGGCTATAGGAGTTTTGCGAGCCTACCATCACAGGATGGGGCCAGGCAGGAGGACGCGTGTTACACCCAGCATGATGTCTTTGTTCTCTTTGCTTTAAATACTTCTTTTCAAGGGGTAGCAGTGCAGCTGTACTTGGATAGAAAGTATACTCTTATTTCTGTGTATCTTCCATCATCGGATGACCTTGATGCGGGGGGCACTTTTGCCTTGTGGCACAGTTGCCAAGGCCTTTTCTACTCCTTGGGGATTCTAACGCTAGGCACCCTTTCTAGGGAGACTACTAGATCAATCTTGGGGGTTATGAGTGCGATTTGAATAGTTAGCTGCAGCTGCATGACCGAGGAATATTCCAAACACAACAACAAAAATAGATTTTAATACACACTAAATAAAAGGCACAAAATAAATATGGATATATATAGGTACATGAATAAGACGGAATTAGGTTCCGAATACTAATTGGATAACCAGGGTTATTGAATGGTTATAATGGGAGATTTAGGGCAGCGAGTGATTTAGTTCCCTTGAACCTCGAGAGTAAAGCAGGGTGAACTTGAGGGGGAGGTCTTGGTGACCTTGATTACTCATGGGTGTAGCTAGAAACGCAAAGAAGGTGGTGCTACTACTTTCTTCAAACTCGGAGCGAGCGAGATGCGGGCCTCCTGTCCTCAAGAGGTCACCCAATGAACTTTGAAGGGGAAGGTGATTTCTCCAAACTCGGATCGAGTGAGCTATTGGGCCTCTTGTCCTTAAGAGGTCACCTGTTGAACTAGAAATGGGGAGGGGGATGACTTCTCCAAATTTGGATTGAGTGAGCTATTGGGCTTCTTGCCCTCAAGAGGTCACCAGATCAACTTTGGAGGATGGCTTCTCCAATCCTTGATCCGAAGGTGGTTGAGAAAGGCTGACATTGTCTCAAGAGACTCTTCTCCCTGACCCGAAGATATGAGTGGGATGTCCAGCTCTTCTGTGGCCTGCGACCATTACTAAACACTTCTTGAGAGAGAGCGTTGTTAAATCGAACTCCTTTCGGGGAAGCATTGTCTAACGAATCTGTGGGTAATCCTTGGGAGGGTGCATATATACCCGGATTTCTCCAAAACAGGAAGAGAGAGAGAGATAGGCCTTCTCGAACCCTCATTATCGGCCGGGACAACCGAACGTCACCTTGCAGGAAAGTGTAAGAGGCTAAACTCAGCAGGTCATACGGAACGACCAGCGGCTGGAGTCATAAAAGTTGCTTGAGGCCAACCTACACAATAAATGAGTAATCTCCCAACCCGGGGCTGGGTGGGAGGAGATTAAGATGATAGGGAAGTAATCTTCAATTTCAACATCATGCCTCGGTGTGAATTTCTCAGTGACCTGGTGGCAAGTCCAAAAAGGGTGAAGTCGGAGGGGTGGGGGGAGTAAAGGCTCGCTTTCTCTCCCAAAGTAATATCTTAGGAGGTGGGGAAATACTACTATTTTAGTGGATCCCTCTATACCTTCAACAATAGGTTTACATTGAGTGAGTTGCATTCCACTCGGTTCTTGTGCAGACATTGCCCATGGTCCGAATGTTGTCTTGCATGCCATGCTTTCCCAGCTGGGTGAGTGAGGCATGGCCTTTCTGTTTGCTTTGTTCTATAGAATGGACCGCACTCCTAAACCTTACTCTGACTACTTTGTCTCCCTACCAGACTGTCTGACAGTTTCTTGTGAAACTGGGGGATCTTCATGCCCACTGCCTGTCCTGGTCTCTTCTACTCAGAGCAATTTTGTGCCCACCTAAATTTAGCATTGTAAAGTTTTTGGAGGCAGGAGGATTCTTCCATAGTATTTAGTAGTTTGATTGTTAACTGCATCTTCAGGTTCCCCTGAGGGACTGCAACTCCCTTCATTGCCTGAGTTAAGGGGTGTGGCAATTTGCCTTCCTGGCCGCCATGCTGGCGGGACTCAGCGCCCCGTCCGGCCCCAGCTTGGCATTCTTTTTCTTCTGCTAACCCCTATCTCATCTTCTGTACCAATTCTCTTCCCCGTAAGTGGCGCGGTGATTTGCCTTCCTGGCCACCGTACTGATGGGACCCAGTGCCCCATCCAGCCACATCTTAGCCTCTTCTTCTTACTTTTGCATCTTGTATGGGTCGACGGATGTGTCCACTGGGGGGCATCGTCTGCAAGACTGTGCCTTAGAGGAGGTTTGGTTACCCGGGTCATCATTTTGTTTCTGGGAGGTCTTTGCACTGCAGTCCAGAGAATCGCCGTTATGCAGCTCTGCTGTTTTTAAAACCACAGTGGAAGTCGGGGGATGGGTTACCCTGTCTGGGCTGTATGAGTACTCTTTGGACTCACGATGATGATTTGGTGCATGCCCTCGGCTCCAGGGGCAGCCCCAAATAAAATATATACTTATATGGGTAAATTTAACAAACAACTCCCAGAGACATCATCGTGCCTTGGACCCTGATGGTAGACGCTTTGATCATTTTGGGTCAGAAGTCGACCCTGAGTTGGACTATGACCCATTTTTAGTCTTCAAAGTGAACAATAGTCCTCTTAGTAAGGCTGACATCTTTGATGTCTACGAGGATTTTTTTGAGAAATGTGGCAAACCTGCCCAAATGTGGCCACATAATGATGGCGCATTGATAGTCAAGGCAAAATCAAGCGAGCAGCATCAGTGGATTAAGACCCTACAGTCTTTAGCTTCTCTAGACATATCCTTTGCTTCGCACCCAACATTTAACACCAGTAAAGGTGTTATCCGATCGGGAGAGTTAATAGATTACGATGTTGACAGGCTGGTATCAAAACTTCCCAATCAGAAGGTTGTAAGTGCCCACTGCATTTCCAGATGTGTGAATGGGGCTAGGTTACCTACCTCCACCATAATCCTGACCTTCAACAGATTGGAACCGCCCAAGTATGTTAAGGCTGGCTATCTTAACATCCCAGTCAAGCCTTATGTTGAAAACCCATGATGATGCTTCCATTGCCAATGCTTTGGCCATGTAAGCAAGTTTTGTAAACAGACAAGGTTGTATGTGAATTATGGATCTGATTATCACGGGATGCCCTGTTCTCAACAGCCGTGCTGCCCTAACTGTGGTGGAGAACACCCTGCAACATCACAGCAATGCACTTTCTTTCTCTATAAGAGAGAAGTCATTACCATTAGAAACAAGAACAGGGTCAGTTTTAAAGAGGCCAGAAGAAGAGTAAAGGAGATGTATGTCCAACTTGGTGTGAGCTTTTCTGATGTTCTGCGTTCTACTGGGCCAAAGAAAGGGAGAACCTAGAGACCTCATACTGGTTCTCCTGTGCTTGACCAGGTAAAAAGTCCTCCCCATCTTAAACGTACATCTCGTGATGAACACTCTTGGTCAGCACCTAACAGTGCTTCTGAGGTTACCAAAAAAAAGAGGAACCTTCCATCCTCTCCTGGTTCCCCAAGGGTGGTTAAGCACCTTGCTACGACTCAAGAACATGTGGATGTTAATCATGTTGGTCCTCAGGTGGTATCCATTCCACCTCTGGACATTCACCCTACCCTTAAAAAGACCAAGCTCTTCTTCAGCTCCAAAGCAAGTTATCACTCCCCCCCCCCCCTTTCCTTGTTGATACTGCTTTGGAATTCCTTCGATCCCTGAATGAGAAGGAACCAACCTTTGCTCCTTCCCAGGAGCCAGCTGTTGTGGAGGTTACCTCCTCATCGGAGGACTCTCAAAAACTGACTCCACATCCTTCTCTATCAGCATCGAATTCACAACTTTTGCTGATGTCCTTGCCATCACCATCACCTCTACCATCCCAACCAATACCACCAGCTGTGTCAACATTGTCTGTTCCCTCAACTCCTGAACTCACCCCTGGAGTTGCTTCCATTTCTTCTTCTACAGTGAAGACAGTTCTCTTACAGCCACTTATCAAAATCTGATGCGCCACCTCTTAAAGAAAAACCAAAGGCAAAACTCAAGCTTCCAATGCTCCTTTGTCATACTCCAAGCCTAAGGCTAGTATGACATGAACTACTTCCACTGGTAGTTCAAATCCAAAATCTCCTACCCCTAAGGGTAGAAAGAAATCTACCATTATGCTTAAACGGTAACAATATTTCCAATTATTCATTGGAACCTCCAAGGTCTCTTCCCTAAATGGGAAGAGTTCAAGCTCCTGCTTAATGATTACAATCCCGATTGTATTGCTTTACAGGAGATTTGCTTGGGTGCTCGCAGATTACCCAACATTTCGGGTTTTGTGGAGAACCAATTCCTGGTTCTGCTGTTTTTATTAACAACAGGGTTCCACATAACCAGCTCTCTCTTAACACAGACCTGCAGGCGGTTGCTGTCCGCCAGTTTTCTTGTCGCCATTATTCGGTCTGTTCGCTGTATCTTCCTCCTGGCGAGGAAAGAGATACAGCTGTTTTAGCGTCAAAGTTAGCTAATTTGATTTCTCAACTCCCTCCTCCCTTTTTATTGATTGGCGACTTTAATGCTCGACACCCCCTTTGGGGGGACAATGATTTCAACCCTAGAGGAAATATGATTGAGAGATTTCTGGGCACTAATGATGTCTGCTTTCTTAAAAATAGCATCCACACAAACAGCTTTACATGTGTTCACCATGTCTCTCTGTTCACCAAGCTGTAGAGCTGATTTTGACTGGGCAGTGGATCCTGACTTGCGAAGCAGTGATCACTTTCCCATTGTAATAACACCATGTACAGGTAGTCCTCCTCCACCACCTAGCAAAAGATGGAATACAAAAAAAGCAAACTAACCTAAGTTCAGGCACCTCTCGAGCCATGATGGGTCCTTTCCTCATGAAGATATTCAAGTGGCTATTGATGATCTTCTAGCCCACATCAATCATGCAGCTATTTCCTCCATCCCACTCTCTGGCTCAACTCCTCGTTAACCACAATTGCCCTGGAGGTCTGCTGAATGCTCAAGAGTTGTCACTGAATGTAAACAGGCTTGCCAATGTTACCATCGATGCCCCACGATAATAAAGAAACGTGCTCATAACTGAGCAAGGGCAGCACGGCGATGCACCCTTCTATGAGCTTGAAAGACCTTGTTGGATGGTTACATCCCATCTATATGTTGGCAGACCCCTGCAGACAAAATCTGGAAGAGGGTCAAAAAGCTATTGGGGAAATCCAATGACTTTACAGCTCCCAACATTGTTCAGGCCGGAGAACTGTTGAGAGACTTGTCCCATATTTCTGATGTTTTGGCTGGATTGTTTGCTAATATTTTGAGCCCAGACACAACTATTTCATCCAATTCCAGCACTTTTGGCTCTAACAGGAGCAGCATCCTATCAACTTTATGGAGCCTAACATGGATAATGAGCCTTATAACTGGCTCTTTTCTATCCATGAGCTCCATAATGCACTGAAGCTCTGTGGATCCACTGCACCCGGATCAGATGGCATTTCCTATGATATGATTAGGAATATGCATCCATCCCTCATCTCACATTTGCTGGACATCTATAACTTCATCTGGATTAGGGGCTGCCTTCCTTCTATACGGAGGGAGGCTGTGGTTTTACCTTTCCAAAAACCAGGAAAGGATGGGACGGAACCCACTCATTACCACCCCATTGCCCTTACTAGTTGTCCATGTAAATTGTTTGGGAGGATGATAAATACAAGACTCATCTGGTTTTGGGAGACAAACCATCTTATCTCTCTCTCTCAATCAGGGTTCAGAAAAAAACAGAGTACCATTGACCTGCTTGTTAGAATGAAGTCTTATATAAGAAATGCTCTTTCAAAGAGGCAGCATTCTGTTGCTGTTTTCTTTTTGATATTGAGAAAGCATATGATACCACTTGGAGGTGTGGTATCCTAGAGCAACTCCATGATTTGGGCCTGCAGGGCTTTCTGCCCAGGTTTGTCGAGCAATTCCTCATGTGGCACACACTACGTGTAAAAGATGGAAATACCCTATCAGAGCCTGTAGAGCAAGTTGAGGGTAGGCACAGGAAAGTTTCCTCAGTGTCACCTGCTTCTCTGTGACCATCAATAGCATTATTGCAAATCTCCCAGCTGAGATTTCCTCAACTCTATATGTGGATGACTTAGCGCTTATCTGTTCATCACCTTGATTTCCATTTATCATCAGTAAGCTACAGCGGGTTATAAATACCGTAGCTGATAATGCTTCTTCCAAGGGCTTCCGCTTTTCCACAATAAAGACCAAGGCTGTCCATTTTTACAATCATAGATCAGTGACATGGGACCCTCCCCATTTGTCACTATGGTGTCCTTGTCACCTTTGAGCCCCATTTCAGATTTCTAGGGGTGATCTTTGATTCAAGGCTTTCTTGGAGGCCTCATTTGGACGCTTTGAAAAGATTTTGTGTGAAGAGAATGGACATAATGAAATTACTGTCACACACTTCTTGGGGAAGTGATCGACGCACCCTGTGGCTTCTGTATTTAGCATTGGTCCAGTCAAAACTGGACTCTGGGTCACAGGTGTACCCCTCTGCCTCACCGTCCATCCTTAAAAAATTAAATACTGTACGTAACCAGGGTGTGCGCCTGGCTTCTGGAGCCTTCAAGTCCTTCCCTGTGTGGAGTCTATGCAGAGAACTGGGCTCTTCCTCTTCCTTTTCACAGGCTCAAGTCTAATCTCAAATATCTTTTTAGACTTTAGCAATTACCATGGTCACCAGTATATGAGTGCATGTTCAATTTGCGAACTGTGGCCTCATATGATAAATTTCCATCCCTGGATTGCCCCTTTGCTCTGCGCATGGCTGAGTACACAGGATGTCTAAGGGAGTTTTCTGTTATTCCGTTTTCAATACCAAAGATTTCCCCATGGCTCATACCACCTGTAGTGGTATGCAAGGGGCTTACTGGTAGGCCCAAGGATCAGTTCTTGCCTGTAGCCTTGAGAACCATGTATGATCAACACTTCTCCCACCATTGGCCTAGCACCTTTGTGTTCACCGAGGGGTCCAAGTCATCGGACGGAGTTGGAGCTGCTGCTGTCTTTCCATCTCAGACAGCATTGGTTCGCCTACCAAGTGCAGCTTCTGTTTTCACAGCAGAACTTGTTGCCATTCTTGCACTCTTTGTTATTGCTCCTATGCCATCTGGTTGTCTCTACAATTTTCTCTGGAGGTACTGAGTGCTTTTGGTTCTAGCCATCCGCTGGTTTCCAAGCTCCAGCAGTGGCTTTTTTACATTTCTCCTATTCATAAGATTTCTTTTTGCTAGGTGCCCAGTCATGTGGGCATTCCAGGTAATGAAAGGGTGGGTGCTGTAGCCAAGGAGGCGGCATCGTTAGGGACACCCCCATCAGCCCCAGTCCCACTTTGTGATGTCTATCCCCTCATCACCGAATATATAGTTGGCTTATGGCAGAAGATGTGGGATGAGCTTCCTCCCACCAAGCTCCATTCCATAAAATCTTAAGTCCTCTCATGGCCACATACCATGAGACCACGTAGACTGGAGGTTATTTTGTGCTGACTGAGGAGGATAAGCCATTGCCGCTTCACTCATGGGCAGCCCCCACCTTCGTGCATCCTGTGCCGGGTGCAGCTGTCCATCCTTCACATCTTTGCCGAGCATCCCCTTTTGAGAAATCTTGGGAGGAGGGCCTTCCCTTTCATTACTGGGCAGATTACCCCCAACAGGTTCTGCCGGGCATCTTGTCTGAGACTCATATCTCTTTTAGTGTGAATAAAATTTTTTAATTTTTAGAAGAATCTAATCTTTTAGCCAAAATTTAATATATTGTTTCATGATTTTATATTCTCTGTTCTTGTATCTATTGTTGATCCATCTATAGTCTATGTTTTTATCCTTTGTCGAGTTCTCAATAGTTTATTTTTTATATCCTTTTACACCCCTTGATGGTTTTAAATTCCTGTACTTCCATTCTATTCATCTTAACCTCATAGCTATATTTTTGTATATTCTCCAGATGTCTATATTTTTATTGAGAATACTCATGCAAATTGCCCGTCCTTGAATTTGGTTGCGGGCTAGTCCGTTTGGACTTTACAGCATTTATTTTTGCCACTATTCATTCATTTTATTGCCTGAGTAGGATTTTTTTCTCTTTTTGCTTTTGTATTCTTTTTGTTTGTTTTTTTGTTGTTTTTTGTTTATTTGTTGGTCTTTTATATTAGCTTACTAATAGGATTGTTTGTAGTACTTGGCAACTGTGCCCTTGTTCACCAACACTTATTTTATTATTCCTCCATAGTCTTGCATTCTCCCTTTTCCACTATCCAGTGGTATTATCTCACACACTTCTACTCTCAGACTATTCCACCTTCAAAGGGCTTACAACACAATTACCAGACCCTACTACTATATCATCCATTCCAGATAGCTACTTTATCATCTTTCAAACCTCACATGCATCCTCTTTCATAGATATTTTCTTCTTACAAACCCACATCATATCGCTCATCAAAGTATTGCTGTCATTTACTTTTAAGTTCCTCATTGGTCTGAGGTGACTTATGCCCTTTAAGGAAGTCACAGGACTTTTTTATTAAAAGAGATAATAATAATAATAATGATAATAATCCTCATTGGCCTGAAGTATCTTAGCATCCTTATTTTTGATGTTCATTCACCTCTTCTTTGTTTCTCATCTTTCTTAGTTTCTAAAATAGCCTTTTGTTGCCATCCACTTCATCATTCATTTTCCAAATGTTTCAATTGCTTCTTTTCACCTTGACTTATTTCATTCTTTTGCATCCTTTACTATCCCCATGGGAATCATCTTCTGCTCTGTTAACTTCCTGAAAGTATGCCTCTTCCTTCTTTTGCACTACATGTTTACCCATTTCCCCCACCCAGCATTTCCCTCTTCAGTTCCGTGATCACTGTGCAGTGTGCTCCAAGCACACCACCAATATACAGCCTTTGCACTCTTATCTATCACTTTTATGAATCTCTTCCACATTTGATTTATCCTCATGCTCATACTTATTCCTCAATCCTAGTCTCAAGCACTGTCAAACTTTTCCTCTCTCAGATTTAAGTCTTTCACTTATAATTTGCCTTTCATTCCCACCTTCCTCATGTCTCCATGCACACCTACCCTTTTAACGTTTTCCAGTACAATCTTATGGGTATTTATTACTATACTCATAACAACACAAGCCTACCACACTCAATTTTCATTGTATCCACATATACCAAAATGCCTCAGTTTTTCCATGTTTCTTCCAGTCACTTATTTGTCTGTTCACATATCTTACAGCCATTACTCATTCCCAATTCCATCCACCACTTGACCTAACTCATTTCATCACATCTTCACAACCTTATCTCTATCATTGCACAGTTTCACCCTTGCAAATTTAGTGAAGTTAAGTCACATTGGATGTTGGATGGAGACTGTTTTAGGTTGCCTTCATGGTGGCTGCCATATACTAGATACCTGTGGTTCAGGTCCTACCTTAATCACTAGGGCCCCACTAAGAATTAAGAGGCATATTAATGAGTGTAAGTTAGTGAGAGAATCCTTACCAATTTATTTTTTACTCAGAATAACATGAGTTATGGGTTCTTAATTTTCCAGGCTATTTTTTTGATATTCTGTCTTTTTCTTTCACTCATTTTCATTCAATCTCACTTTAAATCCCTTATTGGATTTTAATTCTTTAGCAAAAGATGTTTCATAATGGGAGAATTATTTTTTTCACCATATAAAATAAGCCTATATTGAAATATTTGTTTTGTAATGGATTTGAAAGTACTGGAAGAAAAAAAGGCTGCTGCCAATCATACAAGTTGGATTAATGCATCTTTCTTTTAGTTTCAATTCCCTATTACAAATGTGGGTAAGGCTCAGCCAATTTTCAAAAGTATACTTGAATTCACAATTCAATACTGGTTCCCATTTTGCATGCCTATAAGCTTTCATTCACAATTTCTTATGCAATTGTGCTTATATTTATCTCTTCTATATCTTTATACACCTTTATTTGTGCATATGGATGAGAATGTTTCCTATTATAGGGGTAGCCTATCTTGAAACCTAGTATGATGTCATCTATTAATCAGCTTGATTTCTTTTTCATATTGTGAGGAGGAAGACTCCGACGAATGCCTGAGGGTAAAATAGCCTTTTTTTTATTATTGATGTCTGTTTGTCATTGTTCATGCCATTTTCCTGGAAAATAGGTCCCAAACTTGTGGGACCTATTCTTTAATGATACCCTGACCATATCCTATTCCATATGCACATCAGACTTGCACACTAATAATAACAGTAGCTGACTGGAACATCCTTTCCAACTACACTGAATAAAATATAAGGATTGTGACCCAAGAGTTTGCCAATGACCAACTCCTGAGGGCATGTTACTTATAACATGGGCAACCTTATTGTGGCTATATATATATCTTTCATACATCTTGACTTCCTCTTTACCAACATTATGTTGGATATGCCCTCATTGGTATTTTGTTTTAAGAATGGGGGTGGGTGGAGATCTCTGATGATGATAAATGTGGTACCATATGACTAAAAGAATGAAATTAAAGATACTAGTTCTGTTAGGCTTCTCTCAAGCTTGGATGCTCATTCTATACGAAGCAATTAATACATGTAACACTGAGGAACACAATTTTTGTTAAGTTAGATATTTGTTTTTTACTCACTTTTGGTCTCAGAATCCCCAAATGATCCATTTTTCTGTATCACATCAACCTTTTGAGCTACAGGATACTCTTGCTGCAGGGTTAGCCTGTGTAACCTGTTATACTTGGTACCTTCAGGAGCTGCACATTCTACAGACTTGAGTGCAAATTAGGGAGGCCACATCCATCAATGGATTGACTTGAACTCTGATGGGACCTGCAGAAGTTGTTGGTGTGCTTTCCTTTCGCCTCCTCTTAGCACTAATCTTATATTATCAATATTAGTTATTATTTTTATTATTAAAATTATTCTTATTTATCATTATTTAATGTGTATTATCATCATTATATAGTATTTATTATTATTATAGTTATCCTCCCAAACTTTTCTATTCTGATTTTGTACCAGGAGGACTGTTCCACCCTGGATAGAGTTTGGTCTGGTAGCCATGGTGCCCTGGTGGACTGCATGCCATCCTGGGATCACCTAGCACCAGGATATGATAATAATAGTTGATCACCCACCCTACTCATTAGTAGACCCGCCTATCTCTACTTCTCTTTAGTACATACCCTCCTACCCCTTTCCACACCTGCTCTTCTATCCACAGAGGTTCTGGTGGCATGATGTGCTTTCATCCTCTTTAGACCCGCTGGCTAAGGCAGGTATGGGTGTGTTGGACTGTCAACTCTGCTAACCTTCCTTCAGTACACATATAAGGTGGCTATGCCTGCACCATCCTTTATGGTTAAACCTCTAGGGTAATGTCACCTGAATGGTGGGCTGGGATAGGAAAGCCCATCAATGCTGGACTGTGACTGATTATGTGTAAATGATAACATTCTGGAATTTCTGACCCTATAGAGACTTTTCTCTTAATTGGGAGGTTATAGTATCTTCTTTCCATGTTCCTTTTTTCTTTACCTAATATGTTGACAACAGAAGGCAATAGTGGGAAAGCGCTTAGAGATCCACCTCCAAATTGGGCCTTTCCCTTCATATGTTTCAGGAAGGATGAGGAAAATCGAGGCACACTTAGATTAGTAGAGGGGCTCCCCTCTGACCAGCACTATGAAGTAAAGAGGCATCCCCTTTGCTATCTTTGGAGCTGTTTTTAGACATCTCCACCTCTGAAAAGCAGATGGCTTCCTTGTGCTTTCTAAGAAGCTCCTCCAACCTTCTACTGGAGAGGAGGTTTACTCCTCTCCTACGCCTACTGGTGTGGTGGCTCTCCCTTCACCCCCTTATCTTGAGCCACCTTTGGGCGCCTCCATTACCCTACCAGTGGCGCCCCCTTCCTTTCCCATCACAGGCGACTACCAAAAGCTAAGCAGGTTGCCCAAAATTGACCAATCCTGGTGGGAGCAAATTGATAGGGCCACCCCCTTAAGGGGGCAAGCAAGAGTAGGGCCTGTTCAGTCCTACATTTTAAACCTGCAGGGGTTGACAAAATACGAACAGACAGAGTCCTTGTTGGGGATCCATGATGCTTCAGTGTGGGTAGGGATGGCCATGGCTGCCACATGAAGCTCCCAAAAAGGCACTGAGATGGATATAGTCCTGGAGGCAACCCAGCCGTGTATAACAGAACCTTCCATGAGTGCAAAGCTGGGCTCTGTGCGAAACATGGAACCTAGATCCACCCCTTGGTAATCTTTTCTTTGTGTGGCTCGGTCCCCCAAAGACTAACAAGGAGAGGAGGGACACCCGTCCCTGGCTAATTCTACTTTGAGAGACAAGATCTCCATCTCCAAGAAGGATCTTAATGAGGTCAGTACATCCAGCCTAGTAGCTGCTTCTGGTAGTGGAGAGAAGTGAACTCATTCCCCACTCTCCTCTCACCAAAAGAGAAAGGACAAGAAGAAAAAGATGTAAGAGAACTAAGGGTTACTTTCCCTCCATGGGGGTTTCAGGGATGGATGGGTATGCTGCTGCTTCGGCAAGTAACCAGGCCAAAATTAGTATGTCTGGTTCTGTGGCACCCTAGGGTAGGGCGGCCCAAGTTAAGACAATGGTTGCAAGTGTGCTGAGCGGAGCCTCGATTATGGAGGGCTCCCTCATTGAGTGACTACCTGGCATATTTGAACCCGCTGGCTTCAAACTCTCTCTGATTATTTGCTCCACTGATGGCAGTATGTTGGCCAAAGGCAACATGATCCATCTTCACTTTCCCTACAACCTCTCCCAAAACTTTCTCTGGTAGCCTATAATTTCACAGGGTAGATGCTGACCAGCTTCCTCTGACCCAACTATCCCGGAGCAGGGCTCCCTCACACCTGAGCTCCGGCCTGGGATGGTGGATTTTTAACAATCTTCTTCATCCCCCACCCACACCTCCCTCGCATACCCTTTCTTCGTCCTTTACCTGTCTATCAATTTTATGCTGTGTCCGAGGTTGAGTTGCCAAGTCAATAGGTGGGAGGAGTGGCCTCAAATAGTGGCAGCTGGCTTTGCTGCCCCCATGTTAATTCCTTGCATAGTGGGCTACTGCATGGGGGTGATGAGTGTTTGCGTCCTGTGATTATCATAGGGTCACGATGGAGGTCTTCCCTGTGCTTTCACAGGGGACCCTCCAAACCTCTTTGACCAGATAGGAAGTTTACTTCTTTTCTTTGCATAGTGTTGCAAGGGAGTCCCCTTCACCACATTTTCTGGGGCCACCCTTGGGCAACTCACCTTTCCAGCGGCTCTTTCCCCCTTTACTTTCCAAGGGGACTGCCAAAAAAGCAGGCAGGTGGCCCATAATTTACCGCTCCCGGTTCCTGTGCCCTCCAAAGTCGGGCTAGTGGGCATAATGAGCTCACAGTATGTGCCTCCCTCTCTTTCCTGAAGGATGCTGCTTCGCCAGCCCAGAATATGACAAAAGATACTTTGATGGGGATGTGTGATATATTAGAGGAGATGGCCACATGGAGGCCTCCCTTGAGATGGACATGGCCCCTGAGGTGACCCTGCCCCTGACAGTAGGATCTTCCATGTGGTCAAACCCGGGCTCAGTGCCAAGCACAGAATCTCTGTCCTCCCCTATGCAAGCTCCTCAGGCAGCTCTGGTCCCCAAGGCATCACACAGAGTAGAGGGATCTCCCCCCCCCCCATCTGGTGCCCCTGTGACAGCCAAGACCTTCTCTATTTCAGAGAAGGATCTCGCTTAGGCTGGTCCATCTCACATAGGGGCTCCTGTCAGCGAGGGGGAGAAGCAGGTTCATTCCCCACTCTGCTTTACCCCCCTAAAAAAAAGAAAAGACTTGGGGCTCCTCTCCCTCCACAGGAGCCGTTTCGGTATCCAACCTAGCCAAGATCGGCACATCTGGCTGTATGTGCTTTCCCTGGTGGGGAGTCCCAAACTAAGATGAAAAGTGTGGAGAGCGGAGCCTTGATTATGTCGGGGCCCCTCATTCAAAGGTTACCTGGCATGTTCGAGCCCATTGGTTTCAAACGTTTCCTCATTATTTGCTCCACTGATGGGAGCATGTTGGCCAAGGGTACATGATCCATCTGAGGAGATGAGCCTTAGCTTGTGTGATTGGTAGAGATCCGAAGGTGGCCTGTTTCTCGGATGGCAGCCTTCTGTCGAATGCATCAAATCGCACCGAGGCGGCCATGATTAGTGCCATTTTGACACTTGATGGCACTCCGGTGAGTGTGTCAGCACACTCAACGATGAACTTTTTGAAATGAGTAGTCTATGCCAGGGACCTCATGGACTACTCCATAATGACATAACCTTAAAGCTGGCTGACCATGGAGTAGTCAAGGTTGAATGTGGGATGAGAAAACAGGGAGGGTCCTTGAGACCCACCCTTACACTCTTTGTCACATTCGACTGTAACAAGGTATCTAAGTCCTTTGTGAGGCTAAGGACTTGGTCCTGGGGTGCTAAGTGCTGCCTGGAATGTCCTATCCCTCATTGTTAAAGACACCCTCTTCTCCTAGCCCCTCCAGGCCAGGAGCAGGAACCCTTCTATGTGTCCTACCCTCCCTGGGCGCTCCCTTGGTAAAGCTGGTAGCACAAAGGGTTTACACCCAGCCCCAGCTAAACCCAGGAATCCCCTCCCTTTGTAAGGCGAAATGGTCCTGCGCCTCCACCGAGTCTTAGACTCACAGGAGGCAACATCCCTGAAGAGGGTCGTGAGGCCATCTTCCGGGGTTCCTAAAGCTGCCCCCCGAAAGGAGGGCAGCACTAAAGGAGCTTCGGCTCCTTCGCCCACACCCAGTGGTAGGCTGGGTTACTCAGAGATGGTAGATCCTCCAAAAGATGAACCCCGCCTCCAAAGCCACCCTCCCTGCTGGCCTAAGGTTTCGACAGAGAGGGAGAAAAAGACACATATGGTGAGCCTAACCTGCCTGGATACATCCTTGAAGCCGAAAGTGCCTTCAGTATATTGTCCGGCCAACAGTGCCCAGAGTTCTGCCTCCGGGAAGTGTACAGCCATTCCCATGAGAGTCTTCTCTTTGAAGAGGCCACCCTTATCTTTTCCGAGCTAGGCGTGGAGTGCATATTCCTTCAATGGAATTGCCACAGACTCTGGGCTAGCTGGCAGGAGTTGCAGAGGCTTGTCTGCCATCCTTCCCCGTTAGCTCTCTTTTTGCAGGAGACAATGCTGGGCGTGTGCCTCCTGCCCATCCTCCCGGGTTATAAGGGTTTTGATATCCTACCACCAAGAGATGGGTTCCAGGCGGGAGGATGCACGGTTTACAGCTGGCATGATGTCTTTGTTCTTCTCTTCGCTTCAAATACCTCCTTTCAGGCTGTAGCTGTGCAGCTGCACCTGGATAGGAGGTATACTGCTATTTCCACGAACATTTCACCATCAGGGGCGGGGGACTTCCGCCGTGTCATGGCACGATTGCCGAGGCCGTTTCTCTTGCTCGGAGATCTGAACGGTAGACAACTTCTCTATGAAGACTACTTGATTAATCTCAGGGATCAATTCCTTGCCAAACTGATTTTGGGTAGTGGGAGGTCGAATGACCTCCATGGTAGTGATCACTTTCCCATTCGTATATCATTTTCTGGGTCGCTGCCGCCCGAGAGTCTGTCTCGGTGGTGTTTGGCGCTGGCATGGTGTTCCCCATTTCTGGAAATGACTGATTTCTCTGTCTTAGTTGAGGAGTTTAGGATGGTAGCTGAGGCTGTTGAGTTCTTCTCCGGCAACCTCATTGCCAAGAGCCTAACTACTATTCCTAGAACATCTGACTATTTTTCAGGCTGATCGCTCCTTGGTGGTCAGCTGAGTGTGAGATCCTCGCACAGAAGCGTTTTGCCTACATGCACTATAAGCGCCGCCCGAACAATTTCACTGTTGGTAAATTTTGTTGGGCTAGGGCTAGATTCCGGTATATTTCGAAGCCCGCCTACTGCTCTTCTTGGCGGGCGTACGTGTCTTCACTTAATGGGAAGACTCCTCTAGCAGGGGTTTTGAAGCGAGTCAAAAGGATTCGCGGCAATTCTCGCAGGATCCCCCTCTCGTTCTCCAGGAGAATGGGCCTGCAATCTTGGACCCCGTGGTCGTCTTCTCTGCATTCTCTAGCTGGGATGCAGCTCTCCCACCATTCCATGCGTGTCTTGCCACCGACTGGACTTTACCTCAAGAGGCTAAGAAAGAACCCTTCAATGACAGGTTTACTCTGAGTGATTGAGTTCTGCTCTCTCTTCATGCGCGGACACCGCCTCTGGTCTGGACAATGTCCTGTACACCATGCTTCGATACCTGGGTCAGTGAGGCATGGCCTTTCTGTTAGATTTGTTCAACAGGATCTAGGTAGAGGGTATCCTCCCAGATTCCTGGCAAATCGCTACTGTGCTCGCATTTCGCAAACTGGGGAGAGATCACTCTACCCTGGCCTGTTTCCACCCAATCTCTCTAACCTTCTGCGTGTGCAAATTGACTGAGAAATTGGTAAATGTTAGATTAGCCTTTTTTCTGGACAGCGGTCGCCATCTGTCTTCTTCATAGTGCAGCTTCTGCCAGTTCCACCCCCAATCAGATGCTCTGCTCTGACTGGGAAATGCCCTCTGTGAGGTCTCCCTTTGTAGACAGCACTATGCCACTGTGTTTTTTGATCTGGAGAAGGCCTATGATACCGCATGGCAATACAGTATCATGGAGACTCTCTCGTGATGGGGTCGAGGGGCCACCTCCCAATCTTTATATCTTAATTTTTGAGAGATCTTTGATTGCGCCTAGGGGTGGGGGGAGCCCTCCCCGGCCCAATGGAGCAGGAAGAGGGTGTCCCGCAGGGAAGTGTCCTTAGTGTTACACTCTTTACCCAGAGGCTCAACGGCATCACCTCAGTGCTTCCGGAAGATGTTCTTGCTACACTTGGCATGGATATCCATCGTCCTACCTTAACCCCTTCGGGTTTAGGGCTAGGAAACGCCTTCATGCTGGTGGTGTCCCTTGTTCCGCCCAGGATGCCACCATGGAGGGTACCTACCCCCACGTCTCTTCCCAAAGTTTCTACAGCGCCAATAGTATTGCATTCAGCCTTTTTGGAGCACACTTCGTGTCACGCTGTAACTGTGCTAGTGTAAACGGATGGCTCTTAGTCCCAAGAGGAGGTCGTTTCCACGCCGTATCCCCTCTGTTTGAAGCCAGCAGCGCTCTGCCAGCCGCTGCGTCTCTCTTCACCGCCCAACTGCTTGCAATTAAATGCTCACAGACTGGATTGTGATTTATAGCGACTCACAAAGCGCCTGGAGTGTTTTGGCGAACAGGGTGGATATCAAGATTATCTTATGCTGGGTTTCTGGACATCTAGAAATTGTGGAAAATGAGCGTGCTATACTGGGCGAACAGACCAGAGTTTCACTGTTCCTCGCAGTGACTAAGATAGGAGACGTTCAAGAGGAACTTTAAGGCGCCGTGCCATTGCGCCGCAAATGTTCACATGGACCTAGCCCCTCAAATGCTGCTACTGCTTCATGCTGCTTTATGTCTTCTCCAAATTGGAAACACTCATGGGATGCACTTCCATTTGATGGAGTGCTCGCTTGTGTCTTATTGTGAAGACTGCATTGTCTGCCAGACTATTCACACATTCTTGTTGAATGTTCCAGTCTGGGTGATCTTTGCGCATCTTACTTGTCCTGCTACTGGGATGAGTGGGGTCACTACGCCTTGTCCTTTCATTCATTTTTCTTCATTCCTTGACTTTCAGTACCTAGGGTGCTACTAGGGCTACTGCCTTGCTTCTCTACCGATTCTTTGTTCATTAGAAGCTTGCATATGGATGTGAGTTTTATGTATTCACAGATGAACATGTATTGTGGAAGGTGAACTCGATCCACGACACCAGTCTTTGCCTGGCAACCGGTGCCTTCTGCACACCACACATTGAGAGCCTACTTGTCTGTTTAGGAGATGCTACTCATTCTGCGCTGTGCACAATGCATCTTGCACCTGTACACCAAGCCTGGTTCCTTCCTCAGTTGCTAATGGCTCCCACTCTATCTATAGCTGATCTCAACAGTGCCTGCCTATGCCACTGAGAGACGCCATTCATAAGAAACTCTTTCAAAAGCTCGATGTAGCTCTCAGGCCAGTGGCTCCTTTGGTTCTGCCCAGGATGTCACCCTGGAGGGTACCACCTTTGACCATTTGTTACCTTGCCTCTGCCCTCAAAGCTCCTACAATGTCTGGAGTATTGCGCTCTGCCTTTTTGGAACATATTTCATGTCAGGCTGGATCCATGCCAGTGTATACTGATGGTCCCAAGTCCAAAGAGGCGGTCAGTTTCCATGCTGTTTGAAGTCGCTTCAAGATGATTGCAATGCACCACTCAGTACAAGACATAATGCATTGTGCCTGGTTTGGAGATGGGATTGTGATCTTTAGCGACTGATATAGCACACTGAGTGCTATTAGGGTATTGGAATTCCCATACCCCTTGCTTCGCAGTATCCATGATGTCATGGTTGTCATTGTTGCTGCTCAGATTTGGTCTATGGAACATAAGAGGATAAGGGAGTTGTTCAAAAGGTTTCTTGGCTGGGGCATAAATCCAACTCTAATGACAACTCAGGAAAAGAGTATTCAGAAAGAAAATAGGAAAAGAGATAGTAGAAGAGTGAATAGGAAAAGAGATAGTAGAAAAGTGAATTGGAAAAGACTTTGATGTTCAAGGTTATGCAGAACTCGAGAAATCAAGGAGCAAACAACAGCCTTAAGAAAAGGGAACCAAGAGGCCTAGACCCTAGATTTGAACGTAAAAAAAATAAAAGTTTTTAATGTCATTAACACAACGGAACTCTTCCAAAGAAAAATTTAATAGGATTTGTAAAAACAATCTATAAATTTAGTAATATAAAAATGTAAATATAGGTCTATAAATTATAATAAACTTAGGTTGGTTTAAGGTAGAGTAATTTAAAACTCTCAGAAACCTTTATGAGGAGGGGAAGAAACCTCTGTCCTGCACGAAAACAAAGTTAACATATTAATCTAAATTAGAAGTTATCATCAAAATTAAATATATAATTTTCACATAAACTTCTGTATTTAGTAAAGGCTACTTTTGGGAACATAAATTTGCATTTCTATATCCAATTTACAATGAAAGTTACTTGATTTTTATTTCCAAGAAATGCATTTACCTACCCCTTAACTGCGGTTCTTTTTTCTTCTTATTAATCTTCTGATAAATCTTGGCATAGGAATAAAGTCCAGATCCAGATCCATATACCAAGAATATACATATATATATATATATATATATATATATATATATATATATATATATATATATATATATATATATATATATATATTTATTTTCCTGGTATATATAGGTTTTAGACCCTCTTAGCTAAAACATTCTCATATGGAAATTACTTTTTATGAAGAAAAAAATTATCCTGTTTTTCTGTTTCTTGCGGTATGCTGAATCTGGATATATATATTTATATAGAAAAAACAATCACACTTATATGTACAAAACAGCACTTAAAATATAGAATATATATATATATATATATATATATATATATATATATATATATATATATATATATATATATATATATATATATATATATATATATCCTTATAATATAGAATCAGTCAAAGATAAATAATTCAAACCCAAAACTGCCACTATGCAAACAATTTATACAAGAATCAGTATTGTAGAAATCTACAAATGAGAATGGCCAAGGTTCATCGGCTTTTAATCGAAGGGGAGGGGATACTGGGAGAGGGAGGCAGGCCCACTTTCTTTTGAGGAATTTCATACAGTTCTGGAAATGGGACTCGTTGGATTCCACAGTCACTCCATGGAGTTGAGTGAATGTGACTTGGGTGGAGAGCTCCGAGATCACAGGAACCAGGGAGGTAGAACAGTTTCACTACTACTTGTCAAATACTTGGTCTAGCCAGTCCCATGGAGCTGAAAAGGAGAAGGCATTTCATTCAAAGATTCACTGCTACATTCAAACATCCATATCACTAACACACTCACAACCACACCTACTCACACAGACCATCACTCACCTGGTGTTTTATCCAGCTCCCTTTTCTTGCTTTCACTTATTCTTTGGACACTAATTTTCAAGAGTCTGTCACAAAATTACAGTCTGTCAGTTTACACTTTGAACTCTATTTAATGAATTTGCTGCAAAATATTCCTGTGGGAGGAGACAGATGAACAGGGGGCACGATGGAAGTACATTGGGTCCCCCACTTGAGCCACAATCACTCAGTTTGGTCATCCCAGCAATCCTGGAAAAGAAGAAAGAGATTTAGGTGAGGGGAGGCAAACTACTACTTTACTATAGTGTCTCCATTCAGGGTGATGCTGTGTGGCCCAACATTTTGAGCAGAGTCTTAGCCTTATTCAGGTAGTTATGTGGAGCTGCTGGAGATTACGCCTACCCCCAACACCTGAGCGCTCTTCCTTCTTGCCATTTTGCTTTGTTTTCTAGTTATTTTTTCATCCTCTGTCATTTTTTATCATTATTTGTTACCAACATATTATTTTTTAATATAGCCTAGTAGTAGACTGTGTTGTGTATGGTGACTTATGCCCAAGTAGGCAGTCACTAGATGGGCTCCCAAAATAAATAAAAAAAAAGAAAAATGCTGTAGATTGTGGTTAAATCCTGACTGGAAAAGGTTGCTGCTTGAAGGCCATACCTCTGGGAGAACCAGAAGTGGTTGCTTGAGAATTCTATGAATTCACCAGCCCACTTTCTGGCCTCCAAATTCCCTGATTGTAATGCCATGGATTATTGTGTGTAGGGCGCATTTGAGAAAAGACTAACTACTCTGCTTGCAACCTAAAGGCCAAGCTGGTGGCTAAGATCAAAGATGTGTTCAAAAATCTTACCAGGGATACAGTGAGGAACACATGGCCAGGTTTCAGTGCTGTCTTGAGGCCTCAGTGGAAGCTGAGGGAGGCGACTTTGAGTAAATTGTTATCTCCCAGCCATCATCTAGCTGATATTTTTAAAATACATTTATCTTTGGCTGAGATATTGAGTTTTTTTATTTTATTTTATGCTAACCATCAAATTTAGCTGGAAATCCTATATATGTTATTAATCTTTTAGACCTCTATTCTTGCTGTAATTTGAACCTTTTAAATATCTATTCCTGGTATTAATATGAACCTTTTAAATAGTGCTAGTCTTGGGTTTAATTTGAATAATTTAAATCTCCCTAGTCTTAGTATTAATTTGATCCTTTTAAATCCATCTATTGTTAGTATTAATTTGAATTTTTTAAATATCTCTTTTTGGTATTAATTTGAACTGTTTCCTGGGCAGAGGCATTCTTGATGCCCTAGGTTTGAACCCAACCCATTTTTCAGTTTCATTAATGGGTAAAGGTTTATATTATTTTATCTCATTTTATATATACCTCTCTTCTTTCTTAATCTATTGTGTCCAATAGTTTGATATTTGTCATGAAGTAGGAGTGTAGCATACTCTATACATGGTTCTTTATTTCAAGTGAGGTGGTTAGAATGATCATAATACCCACATTCCTTAAAGTGGCCAGTGAGTGATTTATCCTGTTGTTTGGCAGAAAAAAATAGAAAAAATAAATGAGGCAACAGGAGAGACAGAAAATAAGGAGGTGGAACTTTCAAGTAAAGAACTAAAGAAGCAAAGGAAGATGAAGAAGGTGGAGGATGCCATGGTGGTAGGTATCGATTTATTAAAAATACATGCAATGATTCTATGATCTAATCAAGTATAAATTTATATATATAAAGATAAAGCTGTTGGGTGGGATTAGTTTTGTGATGCGATAGTAAAAAGGCCTGACTCCATTGGAGGACTTGAGTGGCTAATTGGTTGGTTTGATTGCTCAACCTAGTCCTTGTACTAAGTAGGTTGGGAGTGTTGTATAACAGGATGAATATCCCTTGTCATATTCACCCTTATTCTAATGGCACTGTCATCTTCATCTTGCTCTAATTATCCTTGTCATCTTCTATCTTGTTCTAATTGTCCTTATCATCTTCACTTTTGCTCTAATTGTCCTTTTCAGATTCAATCTTGCATGAATACTCACATAATCTTTTCTATCTTGTTCTAATTGTCCCCTTATCTTCATTCTTGCTCCTTATGACAATCAATCTCAATCTAGTAGTCTTCCTCACTTTCAATTTTGGTCTAATAGATCTTTTCATCTTCAGTCTTGCTCTATTACTGATTGTTACCTTTACTCTTGCTCTACTAGTCATTATGATCTTCTCTCTTACTCTACTGGTCCTTATCATATTCACTGTTTAATTTTTCTGTCATAGTTTTTATTTTCTCTTCTGTTATAATATTCCTCCTCTTTAATCTTGCTTTAATTATCCTTGCCAAGTTCAAGCTTGCTGCAGTAGTCCCCATCTTCACTCTTGCTCTCATAGTCCTTGTCATTTTTAATCTTGCTATCAGTCCTTGTCATCTTTAATATTGCTCTAGTAGTCTTCATCTTCATTAGTGCTCTCATAGCTTTGTCATCTTCAATCTTGATCTCAATCCTTGCCATCCTTATCTTGCTCTAGTAGTCCTCATCTTCAATCTTGCTCTCAGTCCCTGTCATCTTTAATCTTGCTCTAGTAGTCCTCATATTCAATCTTATTTTTAGTTCTTGTCATCTTTAAACTTGCTCCACTATTCCTTGTCAGCCTTAATCTTGCTCTAGTATTCCTTATATAATCTTTAATCTTGCTTTAGTTATCCTTGTCATCTTTAATCTTGCTCTTCCAATCCTCATCATCCTTAATCTTGCTCTTCCAATCCTCATCATCCTTAATCCTGCTCTTCCAATCATCATCTTCAATCTTGTCCTGATAATTATTATCTTTAATCTTGCTCTAGTACTGGTCTTCAATCTAGCTCTCATAGTCTATGTCATTTTTAATTGTCCTCATCTTCAATCTTTCTCTCAAAGTTTTTATTATCCTTAATCTTGGTCTAGTAGTCTTATCTTCACTCTTGCTCTCTTAGTCCTTGTCAACTTTAATGATGCTCTAATAGTCCTCATCCTCTATTTTACTAGGATAGCCCCTCTCATCTTAATCTTGCTCTCATCCATTATTTTTAATATTGTTCTATTAGTCTTTATCCTCAAGCTTGTTCTTATAGTCTGTGCCATCTTTACTCATGTTACAGTAGTCTTTGTCATTTTTAATATTGCTCTAGTAGTCCTTATCTTCATTCTTGCTCTCATATTCCTTCTCATCTTTCATTTTATTCTAGTAGACTTTATCTTAATTTGGATCTAGTAGTTCTCATCTTGAGTTTTGCTCTTCAAGTTCTTGTCATTTTTAATCTTGCTCTAGTACTCCTCATCTTCAATCTTGCACTTATAGTCCTTGCCATTTCTAATCCATCTCTTGTACTTCTCATCTTCAATCCCTTTTTTTTTCATACTCCTTGTCCCCTGTAAGGGGCGCGGTGATTTGCCATCCTGGCCGCCATGCTGACGGGACTCAGCACCCCGTCCGACCCCAGCTTAGCCTCTTCTCCTTCCTTCAAAACACTTGTTTCCTTGCTTTTCACACAACCTCTCCCACAACTTTCCTTGGTCAGCCTCTAATTTCACAGGGTAGATGCGGACCTTCTTCTCAGCCAACCGTCCCGGATCGGGGCTGAAGGGGGAGGGGACATTGTTCCCTAACCCATGAGCTCCGGTCTGGGGTGGTTGGTTTTTAACAACCTGCTTCATCCCCACCCATACCTTCCTCACATCCCTTTTCCTCTCTTCTTCACAATCTATCTTTTTTACACCGTGTCCAAGGTGGAGCTGCCATGCCAATGGACTGCCAGGCCACCAGGCGAGAGGGGTGGTCCCAAATGGCGGCGCCTGGCTCTGCCGGGCCTGTAAGCACCTCTTGCAGTGCGGGCTACTGCGAGAGGTGATGCGCGATTGCGTCCCGTGATACAACAAATAGGGTCACCATGCCCAATGATGAATATAAAAAAAACACCCCAACCCTCAACTTCCCCTGTATCATCAACGGAGCCGCCCTCGGGCAGCTCCACTGAAAATATGGCGGTCCCCCCCCCTCTGTGCTTGCGCAGGGGACCCTCCATATCTCTCTAACCGGAGAGGAGGCTCACCCCTCTCCTTCGCCTATGGGTGTAGGGGACTCCCCCTCACCCCCTTCTCTGGAGGTGCTTTTGGGCACCTACCTCTTTCCAGCAGCAGGCCCCTCTGTTCTTTCCAAGGGGACTGCCAAGAAAGCCAGCAGGCAGCCCTTAGCCAGCCGCTCCACATCAAAGTGGCTCGGTAGGGCAAACCCCCATAGGGGGGAGAGGGAAGCCAGGCCCCTTCAGTCGCTTCCCTCAAAAGACCTGCTGGCAAGAATTTTAAACCTTGCTGGGGTCAAGGCCTGTGCCTCCCCACACAAGACTGGCGACACTGCCAAGGGGACCTGCGATGTCCTGGGAGGGGATGGCCAACTGGAGGCCCCTCCTGTGATAGACATGTTCTTTGAAGAAACCCAGCTTCAGATGGTAGGGCCTTCCATAGGGGGGAACCCGAATCCGCCCCTATGCAAGGTCCTCGGCAAACGGATGGGGCCTCCGAGGCAGTACAAGGAGGGGAGGGATCTCCTCCAACGGTTGCCCCTGCGACCACCAGGACCTTCTCCATTTCGGAGAAGGACCTGGCCGAGGCCGGTCCATCTGGCCTAGGGGCTTCTGCCGGCGGAGGTGAGAAGCGGGTTCATTCCCCGCCCTCCTCTCTTAAAAAGAAGAAGAAAAAGACAAGAAAGACTAAAAAGACTCGGGGGGGGGGGGGCTCGTCTCCATCCGCGGGTGCTGTGGGGAAGGATGGGTCTGCTTCCACTTTGGTAGGCGACCAAGCCAAGATCGGCAAATCCGGCCCCTCTGCCCCCCCCCGGGTGAAGAGCCCCTGACTATGACAAAGACGAAAAGTGCACAGGGCGGATTCTCGATGACATCGGGGCCCCTCATTCGGAGGTTACCTGGCGTTTTCGAGCCCGCTGGTTCAAACGCTTCCTTGTTATTCGATCCACTGATGGCACCATGTTGGCCAAGGGCAACATGATCCATCAGAGGAGAGGATTAGCTAGTTCACTTGGTAGAGAGCCGAAGGTGACCCGTTTCTTGGACGGGAGCCTTCTGGCGAATGCGGCGAATCCCGCCGAGGCGGCCAAGATAAGTGGTCTTCGGACACTTCATGGCACCCCGGTGAGTGTGACGCCGCACTCTACCATGAACTTTGTGAAAGGAGTAGTTTATGTGAGGGAACTCGTTGACTACTCCATTGAGGACATCACCTTAGACCTGGCCGACCATGGGGCGGTCAAGGTCGAACGTGTGATGACAAAACAGGGAGAGGCCTCGAGACCCACCCCTACACTCTTCATCACGTTCGAATGTGACAAGCTCCCTGAGTCGGTGCGTGCTGGTTGGTACCGCTACCGCATGAAGGCATTCGTGCCACTGCCGCGACGGTGCTATTACTGTCACCGCTTCGGCCATACGAATCGCTCATGTAGACGTGCAAAGTCAGGGTCACCCGAACTCTGCGTAAATTGCTCCAAGGTCGCACACGATAAGTCCAAATCGTGTGTGGCCAAGTGTGTGAATTGCGGAGAGCCGCACCCCGCTTCTTCGAAGCAATGTGGTGCATATCTCCTTGAGAAAGTAATCCTGGCCGTTCAGGCCCAGGATCAACTCTCATTCCGCGAGGCTAAGGACTTGGTCCTGTCGCGCCCCGCTCTGCCTGGGACGTCATATGCCTCAATAGTTAGAAAGGCACCCTCTGCTCCTGGCCCATATAGGCCAACGAGCACGGTTGTTTCCACGCCCATTCGGAGCCCTTCTGCGGGCTCTACTCAACCCGGGCGCTTCCCTGGTAAAGCTGGTGGCAAAAAGGGTTCCTACCCAGCTCCGGCTAAAACCAGGGCTCCCCCCTCTTTCCCCAGCGTGACAGTTTCCCGTAAGGTGAAACGGCCACGCGCCTCCACCGAGTCGTTAGACTCACAGGGGGCAACACCCCTGAAGTTGGTCGCCAGGCCATCTTCCGGGGTTCCTAAAGCTGCCCCCCAAAAGGAGGACAGCAACAAAGGAGCTTCGGCTCCTTCGCCCACGCCTAGTGGTGGAGCGATTGGCTCGGAGACGGTGATTCCTCGAAACGAGGGCCCCCGCCGCCTCCGAAGCCACAACGCCCACCTAAGGTTTCGAGGCAGAGGGAGGAAAAAACTCAAATTGCGAGCCCAACCTCCCCCAATAAGTCCTCGAAGTCGACAGTACCTTCAGCGCTTTGGGTTCTGCCTCCGGGAAGCGTACGGCCATTTCCTTGAGGGTCTTCCGTTCGAGGAGGGCCCCCGCGTCTCCTCCGAGCTAGGCCTGGAGGGCATATTCCTTCAATGGAATTGCCGTGGACTCCGGACCAACTGGGATGAGCTGCAGAGGCTCGTCTCGTCCCGTTAGCTATCTTTTCGCAGGAGACCATGCTAGGTGCGTGCCCCCTGCCCGCCCTCTCGGGGTATAAGGGTCTTGCGACCCCACCACTACGGGATGGCTGGGTTGGGGGATGCGCGGTTTACACCCGGCATGATGTCTCCGTTCTTCCTTTCTCTTTAGATACCTCCTTTCAGGCAGTGGCTGTGCAGCTGCACCTGGATAGGAGGTATACTATCATTTCTGCGTACATTCCACCGTCAGCTGACTTCGACGCGGGGGACTTCCGCCGCGTCGTGGCACGGTTGCCGAGGCCCTTTCTCTTGCTTGGAGATCTGAACGGCAGGCATCCTCTCTAGGAAGATTACTCAATAAATCCCAGGGGACAATTCTCTGCCGATCTCATTGAAGAGCTTGAGATAGGTGTCCTAAACGTGGATGAGTTTACGCATCACTGTCCGAGAACCGCTTCATTTTCTTGCCTTGACCTATCTTTGTGCTCTTCGGATGCACAGCCTGATTTTGATTGGGGGGTGGTCGTTGACCTCTATGGTAGTGATCACTTTCCCATTCAAATATCATTTTCAAGGCAACTGCCGCCTGAGAGCCCACCTCCGCGTGCTTGGCGCGGGCGCGGTGGCCTGCATTTCAGGAAATGACTGAATTCTCTATCTCAGTCGAGGAGTTTAGGTCGGTAGATGAGGCCGTTGAGTTCTTCTCTGCCAACCTCATCGCCGTGGGCCTGACTACTATTCCTAGGACGTCTGGCCGTTTTGCACGCCAACCACTTCCATGGTGGTCGGCCGAGTGTGAGACGGCCCTCAAACAGAGGCATTATGCCTACATGCGCTATAAGCGCCGCCCGAACGATTTCACTGTCGCTGAATTTCGTCGGGCTAGTGCTAGATTCCGGTATAGTTCGAAGCACGCTAGCTGCTCTTCTTGGGAGGCATACTTGTCTTCACTTAACGGGAAGACCCCTTTAGCAGAGCTGTGGAGGCGAGTCAAAAGAATTCGGGGCAAGTTCTCGCAGGACCCCCCTCCCGTTCTCCAGGAGAATGGGAGCGCAATCTCGGACCCCGCGTCCGTGGCGGAATCCTTCGCGACCGCTTTTTCGGCATTCTCTAGCCGGGATGCTACTCTGCCAGCATTCAATGCACGTCGTGATATCGCGGAAGGCCGCCGGCTGGACTTTACCTCCAGAGGCGGAGAACCCTTCAACGACAAGTTTACTGTGAGGGAGTTGCGCTCGGCTCTCGCTTCTTGCTTCGACACCTGGGTGAGCGAGGCATGGCCTTTCTGTTAGATTTGTTCAACAGGATCTGGGTGGAGGGTCTTCTCCCAGATTCGCTACTCTGCTCGCCTTTCGCAAGCCGGGGAGAGATCACACTACTCCGACCGGTTTCCGCCCAATCTCTCTAACCTCTTGCGTGTGCAGTTGATGGAGAAATTGGTAAATGTTAGATTAGCCTATTTCCTGGACAGCGGAGGTCATTTGTCTTCTGCACAGTGCGGCTTCCGCAAGTTCCACTCCACGTCGGATGCTCTGCTCCGACTGGAAAATGCCGTCTGCGAGGCTTTCCTTCGTAGACAGCACTACCCCACGGTGTTTTTCGATCTGGAGAAGGCCTATGATACCGCATGGCGATACGGTATCATGGAGACTCTCCACACGATGGGGGCGAGGGGACTCCTCCCAGTCTTTATATCTGAATTTTTGCGAGATCATTGATTCCGCGTACGGGTTGGGGGAGCTCTCTCCGGCTCAAAGGAGCAGGAAGAGGGTGTCCCGCAGGGAAGTGTCCTCATTGTCACACTTTTTGCCCTGAGTTTTAACGGCATCACCTCGGTCCTGCCAGACCATGTTCTCGCTACGCTCTACGTGGACGACCTTTCGATCTCTTTTGGCGCGGCCCAGATGCCAATTCTGGAGCGTCGACTCCAACAGGCATTGAACCGCGTCTCTCGCTATGCCGAAGCGCACAGGTTCCGGTTTTCTTTGGCCAAGACTAAGGTGGTGCACTTCTGCCGCCATCCACGGCTTCACCCCGACCCAGAT
This sequence comes from Ceratothoa steindachneri, assembly GCA_963969495.1. Lineage (NCBI taxonomy): Eukaryota > Metazoa > Arthropoda > Malacostraca > Isopoda > Cymothoidae > Ceratothoa > Ceratothoa steindachneri. The sequence continues at coordinate 77,022,401 of OZ018318.1, forward strand.
TTGTTTCTTAATGGGGTGCGCCTGGATGTGGTTGAGTCGCACCGTTTCCTTGGTCTTGTATTCGATCGACGCCTCACCTGGGAGGCTCATATTCGCAGCCTTAGGGTCTCTTGTACCCGCGCCATGGATATTCTCGGTTCCGTGACGTTCAGCGCTTGGGGCGCTGATAGGGCTACTGTCGTACTCTTTTATCGATCGTTTGTTCGTTCGAAGCTCGACTACGGATGCGAGTTTTATGCATCCGCAGCCGAGCGTTTATTGCGGAAGGTGGATTCGATCCACCACACCGGCCTTCGCCTTGCGACCGGTGCTTTCCACACTTTCCCCATTGAGGGCCTTCTAGTTTATGCTGGGGAGATGCCACTCGCTCTGCGCCGCGTGCAGTGCATCACTCGCCTGTATGCGCGAGCCCGGTGCCTCCCTTAGTCGCCAACAGCTTTCACTGCATCCACAGCTGATCTCGACGGTGCCTATGCCGCCGAGAGACGCCAGTCATACCCTAAGCCCTTTGGGTTTAGGGCCAGGAAACTCCTTCGAGAGGTAGATATAGCTCTCGAGCCGCTGGCGCCCCTGGTTCTGCCCAGGACGCCACCCTGGAGGGTACTACATTTGGCTATTTGTCGATACGCCTCTGCTCCCAAAGCCTGCACGGCGCCGGGAGTATTGCGTTCGACCTTTTTTTGTGCACACCTCGTGTCATGCTAGAACCGTGCCAGTGTATACCGATGGCTCCAAGTCCCAATAGGGGGTCGGCTTCCACGCCGTATCCCCTCTGTTTGAAGTCAGCGGGGCTCTACCAGGCGCTGCGTCTGTCTTCACGGCCGAGCTGGTGTCAATACACCACTCGGCACAGGAGATTACGCGACGTGCCCGGTTCGGAGACCGGATTGTGATCTATAGCGACTCACAAAGCGCCCTGAGTGCCCTCGGGGCATTGGAATCCCCGCATCCCCTGTTTCGCGATATCCGTGACGCCACGGTTTAGGCGAGCCGGGTGGATGTCGAGATTATCTTATGCTGGGTTCCTAGACACGTAGGAATTGCGGGGAATGAGCGCGCCGATGAGGGCGCCAAAGAGTCCGTTAGGACTATGCGACCGGACCAGCGTTTCGCTCTTCCTCACACCGACTACATGGCAGGAATACGGGCAGCTCTAGGGACTGCTTGGCAAAGAAGATGGGAGACGGTCGAAGGGAACTTAAAGTTGCGTGCCATTGCTCCGCGACTGTTCCCATGGACCTATCCCCCAATGCCGCGACGGCTTCAGGTCGCTTTCTGTCGTCTCCGAATCGGACACACTCATGTGACGCATCGCTATTTGATGGAGCGCTCGCGAGCGCCCTATTGCGACAACTGCGTCGTCCCCCAGACTGTTCTGCATATTCTTGTCGAATGTCCCAGTCTGGGTGATCTTCGTGCACGATACCTGTCCCGGTACCGGGATGGGCGGGGTCGCTACCGCCTGTCCCTCTTACTCGGGACGAGTTCGTGCACATTAACTTTTGGGGGGAGGCCGGGCTTCTCCCCTTTATTTAAGAAGGTTCTTTTTTTTTGCTTTGTTATTGTTTTCTTTGAAGTTGCACTCTCCTGCACCGGGGTGAGGGTGACCTCTCGCCGATGCCGGAGATTGCTTCCTAATTGTTAAGTTTTTTTTTGTTTTTTTTTAAAGTAGCCTAGTCCAAGGCTGTCATGTTTCCGGCGACTTATGCCCTAGTGGGCAGTTGCCAGATGGGCTCTACAAAAAAAAACACTCCTTGTTATCTTTAATTTTGCTCTATTAGTCCTTATCATCATTAATCTTGTTCTGTTATATTGCTCCTATAATCCTTATCATATCTAATCTCTCTAGTACCCTTCATATTCAATTTTGCTCTCAAAGTCCTTGTCAGTTTTAATGCTGCTCTAATAGTCCTTTTCATCTTTCATCTTGCTATAGTAGTCCTCTTCCTCAACATTGTCCTCATACCCCTTGTCTTCTTTTACTTTGCTATTGTAGTCCTCATGTTTAATCTTAGTATCATAATCCTTGTCATTACTGATCTTTAATCTTGTTCTAGTAGTCTGTATCTTCAACATTGCTCTCATAATCCTTGTCTTCTTTGACTTTGCTATTGTACTCCTCATTTTCAATTTTACTATCATAGTCCTTGTCATTAATCTTACTCCCATAGTCCTTGTAGTCTTTAATTTTGCTCTAGTAATCTTCTGCTTCAATCCTGCTCACATCTTTGCCATCTTCAATCTTGCTATAGTAGTTTTTAGCAACTTTTAATCTTGCTATAATAGCTCTTTATCTTCAATCTTGCTTTTATAGTCCTTGCTATCTTTATCTTGCTCTAATAGACCTCTTCAATCATACTCCTCTAGTTCTTTTCATTTTATCCCTACTCTATTAGTCCTCATTCCTCATCTTCAATCTTGCTCTCATAGTTATTTTCATTTTCTTTATGCTGCTCTAATAGTCCTCATCTTCAAACCTGCTTTCATATTCCTTGTCTTGTTTAATATTCATCTAGTAGTCCTCATGTTCACTTTTGCTCTCATAGTCTTTTTTATCTTGAATCTTACTCTAGTAGTTCGTGTCATCTTTAATCTTGATCTAGTAGTCTTCATCTTCAATTTTGCCCTCATAGTCCTTGTCATATTTAATCTTACTCTAGTAGTCCTTTTTTTCAATCTTATTTCTTAGTTTGTGTCACCTTAAATCTTGCTCTAATCGTCTCTGTCATATTTAATTCTCCTTTATTAATCTTCAGCTTCAATCTCATTCACATCCTTACCAACTTTAACCTTGCTCTAGCAGTCCTCATCAATCCTGCTCTTATATTCCTTATCATCTTTAATCTTGCTCTAATAGAGCTCTGCAACCTTCATCCTATAGTCTTGATAGCTTTAATCTTACTCTAATAGTCCTCATCTTCAATCTTGCTCTCATATGCCAGGTCATCCTTTAATCTTCCTCTAGTAGTCCTTAGGTTTACTTTTGCTCCCATACTTCTTATCATCTTGAATCTTACTCTAGTATTCCTTGTCATCTTTAATCTTGCTCTAGTAGTCATCTTCAATTTTACCCTCAGCCCTTGCCATATTTGATCTTACTGTAGTAGTCCTTATCATCAATCTTGCTCTTAGTCCATGTCATCTTAAATCTTGCTCTAGTAGTCATCATCATCAATCTTGCTCTCATTCTTGTCAATCTTTAATCTTGCTCTCATAGTCCTTACTCTAGTAGTCCTTGTCATTTTTAATCTTGCTCTAGTAGTCATCTTCATTTTACCCTCAGCCCTTGCCATATTTGATCTTACTCTAATAGTCCTTATATTCAATCTTGCTCTTAGTCCATGTCATCTTAAATCTTGCTCTAGTAGTCATAATCTTCAATCTTGGTTCCATACTCTCTATCATCTTCTATCTTGTCATACCTTTCACTTGAGATCGATTTTCTTCACTTTTTATAGCCAGGTTTTGGTCATGCATTTCCTAGGGACTGTACCCCCTTTCCCTGGTCTTTGGGAATCTTAATATTTGCCTCCTTTCAGTTCCATTTCTGTTGTTTTTTTTATTTATTTTTCCTCTTGCTATGACAGTTTGAGGTTGTGCCCTGGTTAATGAGTGCTGCCTTCCTGACTCTGTACATACTTAAGATTTTCTTTTGTTAATAAGATGATTGTAGATATACGCATCAATGGCTATCACCTTAATCCTACTGTGTGCATACACATACATGCAACAGCTCACTAGTTGGGCCTGTCTTTGTTGCTGAACTGGGGAAGGTCCTTCCTAGTGCTCTGCTCAGTCTCTTCTTTCTTCAGATCATTTATATTCCATATATCTTTGCTTAGCCTCAATTTTCCATTTCATGAAACTCAAAATTTCCTTGCTCAGGTCCCCCTGTTAGGTTTGGTTTATTTTAATCAAATAGGTAGGTACCTTTTTGGCACAATAGGCACTGTTGATGTTCTTGTGTTTCAGAATGTGGCCAAAAAGATAAAGAAGCTTGAAGAAGCTGATGTGGACCTTGATGATGAGGTGAACTCTTCATACCTGCTGTTAGACAGGTGAGTGGCTTACCTGTTTGACAATAGGAAGTAATGGTGAGAGGCATCTTATTGCACTAAAGTGCATTCTCTACTCAAAGGAATCTCTTATCATTTTGTGTAGGGAGCTAGCCTCTGTAGTCTGTTACACTTTGTACCTGGAGGCCCACCAGTGGGCTACCCTTTGTGTCCTGCTGTACTGAAAACCTGGAGGAGCGCACATCATCTTGGCCTGAGTGCTAATTAGGGAGGCCTTGTCACGGTTGATATGAACTCTTGATGGGTCCTGGGAAAATTGTTGGTGCTCTTCTTCATTGCTCCCTCTCAGTGCTACTTTATATTTTTTTAGGATTACCCCCTCAACCTTTTGTTTGCCTGCACTTTGTACCAGGACGAAGTTCTCACCTGGAGAGGGTTTGGCTCAGTAGGTATGGTGCCTGGGTGTACTGTTGACCATCCTGGAATCACCTAGCATTAGGGTATGATAATAATAGGTGATCACCCACCCAACTTTTTAGTGGACCCGCCTATATCTACTTCTCTTTATTACATAACGACCTACCCCCTTCTCATCCTCTTATGGGTCCTTAGTTGAGTGACAGTGTATATATATATACTGTGAACTCCCTACCTAATGTGAAGGTCAAAAGTCAGCCAGCTGGGGCAAATATTAGGCACAGGGTGTGATGGGCCTTGACACTGCTCACCTTTTTCCAGTACACATATAAGGTGGATACGTCATCGCCATCCTTTATGACCAAAGTTCGAGGACAAATTCGCCTGAATGTTGGGTCGGGATGGCAAAGTCCATTTAGCTAAAACCTGTGGGCCAAGTATTTATAAGTGATCACATTCTGGAATTTTATGATCCATTGGAGACTTCTCTCTTAACCACCCATGCATTTTTTCTCCTTTTCACTTACCATTGCTACAATAGAGAAGAATATTGGGCGACTGCAGTGGCATGGAGATCTGCCTCCAAGCATGACTAGACACCCTTCGACCAGTGGAGGGCTCTTCTCTCACCATCCCCAACCAGCAAAGTGGCTTCGTCTTTGCCATCTTTGTAGGCGCCCTTGGGCAGCGCTACCTCAGAAAAGGAGGTCCCCCCCCCTCATCTGCTTTCTTAGAGGCGCCTACAACTATGGGTGAGGTGACTTCCCCCTCACCCCCTTTTATGGAGTTGCCCATGGACGACCTCATCTTTACACCAGGGCAGTCCCCTCTTTGCTCTCACAGGAGACTGCCAAAAAACAGTTCGGCGGCACAGAATTGATCGCTCCCGGTGGCAGTGAGTTGATAGTATCAATCTCCTTAGAAGGGGGAGGAATAGCGGGTCCCGTTGGGCCATGCCCATTGCAGTCTTTGCATCTCATGTTTGCAGGGGGGGGTCGGCGTATCTTCCCCCCTCTCTTTCCTGATGGAGGTTGGCTCATTGGCCAAAAAAGACAAATCACAAGACAAACTCCCACATTGGGATCCGTGATGCTTTGGGTAAGGGATGGCCACATGAGGGCCTCTCTCAGCTGGACAAGGTCCCAGAGATGACCTAGCCCTAGATTGTGCCAAACACTGAATCCGAGTCCGACGCTGTGCAAGCTTCTCAGGCAATTCGGGCCCCCAATGACTCACAAGGAGAAGAGGGACCCTTGACAGCTAAGACTTTAATTTCGGAGAAGGATCTTGCTGAGGCTGGTCCATCCAGCCTAGGGGTCCCTTCCAGAGATGGAGAGAAGCGGATTCACTCCGCACACTCTTCCACTAAAAAAAAAGTAAGAAGAAGACAAAGAGGACTAAGGGTTCCTCTTCCATTGCAGGGGCTCCAGGTAAGGATGGGTTGGCAGGCGACCAGGTTAAGATCCACACGTCCTGAGGTAAAGACGAAGAGCAAGTGCTCTAAGTTAACCTCCATTACGTCCGACCCTTCCGAGGCGGCCATGATTAATGCCCTTCAGACACTTAAAGGCTCACCGTTAGGTGTGATGCTGCACTCTAGCATGAACTTGGTGAAAGGACTGGTGGTTTAGGCGTGGGAACTTGTAGACTACACTTTAGAAGACATCACTTTAGAGCTGACCCACCATGGGGCACACAGGGTGGAATGTGTGATGAGAAAGGATGAAGGGGTTTCAAAATCCACCCCTACATGATGCATCACATTCAACCCTGATAAGGTCATTGAACTGGTGCATGCCGGTTGAATTGTTACCGCATAAAGGCATTTGTACCACTGCAGGGAGGTGCCACTACTGCCATTGCCTCGGCCATACGAATTGCTCGTGTAAAGATGGATTTACTCCAAGGCCATACATGATAAATTCCTATTGTGTATGGCCAAGTGTGTCAATTGCGGAGAGCCACAACCCTCTTCTCTGAAACAATGTGGGGCGTATCTCAGGGAGAATGAAATCCTGGCTCTTCAGGCTACACATTGTATCTCATTTTGCGAGCCTAAGGACTTGATACTGCCGCACCCGGGAGGTCTTATCCCTCAAATTTTAAAAAGAGACCCTCTCCTCTTGGCTCCTTCAAGAATACAAACACGGTAATTTCCTCAGTGATTCGAGACCTTTTTGCTAGTTATACTCCCTCTGCTCCCCTTCAAGCGCCCCCCTGGTAGAGTTAGTGACACAAAGTGTTCATACCCAGTCTAGGCTAAAACCAGTCCCTCTCTTCCCCATCCCCGAGCGTGACTGTTTTCTGTAAGGCGAAATGGCCGAGCCCCTCCACCGAGTCGTTAGACTCAGGATGCAACATCCCTGAAGGTAGTTTTGCTGTCTTCCGGGTTTCTAAAGTTGCCCCCCAAATGAAGGACAGTGCTAAAGGAGCTTCGGCTCTTACAATGACCCCACCCAAAGCTGGAAACAGCGTATCCTCCAATGGAGGGACACCCCCACCTGCCAAAGGTTTCGAGTTGGAGCGAAGAAAAGACTCTCTTTGTTATTGGTCCTATATTTCTGCACTGTTGTGGGGTCTCTCCCTCTGATGCTTGAACATGCTACCTTCTTCTTGCTTTTTTCAGCTTGTATTTCTTTTTGATTTTGTTTGTCTTTTCTGCTTTGTTTTTATTTGGTTTTGATAATTTTTAAGTAGCTTAGCATTAGGCTGAAATTTTAATTACAGTGACTTTTGCCCTTGAAAGTAATCGCCTGATGGGTCAGGGTGTCCCCCAACCTGGAAAACCTGGAGAACCTGGAAAAGTCAGGGAAAACCTAGAAAGTCACATGTATCTGTTTGTTAAAGAACCCAGGGTGCTTTAACAAACATAAATACACCTGGATGTGCAGCATGCCCTCCCACCCCAGGTGCAAATAGGGAAGGCCCGAATCATTGGGTTAAGTAGAACACTCTGACTGGGCCTGAGGTAGCTGGTACACTTCCTCCTCATTCTCCTCCGCACTTCTTTTTTCCCCCTGATTATATCATCAGCCCTTTCTCTACCCAGGGTAAGATGGATGGTGTAGTCAGGGCTACCACTTCTGGTATAACTGAAACTTGGAAGATCACATGGCATCTAAGTTTGTGTGCCTGTAGGAGGAGTACCCTGTCTGACTTAGACGCAGTATTCATAGGTGCTGCATGTCCTCACAGTTCAAGTGAAATAGCTCTGTAAGGGACACGGCGATTTGCCTTCCTGGCCTCCGTGCTGATGGGACTCAGCGCACCGTCCGGCCCCAGCGTAGCCTCTTTTCCTTTCTGACAGCCTGTTTTCTCTCCTACTTCCTCACTTTCCATACAACCTCTCCCACAACTTTCTCTGGTCGACCTCTAATTTCACAGAGTAGATGCCAACCAGCTTCCTCTCAACCAACTATCCTGGATTGGCGCTGAGGGGGGGAGGGGACAATGTTCCCTCACCCCTGAGCTCCAGCCTGTGGTGGTGGTTTTTAACAACTTGTCTCATCCCCACCCACACCTTCCTCACCTTCCCTTTCTTTCTCCTTTCAGTATCTATCCATTTTACGCCGAACCCAAGGTGGAGCTGCCAGGCCATTAGTCGGGAGGAGTGGCCTCAAATGGCGGCAGCTGGTTCCGCTGGCCCCGTATTCACCACTCGCAGAGCGGGGCTACTGTGTGAGGTGATTAGCGTTTGCTTTCTGTATCACTAATAGGGTCACCATAACTGATGATGAGAATAAAATAAAACCCCTCTCCCTTTCCCCTTCTCTAGCGATGGAGCCACCCTCGGGCAGCTCCATAGAAAAAATGGAGGTTCCCCTCCCCCACCTGTGCTTTCACAGTGGACCCTCCAAACTACTTCTCCTGGAGAGGAGTCTTACTCTATCGTATGCCTACAGGTGCAGGGGACTCCCCCTCCCCCCTTTCTCTGGAGGTGCCCTCAGGTGCCTTTCTCTTTCCAGCGGCAGTCCCCCTTTTACTTTCTAAGGGGACTGACAAGAAAGGCAGGCGGCCCATAATTGATTGCTCCCGGTGGGAGCTGAACAATGGGGCCCCTCAGCCTCTTCCCTCTAAAGACCTGCTGGCTCGCATATTGAGCTTAGAGGGGGTTACTGTACATGCCCCCCTGTCCGTTCCTGTGCAAGGTTCTCCTCGGACGGCTCGGGAATCGAAGGCTTTATAAGGAGAGGAGGGACCTCCTTGTATGGCTGGTGCCCCTGTGACAGCCAAGACATTCTCCATTTCGGAGAAGGATCTTTCTGAGGCCTGACCATCTGGCCTGGGGGCTCCTGCCGGCGGAGGGGAGAAGCGGGTTCATTCCCCGCCCTCATAAAAAGAAAAAGACAAAGAAGACTGGGGTTCTCTTCCTCGGTGGGAGCCACGGAGACGGACAGGTTTACTGCCGCATTGGCAATAGACCAAGCCAAGATCGGCACATCCGGCCCCGTTGTTTCCCCGCTGGGGAGTCCCAGATGAAGACCGGAACTGAGCAGAGCGGAGCCTCATTTACGTCGGGGCTCCCCCTTCACAGGCTACCTTGAGTTTTTTGCCCGCTGGCTTCAAACACTTCCTTGTTATCTGCTCCACTGATGGCAGCATGTTGGCTAAGGGCAACATGATCCATCAGAGGAGAGCTCTAGCTAGTGTGATTGGTAGAAAGCCGGAGGGGGAGCCTTTTGGCGAATGCGTCAAGTGATTGGTAGAAAGCCGGAGGGGGAGCCTTTTGGCGAATGCGTCAAATCCCTCCGAGGCGGCCCTTCGCACACTTAATGACACGCCTGTGAGTGTGACGCCGCACTCTATCATGAACGTCATAAGAGTAGTAGTTTATGCGAGGCAACTCGTGGACTACTCCATAGATGACATCACCTTAGAGCTGGCCGACCATGAGGCTCTCTAGGTTGAACGTGTGATGAGAAATGAGGGAGGGGTTCTCGAGACCCACCCCTACACACTTCGTCACGTTCGACTGTGACAAGCTCTTTGAATCGGTGCGTGCCAGTTGGTATCATTACCTCGTGAAGGCATTCGTGCCACTGCCGCGGAGGTGCTACTGCTGTCACCGCTTCGGCCATACTAATCGCTCCTGTCGCCGTGCAAAGTCGGGGTTACCCGAAGTCTGTAAATTGCTCCAAGGCCGCACACGATAAGTCCAAATCGTGTGTGGCCAAGTGTGTCAATTGCGGAGAGCCGCACCCCGCTTCTTTGAAGCAATGTGGTTCGTATCTCCTTGAGAAGGAAATTCTGGCCGTTCAGGCTCAGGATCGTCTCTCATTTCGCGAGGATAAGGACTTAGTTCTGGCGCGCCCGGCGCTGCCTGGAACCTTGTATGCTTCAATCAATGTTGAGTAAGAGACCCTCTGCTCCTGGCCCCTCCAGGCGTACGATCAAGGTCGTTTCCGCGCCATTAAAACAAATTTTTCAGGGAAGCAACAAAATTGGCTCGGTTTTCCTCAGTTTGCCATGTTGTCCTGGATTTTAATTTCAATCTGTTGTACTCTTCATGCAGATGCCGTACTTTCTTGAGGATATCACACGGATCAATGGTGGGAATATTCGCCTTGCAGTACTGATGTTGGAGTTTGAGTGTTGTCTGCTGACCTGAGAACCTCAAATCACTGGGGTTTAGCTTCGCATGGTACTGCAAAACACACAGGACTTCCTCATAGTTTGGGAGAACAATCAATGGTAGCTGCTTTTATTGCTGGGGCTCCTAGGAGCCATAACTTGTCACTGGACCTCGTGGAAGACATCTGTAAAAAAGAAAAACAAGTCAATAAGCAGGAGAATAAGATGGAGATTTCTCCATAACATAAAACAATACTAAAACTACTTCTTGCACTGCAAAACTGTACAAGGTGGGACCATGCCTTCGTTTCATGGGGTGGTGCAATAGGGACAAACTTCAAAGCGTCTGCGCAACATGAAGATATCATGCTACAAGACTTAGATTTTGCTTGTAGTGTTTCCTCATCAATACACATGAACTGCCAGGTTCTGCATTATAGCCTGAACACTTTCAATTTTTTGACTTACCTTAATATACTATAGCGTACGAGAAGTGCAGGCGAGCAGCTTAAAAGCTTCGTTTGAATGAGTCCTTTTTTGAGACTCAGGATGGCCGAGTGGATTCACCGCTGGCTGACAGTGGTCCAGCGATGTGGGAAGCTGTTTGCAACTCGCCTACACTATTATTTTTTCTTTGCTTCCCCCCTCCCCTCTTCTACTCCCCTCTCTCTACAATGGTACCCAAACCCAGGAGGGGGAGCGTTAGCCCTTGGATAACTTTTCCAAACCGTCTCTCTTCATTTCTTGAAAATATGCTCCACTTCTAGGAGGGGGATTGTATAGTGTACGAGAAGTGCAGGCGAGTGGCTTAAAAGCTTCGTTTGAATGAGTCTTTTTTTAAAAACTCAGGATGGCTGAGTGGATTCACCGCTGGCTGACAGTGGTCCAGCGTCACAGGAAGCTGTTCGCGACTCGCCTACGCTATTATTTTTTTTTTGCCCCCTCTCCTACTCCCCTCTATCTACAATACATACATACATATACATATATAAGAATCAATAGATGCAAAGATATAAATGGTTCCCACCCAAAATTGTACATACAGGAATTAGTACCAATAACACGCACTTTTGCCAGGCAATATTCTCTGGAATAAGGAGAGGTGGGGCAGATAGAGACAGACCTGCTTTCTTCAAAGGTCATTCTGTACAGTTCAGAAAATGGGACTTGGTGGAGTGCTCGGAGCTTATAGGGAATGGGGAAGAGCAACAGTTCCACTATCACTTGGGGATTGAGAATGCAGTAGCTCAGATTGTCCTTGCTTGTTGTATCACTTGTCACAGCTTGGTCTAGCCAGTCCCAAGGAGCGGAATTGGAGAAGGCATTTCAGTCAAAGATTCACTGCCCAACTCAAACATCCCTACCACTAACACTTATAATTGCACCCCCACTCACAGACTAACATTCACCTGGTCTCTTATCCCACTCCTTATTCACACTAGTTCAGGCACTTTCTAACTTAAAAAATTCACTTTTACACAAAAGTCTTTCTTAACTTTATTTCAATTGCTGAAAAATCCACCTGCATTGGAAGAATGAAATGAATGGAGGGGTGCAATGAAACTCCATTGAGTCCCCCACTCGGATGATTGCTGGCCCATCACTCATCATCCCAGGCACCCTGAAAAAGAAGAAAGGGATTAGGCATTTTAAAGGGGTGCGGGGAGGGGAACTCCTACCTAAAGAGTAACTACTACCTGGTGATTGTGTCAAAAGTCCTTTGAAATCAAAGCAGTGCCTCAGGAGTGAAAGAAATCTGTGACAGTACTGCTATATATAGGGGAAGGGGATAAAAGTGAATGCAAAGAGACTACATGGGCGTAAGACTAGAATTTTGTTAACGTGGTACTCATAAGATTGTTATTAGATGGAAAACAGCAGGAAAGATGGAAGATGATTAGTGGCTGTGTCACCAAAGTGTTTGCATTGAGGTAATTGGCTGATTTAAGAGGCAAAAGGTGTATACTGAGTTTATGCATATAAAGAAAATTTATGATTGTTTTGAGAAGAAAGTGCTAGGGCAGATTTTTGGGGGGTATCAGGTGGTAAATTACTGGGTGCTGTGAAAAGATTAAGTTTGGAGTAATGCCTTATTATGGTGAAATATGTCCAAAGTGAATGCTTAATGAGAGAGAGATGGTGACAAAGCTGTGTGATTCTGCTATAGCTGTGTAGAGAATTACAAGTGGATGTGATGAATGGGGGTGTGTGGTTAGGGAGGAATGTTGAGACATGGATGCTTTCTCTGTTATTGTATGGATGGCGATGACCAGGTATTAGTATCGAAGAGGGATATTCATATCTGTGATTTTGGTTTAATTGGGTGGTATATTTATGGTAGAGGTGACACATATGGATATGAATTTGTTGAAGAATGGTGAGGGATGGGTGCTGTTTATTTTAATATATGCTGGTGACCTGATGTCAGTGACTAGAAAATGTTGAGTGGAGTATTTGTTTAAAGGGCTAAAAATAAATGCATATAAATGTGTGATGATGATGGAGTAGGGTAATGTGTGGCTGGAGGAAGTTGATATTTTTAAATGTCTAAGGTGTTATGTTTTTTAAAAATTTAGCAAGCTATTCTGGCAGCCACCAATGAGGCCTCAGCAACTGAAAGTACAGGCAAGGGGGAAGGCGGATCCTGAATGCCACTGGAATGGTTGAGTCAGACTGAGATAACAAGGTAATGAATGATTGTGAGCAGCAATCACTGCATTAGTAAATACCAAAAGTTTGGATGTGGAATGTGAAGGAAAATTTCATGCGATTATGTTGGTCCAAACATTATTTAATGTGAGTGAGAATATGGCATGGAAGTAAATGAAAGAGTGAGAATCAGACCAATTCAAATAGACTGAGTGATGCTGAGTTTGAGGAAGTTGGGTAGAAATGTGTACTGAAAGTAGTAGATTCAAAACAAACACACAGACCTATCTGCAGCACTCTTATTCAACATCATACAAAATCTGATACACCTTTGCTATTTTACCAAGACCTTTAACATCCTCTGTAAAACATAGTTACAACTCCAAGGATATATTACATCGAGGGACTCTAATATCCCACCGGGATTGACCACCCCAAACACTCCACACACATACACACACCCTAAACGGAAGGCCATGTAATTTCTGGGTTGGCATTCTCACTAAAATACCACTCTGTGAGATGTTGAGCCAAAAGGAACCCCCCTCCACACATCACCCACGGGTCAGCCCTAGCAAGGCTCTAGCGTGATCACAATCAGAAACTAAACTTCAAATACTGCATTGGTTCTAACAACACACATTTTCTCCCACTGCCTCCAGGAACTGGGCAAAGTTCAGCACATTCACAGCATGCCCAACACCTTAGGCAAAATTTCTTGATACAGTAGTACCTTGAAATATGAGTATTATTCGTTCCTGGATTGAGCCTGTAACTCAAAATGCTCAAATCAATTTTCCCCATTATAAGTATTGGAAAAACACCCAAATCAACCTTAATTAATTGGAAAGAACATGTTTTTAATTGCTATAAACACACACATATTTTACTTGTACATAAAATTTTATAATAATGATATTTATAAAATAAAACATGGCTTTATTATGAGTTCTTACCTTGGAGACAGATGACGGTGGCTAATGGAGGTGTATTGCAGAGGAGGAGGAGAGAGGGTTGGATGGTAGACACTTATACTCAAACTTAAATTTAAACTTAATTGAACTTAGCTTAACTTTTTTTTTTACTTTTTTCTATTATATATTTTTTTTACTTTTCTTCACTTGTTTTTGCTTTTAGGGCTTCACTCTCAACACTTTCACTTTCTACAGTCCTTTTAAACAAAAACTTATCCAAGGAGCTTTGTTTCTGCCTCCCTTTCAACAACAGAAGCCTGTCCATTTCATCATGGATTCTTGCCCTTAACTTAGAGATAATTGTTATCCCTTTGGCAGTTACACTTGATAGCATCCTTCTGTTTGAGTATTGTACAGATCGTTGATGTACTGCGTTCATACTGACTGGCTAAATCACTCACCCACTCATGTTTTTTTGATTATTTCATGTTTAATTCCTATTGACATCATGCATTTTTTCTTCTCAATAGTCGCCTTAGCACTCACTTTCTGTGGACCCATGATGCAACACAAAAATATTCACAAAATCAAATAAAAAAATCACATTTGGGTAAACTTAACAGAGGTTGCCACATATTGCCACAACCTGTGCATTGGATCCACATTAAACTGGTTGAAGAAAACAAAGCTCCTGTCACGAAGGTAGTGGAATTCTCATTCATATCTTCCTTTCCAGATTAAAAACTTCGTTTGTAAAGTTGGATGAGCTTTACTGCAAGCTTGCGGATTGCTCCACATTTACCGGTCGGCCAGTAGAAAAGAAATTTTTATACGAGGGTTCAAGGTACCCTGAAATCAACAAGCGTATTACCATTTGGGTCAATATGAACAGATGTTTTCCTGATTACTGTGACATCTTACAACTGGTCAAATCCGTCACTGAGAGGGACAACCTGCCTCTTCGCCCTGAGACAGTTCGAGTCCAAGGTAAAAGAGGGCTGTTTATTCATTCTCACTGACACTCTATATCCCCTGTTAATATCTGGTTGCCTTGGGTATTCATAAGAGAATTTTGAGTGTCCCTGTTTTCTGTTGACTGAAGTAAAATACCATCTTTAAAATATATCAAAAACTAAGAGGTATTTGGAAAAGTGCTCTCAAGTAAGCAAATTTCTTACTAACTTATATTTTTTTAATTATGAATGCATTTTTTTAGGAACAAAATTGTAAAGTTCTTTGAATTCATTTAAGATGCTTTTATTTCTTATTGGAGACCTACTGATTAACATAGGATCAAAGCCATGGGTATCTATAGTGTATAGTAGCTGTCGAGAAGTGGACCCAAATTTGGACTCCATCCAATGACTAACCACACCGATGTGGCTCAACTTCACAAGCTAGCATTCAAGTCTTATGATGTAGAATTGTAGATTACAAGTGCTAAGTCGCAGTTTGGGTGAGGATATTGTCATCTGCTTAGCTGTGGAGGGAAAGTCAAGGAGGAAAAGGTTGAAGAGGGTGGCAGAGTGTATTGATCCCTGTGGGACTCCGTTGTTTATGTGGTGCATTCTTGATATCTTGCTGTTAAAAAAAAAATGGCCCCAAATCCTGCTCTGAAACATAAATCCTTTTGTCTCTGGCTCCGGCTTCCTTTCTTTTATAAGAAAATTCTGTTAATTATAAATAAATATCTAGATTTATTTCAATAATTATCCAATTTCAAATATTGCACAAAAATATTTTATTATTAAATCACTTTAATACTTAAAATTGATATTTCTTATGATTCTAAATTAGAAAAATATAATGATGGAGTAAAGTTATTTAAATAACTAAAGGAAAAAGAGCAAAACTAAATGATATTATATATTTACAACCCATGGTTTCACCCCTTCCTCCTTATGGGGGGAGCTTGTGCTTCGCTACTCTCACTATCAGTCCTTTGAGATAGTGGCCTCCGGCCTCTTTGTCCTTTCAACTCCGTTTCATAATGGTTTTAACTATTTGTTTAAACACCCCCTTGATCCCCTAAAAAGAAAGAAAATACATAAATACACTCATTTTTTGTAAAATTCAAAAGATTTTTAGTTATTTAATTCCTATATATACAGTAAGCGTGGTTGATATATGCGTGGCAAGTGGAATGCATATAAAAAATGCGCTTAATAAAATGCCCCTATCATTGCGTTAATTTTTTAGCAATCTGGCAACTCAGTGACGTCTTTGCCCTAGTCTCTACTCACTGGAATGTGCTCAGTGTGGCTCATTCTTTGCTCACAAGTGGGTTTTGTCACTCTATGGTTCTTTCTCCCACCACTTTTTTTTGCCAGGCATTTTTACTTCCAAGCACTCTGCTGCTAACCTTGCCAAAGAAAACAACTCACAAAGGCTCAGATAGAGGTCATAAATACCCTCTACAAGGAGGGAAAGTCAAAATTGGTGTATCACCCAGAATATTGGAATTTCACTCTGTACCGCTCAGTTATGGACTAAGAAAATGTGGGACTCAGTCCCCTCCCGACCCATAAGAAACGGCCTGGAAGAAAATGCTGCTTTCTAATAAGATCCTGACTGTTATTAAAATGCAGGTGGAGTCTAACCCGACCCTTAGAGTAGGAGAATTAAAGCAGAAAAACCCAAAGATACTTGGTGATGTGGCAATACTCACACTTCAAGATTACTTACACAAACAGCTCAATTACTGTAGATGTCATGATGTTCCCAAACCCTGGGTAACAAAGAGCCAAAGCGCAAGGATCAACTTTGTTTGTCAGTACAAACATTGGACTTTGGAGGAGTGGAGGAAAGTACTCTGGAGTAATGAGATTACTTTCACTGTGAGTGATGGTGCTAGGAATTATGTGAAGCATAAATGCAGCAGTGACCCTCTGGACTTGTGGTAGACATTAAGAACCCCGATTCAGTTATGGTTTGGGGTTGCTTCTCTTACCATGGCCTGGGGAACTTAGTCTTCCTCCCGGCCCCAGCTTAGCCTCTTCTCCTTCTTTCTGACACCCTTACCCTGCTTCCTCACTTCCCATACAACTTCTCCCACAACTTTCCCTGGTCTGCCTCTAATTTCACAGGGTAGATGCCGACCAGCTTCCTCTCAGCCAACCATCTCGGATCTGGGCTGAGGGGGAAGGGGACAATGTTCCCTCACTCCTGAGCTCTGGTCTGTGGTGGTGGTTTTAAACAAATTCTCTCATCCCCACCCACACCTTCCTCGCATCCCCTTTCTTTCTCCTTTCACTATCTATCATATTTTACGCCGTGCCTTAAATGGTATCTGTGATGTCTTAGCGGGGGGGGGGGCTAAATGGAGATCCCCCTTGAGATACACTTGGTCTGTGAGGTGACCCAGCATCAGATGGTAAAACCTTTCATGGGGTCGAACCTGGGCTCGGTGCCAAGCACTGAACCCAAGTCTGCCCCTGTGCAAGGACCTCCTTAGAAGGAGAGGAGGGATCTTCTCCTGGCTGGTGCCACTATGACAGCCAAGACCTCTATTTCAGAGAAGGATCTTGCTGAGGCTGGTCCATCTGCCTTAGGGGCTCCGACTGACAGAGTAGAGAAGTGGGTTCATTTCCTGCCATCCTCTCCTAAACAGAAAAAGAACAAGAAAAACACTTAAGAAGACTTGGGGCCCCTCTTCCTCTGCTGGATCCACGGGGATGGACGGGTCTTCTGCCGTTTAGGTAAGCGACCAAGCCAAGATCGGCACATTCATCCCCGTTGCTCTCCCAGGTGGGGAGTCCCAGACGAAGACCAGAACTGCGCAGGGCGGAGAATCGATTACGTTGGGGCCCCTCATTCAGAGGTTACCTGGCGTTTTTGAGCCTGCTGGCTTCAAACGCTTCCTTGTTATTCGCTCCACTGATGGTAGCATGCTCGCTAAGAGCAACATAATCCATCAGATTAGAGCTCTAGCTAGTGTGATTGGTAGAGAGCCTAAGTTGACCCGTTTCTCGGATGGGAGGCTTTTGGCAAATGCGTCGAATCTCTCCGAGGGGCCATGATTAGTGCCTTTCAGACACTTGATGCATGCTTGGGAGTGTGACGCCGCACTCTACCATGAACTTTGTGAAAATAGTACTTTATGCGAGGGAACTCTTGGACTACTCCATAAGTGACATCATCTTAGAGCTGGCCGACCATGGGGCAGTCAGGGTTGAATATGTGATGAGAAAACAGAGAGGGGCCTCGACACCCACCCCTACACTCTTCGTCACGTTCGATTGTGACAAGCTCCCTGAGTCGGTGCGTGCCGGTTGGTATCGCTACCGCGTGAAGGCATTCGTGCCACTGCCGTGGAAGTGCTACCTACTACTGTCACTGCTTCAGCCATACTAATCTCTCTTGTAGATGCACAAAGTCAGGGTTACCTGAAGTCTGTTTAAGTTGCTTCAAAGCCGCACGTGATAAGTCCAAATCGTGTGTGGTAAAATGTGTCAATTGCGAAGTGTCACACCCCGCTTCTTAGAAGCAATGTAGTGCGTATCTCCTTGAGAAGGAAATCCTGATCTTTCAGGCTCAGGATGGTCTCTCATTTCGCGAGAATAATGACTTGGTCCTAGCGCGCTCGGCGCTGCCTGGGACTCTTATGTCTCAATGTTAAGAAAGACACCCTCTGCTCCTGGCCCCTCCAGGCCTACGAGCACGGTCGTTCCCGCTCCCATTCGAAATCCTTATGCAGGTTCTACCCACCCCGGGCGCTCCCCTGGTAAAGCTGGCGGCACAAAGGGTTCACAATCATCCCAAGGTAAAACCAGTGTTCCTCTCCCTTCCCTCAGCGTGACCGTTTCGCCTTACGCGAAACAGCAGCGCGCCCCGCCGAGTTGTTAGACTCACAGGAGGCAACGCCCTTGAAGATCGTGAATTTTCTGGGGTTCCTAAAGCTGCCCCCTCTAAAGGAGGACAGGACTAAAGGAGCTTCGGCTCCTTACCCCACATACAGTGGTAGGCTGGGAGACGGTGGATCTTCCAAAAAGGGATCCACGTCCCCGAAACCGCCCCGCTTGCCTAAGGTTTCGAGGCGGAGGGAGGAAAAGACGCATAGCTCGCCCACACTCCCCCGATAAGTCCTCGAAGTTCAGCGCATTGTCCGGCCACGTCGCCCGGAGTTCTCCCTCTGGGAAGTTTACGGCCATTCCCGTGAGGTTCTTCTCTTTAAAGAGGGACCCCGTATCTCCTATGAGCTTGCCCTGGACGGCATATTCCTTCAATGGAATTGCTGCGGTCTCCGGGCCAACTGGGATGAGCTGCGGAGGGTCGTCTTCTCCCATTCCCCGTTAGCTATCTTTTTGCAGGAGATCATGCTGGGTGCGTGCCCCCTGCCCACTCTCACTTGGTATAAGGGTTTTGCGACCCCACCAACACGGGATGGGGCCGTGATTTCCACCCGGCATGATGTCTCCGTTCTTCTCAACGCTTTAGATTTCTCTTTTCAGATACTAGCTGTGAAGCTGCCCCTGGATAGGAGGTGGTACGTATACTGTTGTTTCCCCGTACATTGCACCATTAGCCGACTTGATGCGGGGGACTTCCACCGAATCGTGGCACCGTTGTCGAGGCCCTTCCTCTTGCTCGGAGATTTGAACGGTACAGACCCATTCTGGGTATTATTCGATTCTTCCCATGGCTCAAGTTCTTGTCGACCTGATAGACGAGCTGGAGATGGGTGTCCTAAATGTGGATGAGTTTACGTATCACTGCCCGAGAACCGCTTCATTTTCCTGCCTCGATCTATCTGTGTGCTCTCCGGATGCACAGCTGGCTTTTGGTTGTGGGGTGGTCGATGACCTCCATGGTAGAGATCACTTTCCCTTTCAAATATCATTTTCTGGGCCACTGCCGCCCGAGAGCCTACCCCGGTGGTGCTTGGCGGGGGGGCGGTGGTCCGCATTTCAGGAAATGACTGATTTCTCTATCTCAGTCGAGGAGTTTAGGTCGGTAAATGAGGCCGTTGAGTTCTCCGGCAACTTCATCACCATGGGCTTAACTAGTATTCCTTGAACGTATAGCCGTTTTGCATGCTGATGACTCCCGTGGTGATCAGCCTAGTGTGAGACGGCCCTCAAACAGAAACGTTATACCAACATGCGCTATAAGCCCCGCTCGAATGATTTCACTGTAGGTGAATTTTGTCGAGCAAGGGCTAAGATCTCGTATATTTCGAATCAAGCCCGCCGCTCTTCATGGCGGGCATACGTGTCTTCACTTAACAGGAAGACCCCTCTAGAAGAGGTGTAGAAGCGAGACAAAAGGATTCGGGGCACGTTCTCGCAGGACCCTCCTCCCATTCTCCAGGAGAATGGGACCGCAATCTCGGACCCCGCGTCCCTGGCGGAATCCTTCACGACTGCTTTCTCCGCATTCTCTAGCCGGGATGCTGCTCCGCCAGCATTCACTGCTCGTCGTGATGTCGCGGAATGCCGCTGGTTGGACTTTACCTCCAAAGGCTGAGAACCCTTCAACTACAGGTTTACTCTGAGTGAGTTGCGTTCCGCTCTCGCTTCGTGCGCGGACAGCTCCCCTCGTACAGAAGATGTCCCGTATGCCATGCTTCTCCACCTGGGTGAGCGAGGCATAACTTTTCTGTGAGATTTGTTCAACAGGATCTGAGTAGAGGGTATCCTCCCAGATTCCTGGCGAATCGCTACTGTGCTCGCTTTTCGCAAACCGGGGAGAGATCACTCTAACGCGGTCGATTTTCCCTCACCAATCTCTCTAACCTCCTGCGTGTGCAAGTTGATGAAGAAATTGGTAAATGTTAGATTAGCCTTTTTTATGGACAGCGGAGGCCATCTGACGTGTGCACCGTGCGGCTTCCGCAAATTCCACTCCACATTGGATGCTCTGCTTCGCTTGGACATGCCGTCTGTGTGGCCTTCCTTCTTAGACAACACTACGCCACGGTGTTTCTCGATCTGGAGAAGGCCTATGATACCGCATGGCGATAGAGTATCGTGGAGACTCTCCACACAATGGGGGCGAGGTGACGCCTCCAAGTCCTTATATCTAAATTTTTGCGAGATCGTCTCGCTACGCTCTACGTGGACGACCTTTCGATCTCTTTTGGCGCGGCCCAGCCCAGATGCCAACTCTGGAGGGTTGACTCCAACAAGCATTGAACCGCTTCTCGCGCTATTCCGAAGCGCACAGGTTTCGGTTTTCCTTGGCCAAGACTAAGGTGGTGCACTTCTGCCGCCATCCACGGCTCCACCCTGACACAGACTTGTTTCTAATTGTGATGCGCCTGGGCGCTGATAGGGCTACTGCCTTACTTTTTTATCGATGCTTTGTTCGTTCGAAGTTCGACTACGGATGCGAGTTTTTGCATCAGCACCATAGCGTGTATTGCGGAAGGTGGACTCGATCCACCACACCGGCCTTCTCCTTGCGACCGGTGTCTTCCGCCCTTCCGTCATTGAGAGCCTGTTGGTCGATGCTGGGGAGATGCCACTCGCTCTGCGGCGTACACAGTGCATTATTCGCCTGTACGCGCAAGCCCGGTGCCTCACTCAGTCACCAATAGCTCTCACTGCATCCGCAGCTGATCTCGACGGTGCCTCTGCCGCCGAGAGACGCCAGTCTTACCCTAAGCCCTCTGGTTTTAGAGTTAGTAAACTCCTTCAAAAGCTAGATATAGGTCTCGGGCGGGTTGCGCCTCTGGTTCTGCCCAGGACGCCACCCTGGAGGGTCCCACCTTTGACTATTTGTTGCTATGCCTCTGCTCTCATAGCATCTACAGCGCCGGGAGTATTGCGTTCGGCCTTTTTGGACCACATTTCGTGTCACGCTGGAACCGTGCCTGTGTATATGGATGGCTCCAAGTCCCAAGAGGGGCTCGGTTTGTACACCGTATTTCCTCTGTTTGAAGTCAGCGGGGCTCTTCCAGGCGCTGCGTCTGTCTTCACGGCCGAACTGGTTGCAATACACCACTCGGTACGGGAGATAACGCGACGGGATTGCGATTCATAGCCACTCACAAAGCGGCCTGACTGCTCTCTGGGTATTGTAATTTCTGCATCCTCTGGTTCGCCATATCCGTGGCACAACGGTTTTATCGAGGCTTGCAGATGTTGAGATTATCGTCTGCTGGTTTCCCTGACAGGTAGGAATTGCGCGGAATTAGGGCGTCAAAGAATCCATGAGGATTGGGCGACCAGACCATCGTTCATCTTTCTCACACCAATTACATGGCAGGAATACATGCAACCCTCCTGGCTGCTTGGCCAAGAAGATGGGAGACGCTTGACGGGAACTTAAAGTTGCGTGCCATTGTGCCGCGACTATTCCCATGGACCTACCCCTCAATACCACGAAGGCTTCAGTTTGCTTTCTGTCGTCTCCGAATTGGAGACACTTGTGGGACGCACCTCCATTTGATCGAGCGCCCGCCTGCGCCATACTGTGAAGACTGCATTGTCCCCCACACTGTTCGGCACATTCTTTTTGAATGGCCCAGTCTGAGTGATCTACGCGCACGTTACCGGGACGAGTGGGGTCGCTACCACTTGTAGGTCGCATGTTCCTGCGCCGGGGGGGGGGGTCTACCCCCGAAGCCGGAGCACACTTCCTTCCTAACTTTTTGCCCTTTCTCGTTATTATTTTTATCGTGTGTTATTTAGATATTGTTATTTGTTTTTTTAATATAGCCTTATAGTAGGCTGTTGTGTAATGGCGACTTATGCCCAAGTAAGCATTCGCCAGATGAGCTACCACAATGAAAAAATAATAATCACTTTTTCATTTCCTCTATCTTCATTTTCTTTAAAGATTTCTCCTTACAATTTTATCATTGCTTCTTATTTGTGGGGGGAAAATCCATTGTTAATCCTTAGTGTCACTTTAGAGAATCAGATCTCACTCACTTGCTCCTCCCCTTCCCCCCCATTTCGATATAACGTCGATTTTTTCAGGCCTCGCAGACACACCACAGCGTTCTAGGTGCCTCCTAATATACCTTTCGATGCTTCGGTAGCGCATCAGTACATTGATCCGTGCCTCGATGAACCACCACCTTTTTTTCAGCGCAAGAGATTTTTCGCGATGTGGGCAGGATTTTAAAGAAGCGGCGAGAGCAGGATGACCTCTACAGCATCTACGCTTACGCCGATGACCACGTCGAAGAGGGCTTCTCGTGTGACCCCGCTGCGGATGATGATGAGCTGTGCGAGAAGTTGAAAAATAATGAGAAACAAGCGAAAGAGAATCTGGACAAGGTAAACGGCTTCCGAATAAGGGATTGTTCGAGTGAGGCCTCGGCCGTTGATCTGAGTGAGTAGTGCCGAAAAAAGTAAATTTGTGCGCCCAGTCACTCTAGTGTCAACTGTGCGTCGCAGAATGCCACTAGGGATTACACGCCTGTCAGGTGATCTATGTTGTCTACGTGGGCAGCCACGCCAGGCGCACAGCGATCTGTCGTGCTGACAGAACTCAGCACCCCGTCCGGCCCCAGCTTAGCCTCTCCTTCTTTCGCCAACATCTGATTTTTGTACCAACTCTCCTCCACTCAAATCCAGAGAGCTAGCCTGTTACACTTTGTAATGATGCAAATTAGGGAAGCCTAGTTACTGGATTGACTTGAACACTGACATGGTCGTGTGAAGTTGTTGTGCTTCCTTCTCGTATCCTCTCAACATTCCTTTTTTCTCTGACTATCCCCTCAACCCGTGATGGTGTGCACTCCGTCGGGGTGCCGTATTCGGCTCACTAAACATGTCCCTGGCTGGATTTAACGCCATCCACCACGTAAGGGGCACAGCGATTTGCTTTCCTGGCCGCTGTGTTGACGGGCTTTAGCGTCCCGTCCGGCCCCAATTTAGCCTCTATTCCTTCCTTCGCTAACCCCTAATCTCTGTCTCCTGTACCAATTCTCCCTCATCTCTTCCCTGCCCTTCTGTCGTCCCTTTTCATTCACTTTTTCTCTACCCATTTGTTGGCCCCTTCTCCTGCCCATGGACTTCCTCGATCACGAACCGGCGCTCATTTGGATCACAGAACCGAACACTCCGACGTAAAGATGTTTGTCGTGGTGACCCTAACCGCTCAGAAGCCGGTCACCAAGCTGGATCCGTCATACCGACCTGCCTACCACGCCACGTGTAGGATTTGGTGTAGATTTTCCAAAGGAGTGGCGGAGAAGGCGTATACCACCTCGCCCATTGATAGCCGCCGGGGTCAATAAAAGGCGCCGACTAGTGCTGTTCCCTTGTTGGGGTTAGTGTTGGCTGTCACATGGATAATGCCAAATCAAAACCCAATTTTACTCCTTTAACATTGCTGCACCTGGGAAGCTCCACAATAAGAAAGGACGCCCCCTCCTCCCCCTGTGCTTTCTCAGGGACTCCTGCAACCATCTTCTACCCGAGAGATGGCTTTCTCCTCTCCTAGGCCTACGGGTGCGTTAGACTCCCCTTCATGTACTTATGCAGGTTCCCTTCCGCAACTCCATCTCATTCCCAAAAGGCAGTTCCTCCTTTACTTGGATAGCGGTCCGCCAATATAGCAAGCACTCGCCCCCAATTTGACGGGAGCGGCTCGATAGGGCCAACCCCATTAGGGGGGCAAGGGAAAGCACAACCTGTCGGTCCCTGCCCCCTAACGTCCTGCAGTCATGTATTTCAAGTCTACAGGTGGCCAGCGTCCATGCCACCCCTCTCTTTCCTGACGGATGCCGGTTTTCCGGCCAGAGACGACTAGACAAAACCTACCTCCAATGGGATCTGATGACTTGGGACGGGGGGGGGGGACGTGGAAGGGCGCTATTATTATTATTATCTTCCATGGGGTCGAACCCAGGCTTGATTTCAAGCACCGAACTTGAGTCCTCCCCTGTGCAAGCTTTTCCTCATACGTCTCGGGTCCCCAAGGACTCACAAGGAGAGGATTGACCTCCTACCCGGGCTGGTGCACCTCTGACAGTCATTCTCCATTTCAGAGAAGGATCTTGCTGAGGGCAGTCCATCTAGCCTAAGGGCTCCTTATGGCGTTGGAGAGAAGCGGGTTCATTCGCCACCCTCCTCTTCCCCAAATACCCCAAATAAAAAAAATAAGAAAAAGTATGAGAATTAAGTGTTCCTGTTCCTCCATGGGAGCTCCAGGGGTTGACGCGTCTTCTGCCGTAAGGCAAGCAACCAGGCCAAAATCGGCACGTCCGGATCCGAAGCGCTCCCGGGGGAGGGCCCCAAATCAAGACACAAGTCGCAAGTGCGCCGAGCAGAGGAGCCTCATTTAGGCACTACCTGGCGTTTTCGAGCCCGCTGGCTTTAAACGCTTTTTAATATTCGTTCTGCTGATGGATGCATGTTAGCCAAGGGCAACATGAGCCATCAGATGAAAGCACTAGGTAGCCTGAGTGGTAGAGAGCCGAAGGTGACCCTTTTCTCGGAAGGGTCTTCTGGCGAATGCGTCAGATACTCCGAGGCGGCGATGATTACTGCCCTTCGGACTCATAATGGCATGCCGGTGATTGTGACGCCGCACTCTACCATGAACTTCGTGAAAGGAGTGATTTATGCGACAGAACTTATGGACTACTCCATAGATGAGATCACCTTAGAGCTGGCCGACCAAAGAGCAGTTTAGGTAGAACGTGTGATGAGAAAACAGGGAGGGGCCTCGAGACCCACCCCTACACTCTTCGTCAGGTTCGACTGTGACAAGCTCCCTGAGTCGGTGCATGCTGGTTGGTATCGCTACCGCGTGAAGGCATTCGTGCCAATCGTTTCGACCACAGATTTCGGTGTTACCCGAAGTCTGTGTAATTTGCTCTAAGGCCGCACACCATAAGTCCAAATCGTGTATGGCCTAGTGTGTCAATTGCGGAGAGCCGCATCCCTCTTCTTCGAAGAAATGTGGTGCGTATCTACTGGCTGTTCAGGCTCAGGATCGTCTCATTTTGCGAGGCTAAGGACGTGGTCCTGGCGCGCCCGGCGTTGCCTGGGACGTTATCCTCAATGGTAAAGAAGACACCCTCTGCTCCTGCCTCCTCCAGGCATATGTGTGGGGTCGTTTCCGCGCTCATTCGGGACTTTTCTGCGGGTTATACCCACCCAGGCGCTCCCTTGGTAGAGCGGGCGACAGAAAGTGTTCACAACCAGCCCGGCTCCTCCATGGCTCTCCCCCCCCATTTCCCAGCGTGACTGTTTCCCGTATGCAAAATGGCCGCGTGTCTCCACCGAGTCGCTAGACTCAATATGCAGCACCCCTCAAGTTGGTCTTGAGGTCGTCTTCCGGGGTTCCTAAAGCTGCTCCTGGAAAGGACAGCACGAAAGGAGCTTCGGCTCCTACGAACACACCCAATGGTAGGCTGGGTGACTCTAAGACGGTGTTCCGTCCCAAGGAGCAACTCCCGCCTCCGAAGCCGCCCCGCTCGCCTAAGGTTTCGAGGCGGCGGGACTAAATGACTCATATGGTGAGCCCAACCTACCCGATAAGTCCTCTAAGGCGACAGCGTATTGCTCGGCCAAAAGTGCCTGGAGTTCTGCCTCCGGGAAGCGTGCGGCCATAACCGTGTTGGTCTTCTTTTTGAAGATTTCCCCCGCATCTCCTGCAAGCTAGGCCTGGACGGCATAGTCCTTCAATGGCATTGCCATGGACTCCGGGCCTACTGGGACGAGCTGTGGAGGCTCCCCTTCTCCTGTTTTCCCTTAGCCCTCTTTTCGCAGGAGACCATCCTGGGCGCCTGCTCCCTGCCCACCCTCCCAGGGTATAAGGGTTTTGTGACCCCACCAACATGGGATGGAGGCTGGGCAGGCGCATGCGCCATTTACACCTGGCATGATTTCTCCGTTCTCTTCTTCGCTTTAGATATCTCCTTCAGGCAGTATCTGTGCAGCTGCACCTGGATAGGAGGTATACTGTTATTTTGGCGTACATTTCACTGTCAGCCAACTTCAACGCGGTTGTCTTCCGCCACGTCGTGGCACGGTTACCGAGGCACTTTCTCTTGTTCGGAGATCTGAACGGTAGATACCCCCTCTGGGGAGACTACTCGATTAATCCCGGGGGTTAATTCCTTTCCGACCTGATCGACGAGCTGGAGATAGATGTCTTAAATGTGGATGAGTTTACGCATCACTGCCCGAGAACACCTTTATTTTCCTGCCTCGATCTATCTTTGTGTTCTCCAGATGCACAGCCTGCTTTTGGGTGTGGGTGGTCCATGACCTCCATTGTAGTGATCACTTTCTCATTCAAATATCATTTTCTGGGCCCTTGCGGCCGGAGAGCCCGCCCATGTGGTGCTTGGCGGGGCCACGTTGGTCCGCATTTCAGGAAATGACTGATTTCTCTTATCGCATTCGAGGAGTTTAGGCGTGGCGACTATTTTTCGCCACGCCTCTGCTCCCAAAGCTTCTACAGCGCCAGGGTATTGCGTTCGACCTTTTTGGAGCACACTTATTGTCACCTGGATCCGTGCTAGTGTATACGGATGGCTCCAAGTCCCAAGAGGGGTTCGTTTTCCACGCCGTATCCCCTATGTTTGAAGTAAGCGGGGCTCTGCCAGGGTCTGCGTCTGTCTTGACGGCCGAGCTGATTGTAATACACCACTCGCTACGGGAGATTACGCGACGTGCCCGGTTCGGAGACCGGATTGTGATCTATAGCGACTCACAAATTGCCCTGAGTGCTCTCGAGGCATTGGAATCTCCGCATCCCCTGGTTCGCGATATCCCTGACGCCACGGTTGGTGCGAGCCGGGCAGATGTCGAGATTATCTTCTGCTGGGTTCCTTGACATGTAGGAATTGCGTGGAATGAGCGCGCCGATGAGGGCGCCAAAGAGTCCGCGAGGACTCTGCGACCGGACCAGCGTTTCGCTCTTCCTCACACCGACTACATGGCAGGAATACGGGCAACTCTTCGGACTGCTTGGCAAAGAAGATGGGAGACGGTCGAAAGGAACTTAAAGTTCCGTGCCATTGCGCCGCGACTGTTCCCATGGACCTATCCCCCAATGCCGCGGCGGCTTCAGGTTGCTTTCTGTCGTCTCCGAATCGGACACACTCGTGTGACGCATCGCTATTGGATGGAGCGCTCGCCTGTGCCCTATTGCAACGACTGCGTCGTTCCCCAGACTGTTCGGCACATTCTTGTCGAATGTCCCAGTCTGGCTGATCTTCGCGCACGATACCTGTCCCGGTACCGGGATGGGCGGGGTCGCTACCGCCTGTCCCTTGTACTCGGGACAGATTCGTCCACATTGACTTGTTGACTTTTTGGGTGAGGCTTTTTTTGTTATTGTTTTGTTTGTAGGTTGCACTCTCCTGCACCGGGGTGAGGGGGACCTCCCCACGCTGCCGGAGATTGCTTCCTGATTGTTAAGTTTTTTCCAATTTATATAGATTGTTAAGTTTTTATATTTTTATTTTAAAGTAGCCTAGTTCTAGGCTGTCGTGTTTTTCGGCGACTTATGCCCAAGTGGCTAGTTGCCAGATGGGCTCTAAAAAATTAAAAAAAAAAAATTAAAATTGTGCTACCACAATGAAAAACAAATGTTTGTTGCTTTTTTTTTAGCTTGTGTCTTAGACTTTGTTCCATTTTTATCTTTGTTATATGTTTCTTAATCTATCCTAGCATTAGGCTGTTATGTGAGTGCGGCAACTTCTTTTCAATTAGGCAGTCACCAAATGAGCTCTTGAAATTGAAAAAAAAACCCAACTCGTGCATGTGCAATTTGATGGAGAAATTGACAAGTGTTAGATTAGCCCAGGCCACCTATCTTAGGCACAGTGCTGCTTCCGCAATTTCCACTCTAAGTTTTGATGCTCATCTCCGACTGCAAAATTCCATTTGTGAAGCCTACTTTCGTAAACAGCACTAGGCCATGCTGTTATTCGATCTGGAGAAGGATTATATACTGCATGGCCATACGGTATAATGGAAACTCTCCACACGATATAGGCAAGGGGACTCCTCCCAATCTTTATATCTGAATTTTTGTGAGATCTCTGATTACGCGTACCGGGGGTGGGGGGGGTGGGGGCTTTTCTGGCCCATGGAACAGGAAGAGGTGTTCCGCAGAGAAGTACCCTATGTGTCACACTCTTTGCCCTGAGCATCAACGGCATCACCTCGTTGCTGCCGGAAGATGTTATCGCCTACGCTCTACGTGGAGCGTCGACTCCAACAGGCGTCGAACCGCGTCTCTTGTTACGCCGAAGTGCACAGGCTTCGGTTTTCCTAATCCGTGACGCAGGTGGTACACTTCTGCCGCCATGCACAGATACACACCGACGCGGGCTTGTTCCTAAACAAAGTTCGCCTGGAAGTGGTGGAATCGCATCCTTCCATATTCTTGATTTCGATCGACAACTTCCCTGGGATGCTGATATTCGTAACCTTAGGGTCTCTTGTACCCGTGCCATGGACATTCTTCTTTGCGTGACTTTTAGCACCTAGGTTGCTGATAGAGTTGCTGCCTTTTCTTTCGATCTTATGTTCGTTCGAAGCTCAAGTTTTATGCATCCGCAGCCGAACGTGTATGGCGGAAGCTGAGCTCTATCCACCACACCGGCCTTCGCCTGGTGACCTTAGTCTTCCGTACGTCTCCCATTGAGAGCCCACTTGTCGATACTCGGGAGATGTCATTCGCTCTGCGCCTTGCACAGTGCATTATTCGCTCTAGGCGCGAGCCCGGAGCCTCCGTCAGGCGACAACAGCTCGCAATTAATCCGCTTCTGATCTTGACAGTGCATATGCCAACGAGAGACGCCATTCTTACCCTTGTCCTTTTGGTTTAAGGCTAGAAAACTCGGACAACAGCTTGGTGGCGCGTTGGTTCTGTCCAAGACGCCACCCTGAAGCGTACCACCTTTAACTATTTGTTGCCGCGCCTCTGCTCCCAAAACTTCTACAGCGCCTGGATTATTGCGTTCGTCCTTTTTTTAGCACACTTCGTGTCAAGCTGGATCCGTGCCACTGTATTTGGATGGCTCCAAGTCCCAAGAGGGGTTTGGTTTCCATGCCGTATTACCTTAGTTTGAAGTGAACGGTGCTCTACCAGGCGCTGTGCCTTTCTTCACAGCCGAGCTGGTTGTAATACACCGCTCAGTAGGGAAGATAACGTATCGTGTCCGTGTCGTGTTCTTTAGCGACTCACAAACCTCCTTGAGTACTCTTGAGGCATTGGAATCTTTCCACCCCCTGGTTCGTGGTATCCATGAATCCACGGTCCAGCCAAATGTCGAGATTATCTCCTGAGTTCCAGGGCATGTGAAAATTGCTGGGAATGAGCGCGTGAAATAAGGGCTCCAAATTGTCCGCGAGGACTGGGCCACCAGACCAGCGTTTGTCCCTTTCTTTCTCACACCGACTACAGGACACGAATCATGGCAACCCTCCGGACTTATTTGCCAAGAAGATCAGAGACGTCCGAGGGCAACTTAAAGTTGCATACCATTGGGCCATGACTTTTCCAATGCACCCACCCTCCCCTCCTCCCCAATGCCACTACGGCTACTTCTTGCTTTCTCTCGTCTTCGATTTGGGCACACTTGCGGACACCCGTCATTTGATGGCTCGCTCTCGCCTTCACTTAATTACGATGACTGCGTTGTTCCCCAGACTGTTGAGTGTCCCAGTTTCTGAGCGAGCGGGGTGGCTACCGCTTGTTTCTTCTCATCAGGTCGGGTTCGTGTACAGAGATTTGTGGACTATGTCACTTTTCTGGAGGAGGCTGGCCTCCTCGCATTTTATTTTACTTCTTGTTGTAGGTCGTATGTTCTTGTGTCGGGAGAGTAGACGGGCCTCTCTCCGACGCCAGAGCGTGATTTTTTGTTTTTTGCTTCTGTTGTTTTGTATTTTGCATGTTTATTTACTTTTCTTTTACTTTTAAATTTTTGTTATTTGGTTTTCGTATTTTTTTCTATTTTAATCTCGCCTAGTATCAGGCTATAACATGATTACAGCCACTCTTGCCATAATAAGCAGTCGCTATATGAGCTCTTAAAAAAAATCCTCTCGTTTGTCGAGATTCTTTTAGGGGTGAGGATGGGTGCTCTTTCCTGACCCCTATCACATTTAGCTCCCTGGTTCGTATCCTTCTTTAAAGAGTATCTCAAACTGAGATATGCTCAAGACCGGGTGTGATCTGGTTGTAAACCCATCTTAGAATTTGAACTTTCGAAGTTCCTCTTACAAATTTAAACTCGAAAATGATTTGAGAACTTTTAACCTGATTGGCTGTTGTTTTGCAGGTGTTCCAGCGCTTCGTCGACGAGGAAATCCTCATGAAGGATAAAATGGTCGAGGGGGTCGAGGAGAAGAATGACGAAGATGACGAAGACGATGAAGAGACGCCACAAATGGAAAAAGCCGAAGAGGAACAGAGTGATGTTGAAGATGCGGCGAATTCGTTAACTGGCTATTACGACGACGAGAGCCAGAGTTCCCTCCCGGATCTCGCGGTGCCACATGATCTGAAGGAGGAAGAGATGCCCCAGCTGGTGACTGCGTCAAGTGGCAACGGCCTGCCGGTTCCTGAGTCAGGCGTGTGTAGCGTCGATTCGGAGGACGAAATTGATGAGATCCTGATGGGTTCAGGCTCCATCATACGAGAGGAGGAGGAAGTGACGCAGGAGGAGGATTACAATGAGGAAGAGACACAGGAAGAGGATTACAATGAGGAAGAGACACAGGAAGAGGATTACAATGAATTTGAAGCAGGTGAAATTTCCGAACTAGTCGAGGAAGAGACTAGCAAAGTCGATGAAAGCGTTAAAATGATGGAAGCAAATGAAATTACCGAAATAGTCGAGGAGGAAACTGGCGAAGTCGCTGAAGGCGTTAAAACGACGGAAGAAGATGAAATTTCCGAAATAGTCGAGGAAGAGCCTAGCGAAGTCGGTGAAGACGTTAAAAAGAGGGAAGCAGAAGAAATTACCGAAATAGTCGAGGAGGAGACTGGCAAAGTCTTTGAAGGCATTAAAACGACGGAAGAAGATGAATACTTCACCGAAGAAGGTATGGCGCAGGGTGTGTGGCTTTCTAGTGTTCAATTGCTGCCAGTACCTCTCACCCTCTTTGCTTTGGTTTATTGTCCTAATTTGGGTGACCTGGAATGAAATTCGTGCATACGGATCACGGTGTGATGAGTTTTCAGAGGTGTGCCCCCTCCATAGTGTTGGGACAAGATGTGGCCTCTTCCATAGTATTTGCATAATTAGTTAGGCTGTGAGCTGCATGGTCAGGTCTTTCTCTGGTATCTCAGCATACCTAAGTCCTTGCTGGCGCCCGACATAAGCAAGCTTTAAAATTTTAAAAAAACAACAAAAGGTGGAGTTTCTAGAGAAGAATTGCGTATCCTCTCTCCCGCTTATCTCATTAGTCTGCATATTTTAACTTAACCTCTTTTATTTATGACCCCCAGTTCGAAAACTTGGTGTACCATCGTTGGTTTTCGCTTCTAGTTATAATGATGTTTTCTTAGCCAGTTTGGGCAGAGCTCTTCACTTGTACTCAAGAGCACTTGTGTTCATCAGGCTACGGCCTGGCTGAGTAGAAATGCCATTTTGTATGTTTCTCTAACTTACCCGTAAGGGGCACGGCGATGCGTTTCTCCTAATCACGGAACCAAACACTGCTAGGGCAAGAAGTTAGGCGCGGTGCCCTAACCATCAGAAGCCGGTCACCAAGCAGGATCCGTCATCCCACCCTGCCTACCACTCCACATGTTGGTTTCCGTCTGGATTTTCCCAAGGGGTGGCGGAGAAGGCGTATACCACACTGCCCAGTGATAGCGGCCGGGGCCAATCAAAGGCGCCGAGTAATACCGGTCTCTTGTTGAGGTCGGTGTTGGCCGTCACAGGCAGGGTTGGCGTAATGTTGCTTATAGTCATGAAGAATTTTCCCCAAAATCTCTTTACCCCCTTTACCAATATCGGAGCCGCTCTCGGGCAGATCCAAATAAGAAAAGCCCCTCTCCCCCTGTGCTTTCTCAGGGGCTCCTCCAACCCTCTTCTACCGGAGAGGAGGCTTATCATCTCCTAGGGCTACAGGTGCAGTCGAGTCACCCTCACCCCTTCTCTGGAGGCCCTCTTGGGTGACTCTATCTCATTTGCAACGGCAGTCCCTCCGTTACGTTCACAGGGAACTACCAAGAGAGCAGGAAAGCGGCACAAAATTGACCCGGCTCGGTAGGGCCAACCCCCTTAAGGTAGCTAGTAATAGCAGGGCCCATCGGTCCATAGCCCTCACCATCTTTCAGTCATCTATTCTCAGGCTACAGGGGGCCAGCGTACCTGCCCCCCTCCCTCTCCCGCTCTCTTTCCCGATGGAGGACCTCCTAGGATAGACATATTTCTGGCAGAGGTGACCCAGTCCCAAACAGCAGGATCTTCCATGGGGTCGAACCCGGACTCGGTACTAAGCACCGAACCTGAGTCCACCCCTGTGCAAGCTTCTCCACAGACAGCTCGGGCCTTCGAAGACTCAGAAGGAGAGGGGGCGGCTCTCTTGCCCGGCTGGTGCCCCTTTGACAACCAAGACCATCTACATTTCAGAGAAGGATCTTGCTCGTTCCGGTGGAGGAGAGAAGCGAGTTCATTCCCCACCCTCCTCTCCTAAAAAGAAAAGAAATAAGAAGAATAAGGGTTCCTACCTCTCCGTGAGAGCTCCGGGTACGGACGGGTCAGCTGCTGTTTCGGTAAGTGACCAGGCCAGGATCGGCACGTCCGGGCACTTTGCTAAAACGGGTGGGGGGCCCAGACCAAGGCTAAAGTCGCAAGTCCGCCGAGCGGAGCCTCGATTAATTGAGAGACTACCTGGTGTTTTCGAGCCCGCTGGCTTCAAACGCTTTCTGGTTATTCGCTCCACTGATGGCAGCATGTTGGCCAAAGGCAACAGGTTCTATCAGAAAAGATCACTAGCCACCCGGATTGGTAGAGAGCCGAAGGTGACCCGTTTCTCGGACGTGATCCTTCTTGCGAATCCGACGGAACCCTCCAAGGCGGCCATGATTAGTGCTCTTGGGTCACTTGACACGCTGGTGAGAGTGACGCCGCACTCTACCGTCAATTCGTGAAAGTAGTAGTTTATACGAAGGAACTCTTGGCCTATATAGATGGCATAACCTTAGAGCTGGCCGACCATGGAGCGGTCAAGGTTGAATGTGTGATGAGAAAACAGGGAGGGGGCCTCGAGACCCACCCCTACACAATTCGTCACGTTCGTCTGTGACAAGCTCCCTGAGTCGGTGCGTGCCGGTTGGTATCGCTACCGCGTGATGGCATTCGTGCCAAGGCCGCGGATGTGCTACTAATGCCATCGCTTCGGCCATATGAATCGATCCTATAGACTTGCAAATTCTTTGTAACGCGAATTATGTGTAAATTGCTCCAAGGTTGCACACGATAAGTCTAAATGGTGTATGGCCAAGTGTGTCAATTACGGAGAACCGTACCCCGCTTCTTCGAAGCAATGTGGTGCATATCTCTTTCAGAATAAAATCCTGGCCGTTCAAATAGAGTATCGTCTCCCATTTTGCGACGTTATGGAATTGGTTCTGATGCCCGTCGCTGCCTAGGACGTCTTACGCCTCAATGTTTAAAAAAGACACCTTCTGCTCCTGGACCCTCCAGACCCACGAGCACGCTCGTTTCCGGGTGCTTACCTGGTAGAGCTGGCGGCACAAAAGGTTCACACCCAGCCCCGGCAAAACCAAGGCTCTCCTCTAGATGACCGTTCCCCATAAGGCGAAACCTCCGACCGCCTCAACAGAGTCGTTGGACCCACAGGATGCAACACCTCTGCAGTTGGTGGCGAGGCCCTCTGCTGGGGTTCCTAAAGCTACCCCTCGAAAGCAGGAAAGCACCAAAAGAGCTTCGGCTCCTAGCCCACACTCACTGCTAGCCTCGGTGACTCGAGACGGTGGATCCTGCAAAGAAGAGGCCCCCGCCTGCTTAAGGTATTGAGGCGGGAGGAGGAATAGACTCGCATGGCGAGCCCTACCTACCCAGATAAGTCCTCGAAGGCGACAGCGCCTTCAGCACATTGTTCGGCCAACAGCATTCGGGGTTCTGTCTCCAGGAACCGTACTACCATTACCGTGAGAGTTCTCTTCGAAGGGGACCCCCGCATCTCCTCCGAGCTAGTCCTGGAGTTCATATCCTTCCAATGGAATTACCACGTACTCTGGGCTCACTGGTAGGATCTGTTGAGGTTCGTCTCCTCCCGTTTTCCCTTAGCCATTTTATTGCAGGAGACCTTGCTAGGCGCGTGCTTCTTGCCAACCCTCCCTGGGTATAATGCTTTTGGGGTCCTATCATCACGGGATAGAGACCCAGCAGGAGAATGCGCCATCTACACCTGGTTATAAGGTCTCTGTTCTTTTCTTTGCTTTAAATTCCTCCATTCAAGCAGTAGCTGTGCAGCTACACCTTGATAGGAGTTATGCTGGCGTACATTCCACCGTCAGCCGACTTCGACGCGGGGGACTTCCGCCGCATCGTAGCACCTTGTTGCCGAAGCCCTTTCTTTTGCTCGGGGATTTGAACAGTAGATACCTCCTCTAGGGAGGCTACTCGATCAATCCCAAGGGTCAAGTCCTTGACAAGTTGGAGATAGGTGTCGTAAATGTGGATGAGTACGCATCACTGTCTGAGAGCAGCTTCATTTTCCTGTCTTGATCTATGTATGTTTTGCCCCTGCCGCCCGAGAGCCTGCCTCGGTGGTCCATATTCCCGGAAACGACTTTTCTCTATCTCAGTCAAGGAGTTTAGGTCGGTGAATGGAGCCGTTGAGTTCTCCACCAACCTCATCGCCGTGGGACTAACTACTATTTTCAGAACGATTGGCCGTTTTGCACGCCCATCGCTTCCGTGATGGTCAGCTGAGTGTGAGACGGCTCTCAAACAGAAGCCTTATGCCCAGATGCGCCGCTCGAACGAACGATTTCACTGTCGGTGAATTTCCTCTAGTTAGGGCTAGGTTCCGGTGTGTTTCGAAGCATGCCCGCCCTTGTTCCTGGCCGGCATACGTGTCTTCACTTAACGGGAAGACCACTCTAGTAGAAGTGTGGAAGCGAGTCAAAAGGATTACGAGCAAGTTCTCGCACCCCCTCTCCCTTCCGATCTCCAGGAGAATGGGACCTCAATCTCAGACTTTGCTTCTGTGGCGGAATCCTTCGAAAGCGCTTTCTCCACATTCTTTAGCCGCGATGCTGTTTCGCCAGCATTCACTCCGCCTCGTAATGTCACGAAAGGCTGGCGACTGGACTTTACCTCCAGAGGCGAAGAAGCCTTCAAGGACGGGTTTATATTGAGTGATTTGCGTTCTGCTCGCGTTTCGTGTGCGGACACGGCCCATGTTCCGGACAATGTCAAGTATGAGACCTGGTAGAGCAAGGCATGGCCTTTCAATTAGATTTGTTCAGCAGAATCTGGGTAGATGGTATCCCCCTAGACTCCTGGCGAATCGCTACTGTGCTCTCTTTTCGCAAACCGGGTAGAGTCATTCTACCCCGGCCGGTTTTCGCCCAATCTTTCTAACCTCCTGCCCGTGCAAGTTGATGGAGAAATTGGTAAATGTTAGATTAGCCTTTTTCTGGATAGTGGAGGCCACCTGTCTTCAGCAAATTCCACTCCACGTTGGATACTCTACTCCGACTGGAAAATGCCTTGTTCGAGGCCTTCCTTCTTAGACAGCACTATGCTACGGTGTTTTTCGATCTAAAGAAGCCCTATGATCCCGCATGGCGATACGGTATCATGGAGACTCCATACGATCGGGGCGAGGGGAGGCCTCCCAATGTTTATATCTGATTTTTTTGCGAGATCGTCGATTCCGCCTACGAGTGGGGAGATCCCTCTGGCCCAATGTTGCAGGAAGAGGGTGTCCCCACTGTCGCACCCTTTGTCCTGAGCATCTAGGGTATCACCTCGGTGCTGACGGAAGATGTTCCTGCTACGCTCTACGTGGACGACCTTTCGATTTCTCTTGGCGCGGCCCAGATGCCAACTCTGGAGCGTCGACTCCAACAGACATTGAAACGCATCTCTCGCTATGCCGAATCGTACAAGCTTCGGTTTTCCTCGGCCAAGACTAAGCTGGTGCACTTCAGCCGCCATCCGCGGCTCCACCCTAACGCAGACTTGTTTCTCAATGGGGTGCGCCTGGAGGTGGTGGACTCCCACCGTTTCCTTGGTCTTTTATTTGACCGACGCCTCTCCTGGAAGGCTCATATTCGCAGCATTAGGGTCTTTTGTACCCGTACCATGGATATTCTTTGTTTAGTGGCGTTCAGCACCTGGGGCGCTGATACCGCTACTGCCTTACTTTTTTATCGATTCTTTGTTCGTTCCAAGTTCGACTACGGATGCGAGTTTTATGCATCCGCACCGAACGTGTATTGCGGAAGGTTGACTCGATCCATCACACCGGTCTTCGCCTGGGGACCGCTGGATTCCGCACTTTCCCCATTAAGAGCCTACTTTTCAATATTGGGTAGATGCCAATCGCTCTATGCTGTACACAGTGCACCCCGTAAGGGGCGCGGCGATTTGCCATCCTGGCCGCCGTGCTGACGGGATTCAGCGCCCCGTCCGGCCCCAGCTTAGCCTCTCTTCCTTCCTTCAGATAGCCTGTATTCCTATCCTACCTCGTCGCTTTTCATACAACCTCTCCCACAACTTTCTCTGGTCAGCCTCTAATTTCACAGGGTAGAAGCTGACCTTCTTCTCAGCCAATCGTCCCGGATCGGGGCTGAGGGGGGAGGGGACAATGTCCCCTAACCCCTGAGCTCCGGTCTGGGGTGGTTGGCTTTTAACAACCTGCTTCATCCCCACCCATACCTTCCTCACATCCCTTTTCCTCTCGTCTTCAAAATCTATCCGTTTTACGCCGTGTTCAAGGTGGAGCCGCCATGCCGAAGGACTGCCAGGCCACCAGGCGGGAGGGGTGGTCCCAAATGGCGGCGCCTGGCTCTGCCGGGCCTGTAAGCACCTCTTGCAGTGCGGGCTACTGCAAGAGGTGGTGAGCGATTGCGTCCCGTAAAACAAAGAGGGTCACCATGCCCAATGATGAAAAAAAAAAACATCTCCCCTTAATTCCCCCTATAACAACAACGGAGCCGCCCTCGTGCAGCTCCACAGAAAAGATGGAGGTCCCCCCCCCCCCTGTGCTTGCGCAGGGGACCCTCCATACCTCTTTAACCGGAGAGGAGGCTTACTCCTCTCCTACGCCTACGGGTGTAGGGGACTCCCCCTCATCCCCTTCTCTGGAGGTGCTTTCGGGCACCTCCCTATCTCCAGCGGCAGTCCCTCCTATGCTTTCTAAGGGGACTGCCAAGAAAGCCAGCAGGCCACCCTTAGCCAGCCGCTCCACATCAAAGCGGCTCGGTAGGGCAAACCCCCTTAGGG
Organism: Ceratothoa steindachneri; assembly: GCA_963969495.1. NCBI lineage: Eukaryota > Metazoa > Arthropoda > Malacostraca > Isopoda > Cymothoidae > Ceratothoa > Ceratothoa steindachneri. Next base: position 77,060,332 of record OZ018318.1, read on the forward strand.
GGGAGAGGGAAACCAGGCCCCTTCGGTCGCTTCCCTCAAAAGACCTGCTGGCAAAAATATTAAACCTTGCCGGGGTCAAGGCCTGTGCCTCCCCACTAAAGACTTATGACGCTGCCAAGGGGACCTGCGATGTCCTGGGAGGGGATGGCCAATTGGAGGCCCCTCCTGTGATAGACATGGTCCTTGAGGAAAACCAGCCTCAGAAGGTAGGGCCTTCCATGGGGGGGAATCCGGGCTTGGCGCCAAGCACCGAACCCGAATCCGCCCCTATGCAAGGTCCTCATCAAACGGCTGTGGATTCTCAGGCAGGACAAGGAGGGGAGGGATCTCCTCCGGATGAATCCCCTGCGCCCACCGGGACCTTCTCCATTTCAGAGAAGGACCTGGCTGAGGCCGGTCCATCTGGCCTGGGGGCTTCTACCGGCGGGGGTGAAAAGCGGGTTCATTCCCCGCCCTCCTCTCCTAAAAAGAAGAAAAAGACAAGAAAGACGAAAAAGACTCGGGGCTCCTCTCCATCCGCGGGGGCTGCGGGGACGGATGGGTCTGCTGCCACTTTGGTAGGCGACCAAGCCAAGATCGGCACATCCGGCCCCTCTACCCCCTCGTGTGCGGAGCCCCTGACTAAGACCAAGAGTGCACAGGGCGGAGCCTCGATGACATCGGGGCCCCTCATTCAGAGGTTACCTGGCGTTTTCGAGCCCGCTGGCTTCAAACGCTTCCTCGTTATTCGCTCCACTGATGGCACCATGTTGTCCAAGGGCAACATGATCCATCAGAGGAGAGGATTAGCTAGTGCAATTGGTAGAGAGCCGAAGGTAACCCGTTTCTCGGACGGGAGCCTTCTGGCGAATGCGGCGAATCCCGCCGAGGCGGCCAAGATAAGTGCTCTTCGGACACTTCATGGCACCCCGGTGAGTGTGACGCCGCACTCTACCATGAACTTTGTAAAAGGAGTAGTTTATGCGAGGGAACTCGTTGACTACTCCATAGAAGACATCACCCTAGAGCTGGCCGACCATGGGGCGGTCAAGGTCGAACGTGTGATGAGAAAACAGGGAGGGGCCTCGAGACCCACCCCTACACTCTTCGTCACGTTCGACTGTGACAAGCTCCCTGAGTCGGTGCGTGCCGGTTGGTACCGCTACCGCGTGAAGGCATTCGTGCCACTGCCGCGGCGGTGCTATTACTGTCACCGCTTCGGCCACACGAATCGATCATGTAGACGTGCAAAATCGGGGTCACCCGAAGTCTGTGTAAATTGCTCCAAGGTCGCACACGATAAGTCCAAATCGTGTGTGTCAATTGCGGAGAGCCGCACCCTGCTTCTTCGAAGCAATGTGGTGCATATCTCCTTGAGAAAGAAATCCTGGCCATTCAGGCCCAGGATCGACTCTCATTCCGCGAGGCTAAGGACTTGGTCCTGGCGCGCCCGGCTCTGCCTGGGACGTCATATGCCTCAATAGTTAGAAAAGCACCCTCTGCTCCTGGCCCATCCAGGCCAACGAGCACGGTTGTTTCCGCGCCCATTCGGAGCCCTTCTGCGGGCTCTACTACACCCGGGCGCTCCCCTGGTAGAGCTGGCGGCAAAAAGGGTTCACACCCAGCTTCGGCTAATACCAGGGCTCCCCCCTCTTCCCCCAGCGTGACCGTTTCCCGTAAGGCGAAACGGCCACGCGCCTCCACAGAGTCGTTAGACTCACAGGAGGCAACACCCCTGAAGATGGTCGCTAGGCCATCTTCCGGGGTTCCTAAAGCTGTTCCCCGAAAGGAGGACAGCAACAAAGGAGCTTCGGCCCCTTCGCCCACGCCCCGAGGTGGAGCGAGTGGCTCGGAGATGGTGGTTCCTCGAAAAGAGGGCCCCCCGCCTCCCAAGCCGCAACGCCCGCCTAAGGTTTCGAGGCGGAGGGAGGAAAAGACTCGCATGGCGAGCCCAACCTCCCCCAATAAGTCCTCGAAGGCGACAGCGCCTTCAGCGCTTTGTCCGGCCAACAGCGCCCGGGGTTCTGCCCCCGGGAAGCGTACGGCCATTCCCGTGAGGGTCTTCAATTCGAGGAGGGCCCCCGCGTCTCCCCCGAGCTAGGCCTGGAGGGCATATTCCTTCAATGGAATTGCCGTGGACTCCGGGCAAACTGGGAGGAGCTGCGGAGGCTCGTCTCGTCCCGTTCCCCGTTAGCTATTTTTTTGCAGGAGACCATGCTAGGCGCGTGCCCGCTGCCTGCCCTCCCGGGGTATAAGGGTCTTGCGACCCCACCACCGCGGGATGGCCGGGCTGGGGGATGCGCGGTTTACACCCGGCATGATGTCTCCGTTCTTCCTTTCTCTTTAGATACCTCCTTTCAGGCAGTGGCTGTGCAGCTGCACCTGGATAGGAGGTATACTATCATTTCTGCGTACATTCCACCGTCAGCTGACTTCGACGCGGGGGACTTCCGCCGCGTCGTGGCACGGTTGCCGAGGCCCTATCTCTTGCTTGGAGATCTGAACGGCAGGCATCCTCTCTGGGGAGATTACTCCATAAATCCCAGGGGACAAGTCCTTGCCGATCTGATCGAAGAGCTTGAGATGGGTGTCCTAAACGTGGATGAGTTTATGCATCACTGTCCGAGAACCGCTTCATTTTCTTGCCTTGACCTATCTTTGTGCTCTTCGGATGCACAGCCTGATTTTGATTGGGGGGTGGTCGATGACCTCCATGGTAGTGATCACTTTCCCATTCAAATATCATTTTCAGGGCAACTGCCGCCTGAGAGACCACCTCGGTGGTGCTTGGCGCGGGCGCGGTGGCCTGCATTTCAGGAAATGACTGAATTCTCTATCTCAGTCGAGGAGTTTAGGTCGGTAGATGAGGCCGTTGAGTTCTTCTCCGGCAACCTCATCGCCGTAGGCCTGACTACTATTCCTAGGACGTCTGGCCGTTTTGCACGCCGACCACTCCCATGGTGGTCGGCCGAGTGTGAGACGGCCCTCAAACAGAAGCGTTATGCCTACATGCGCTATAAGCGCCGCCCGAACGATTTCACTGTCGCTGAATTTCGTCGGGCTAGGGCTAGGTTCCGGTATATTTCGAAGCACGCCCGCCGCTCTTCTTGGCGGGCATACGTGTCTTCACTTAACGGGAAGACCCCTTTAGCTGAGGTGTGGAAGCGAGTCAAAAGGATTCGGGGCAAGTTCTCGCAGGACCCCCCTCCCGTTCTCCAGGAGAATGGGACCGCAATCTCGGACCCCGCGTCCGTGGCGGAATCCTTAGCGACCGCTTTTTCCGCATTCTCTAGCCGTGATGCTGCTCCGCCAGCATTCAATGCACGTCGTGATGTCGCGGAAGGCCGCCGGCTGGACTTTACCTCCAGAGGCGGAGAACCCTTCAACGACAAGTTTACTGTGAGTGATTTGCGTTCCGCTCTCGCTTCGTGCGCGGACACCGCCCATGGTCCGGACGATGTCCCGTACGCCATGCTTCGACACCTGGGTGAGCGAGGCATGGCCTTTCTGTTAGATTTGTTCAACAGGATCTGGGTGGAAGGTCTTCTCCCAGACTCCTGGCGAATCGCTACTGTGCTCGCCTTTCGCAAGCCGGGGAGAGATCACTCTACTCCGACCGGTTTCCGCCCAATCTCTCTAACCTCTTGCGTGTGCAAGTTGATGGAGAAATTGGTAAATGTTAGATTAGCCTATTTCCTGGACAGCGGAGGCCATCTGTCTTCTGCACAGTGCGGCTTCCGTAAGTTCCACTCCACGTCGGATTCTCTGCTCCGACTGGAAAGTGCCGTCTGCGAGGCTTTCCTTCGTAGACAGCACTACGCCACGGTGTTTTTTGATCTGGAGAAGGCCTATGATACCGCATGGCGATACGGTATCATGGAGACTCTCCACACGATGGGGGCGAGGGGACGCCTCCCAATTTTTATATCTGAATTTTTGCGAGATCGTCGATTCCGCGTACGGGTGGGGGGAGCCCTCTCCGGCCCAAAGGAGCAGGAAGAGGGTGTCCCGCAGGGAAGTGTCCTCAGTGTCACACTCTTTGCCCTGAGCATCAACGGCATCACCTCGGTGCTGCCGGAAGATGTTCTCGCTACGCTCTACGTGGACGACCTTTCGATCTCTTTTGGCGCGGCCCAGATGCCAACTCTGGAGCGTCGACTCCAACAGGCATTGAACCGCGTCTCTCACTATGCCGAAGCGCACAGGTTTCGGTTTTCTTTGGCCAAGACTAAGGTGGTGCACTTCTGCCGCCATCCACGGCTTCACCCCGACCCAGATTTGTTTCTTAATGGGGTGCGCCTGGATGTGGTTGAGTCGCACCGTTTCCTTGGTCTTGTATTCGACCGACGCCTCACCTGGGAGGCTCATATTCGCAGCCTTAGGGTCTCTTGTACCCGCGCCATGGACATTCTCCGTTCCGTGACGTTCAGCGCTTGGGGCGCTGATAGGGCTACCGCCTTACTTTTTTATCGATCCTTTGTTCGCTCGAAGCTCGACTACGGATGCGAGTTTTATGCATCCGCAGCCGAGCGTTTATTGCGGAAGGTGGATTCGATCCACCACACCGGCCTTCGCCTTGCGACCGGTGCCTTCCGCACTTCCCCCATTGAGAGCCTGTTGGTCGATGCTGGGGAGATGCCACTCGCTCTGCGCCGCGTGCAGTGCATCACTCGCCTGTACGCGCGAGCCCGGCGCCTCCCTCAGTCGCCAACAGCTCTCACTGCATCCGCAGCTGATCTCGATGGTGCCTATGCCGCCGAGAAAACTCCTTCGAGAAGTAGATATAGCTCTCGGGCCGGTGGCGCCCCTGGTTCTGCCCAGGACGCCACCCTGGAGGGTACCACATTTGGCTATTTGTCGCCACGCCTCTGCTCCCAAAGCTTGTACTGCGCCGGGAGTATTGCGTTCGACCTTTTTGGAGCACACATCGTGTCACGCTGGTACCGTGCCAGTGTATACGGATGGCTCCAAGTCCCAAGAGGGGGTCGGCTTCCACGCCGTATCCCCTCTGTTTGAAGTCAGCGGGGCTCTACCAGGCGCTGCGTCTGTCTTCACGGCCGAGCTGGTGGCAATACACCACTCGGTACGGGAGATTACGCGACGTGCCCGGTTCGGAGACCGGATTGTGATCTATAGCGACTCACAAAGCGCCCTGAGTGCTCTCGGGGCATTGGAATCTCCGCATCCCCTGGTTCGCGATATCCGTGACGCCACGGTTTTGGCGAGCCGGGCAGATGTCGAGATTATCTTCTGCTGGGTTCCTGGACATGTAGGAATTGCGGGGAATGAGGGCGCCAAAGAGTCCGCGAGGACTCTGCGACCGGACCAGCGTTTCGCTCTTCCTCACACCGACTACATGGCAGGAATACGGGCAGCTCTTCGGACTGCTTGGCAAAGAAGATGGGAGACGGTCGAAGGGAACTTAAAGTTGCGTGCCATTGCGCCGCGACTGTTCCCATGGACCTATCCCCCAATGCCGCGGCGGCTTCAGGTTGCTTTCGGTCGTCTCCGAATCGGACACACTCGTGTGACGCATTGCTATCTGATGGAGCGCTCGCCTGCGCCCTATTGCAACGACTGCGTCGTCCCCCAGACTGTTCGGCACATTCTTGTCGAATGTCCCAGTCTGGGTGATCTTCGCGCACGACACCTGTCCCGGTACCGGGATGGGCGGGGTCGCTACCGCCTGTCCCTTGTTCTCGGGATGAGTGCGTGTACTTTGACTGGTGGACTTATTGACTTTTTGGGGGAGGCCGGCCTTCTCCCTTTTATTTAACGCGATTTAATTGTTGTTGTTGTTTTTGTAATTGTTTTGTTATTGCTTTGTTATTGTTATTGTTATTCCTTTTTATTGTTTTCTGTTTAATTTTTTAAAGTAGCCTAAATTAGGCTGTTTGTTTACGGCAACTTATGCCTTAGTCGGCAGTCGCCAGATAGCCCCTTAATTAAAAAAAAAAAAATGTACACAGTGCATTATTCGCCTGTGTGAGGGAACCCGGCGTCTCTCAGTTCCCCACAGCTCTCACTGCATCCGCAGCTTTAGGTTTACGGTTACGAAATTCTTTCAAGGGCTAGGTATAACACTCAGGCAGTTGGCGCCCCTGGTTTTTCCAGGGCACCACCCTGGAGAGTCCTACCTTTGACTATTTGTCGCCACGCCTCTGCTCCCAAAGCCGCTAGTTTTGCGTTCGGTTCTTTTGGAACATACGAGGGGCGGTCAATAAGTTTTGAAATTCGGATATAAGGAAACGAGATATGAGGAAAAGTGTTTTATTATTTTTCAATATAACAACGCCCGATTTAAATGCCCTTGCGCCACTTGTCCCTGAGGTTTTAAATTCCCGACAACCAGAAATCTCCCGACTGCTGTTCAATCTTACCATGGCAGAACTTCCTATTCCAGCGAGCTATGGTTGCATAGGAAGGGACGGTGTCGGTGTACATTGCAACCATGCGTTCATGGATCTCTTTTGCATTCTTGCCTTCCTTGGTCAAAAGTTTGATCACTGCGCGATGCTCAACCTTCTCCATTGTTTGAAAATTTGTGACTGACGATCTGCGATCAGCTACTGCTTCTTAAATAGACGAGGCAGGAGGAGCGTGCGACTGCAGGTCCTGACTTGTCATAACTTGTCCTAACACCCCCCAAACAGCCATTCCCCTTCGTCTGTTTTGCCCTACCGATTCGCAAAACTTATTGACCTCCCCTCGTACTACGTGTCACGCTGGAATCGTGCCAGTGTATACGGATGGCTCCAAGTCCGAAGAGGGGCTCGGTTTCCACGCCTTATTCCCTCTGTTTGAAGTCAGCAGGGCCTTGCGTCTGTCTTCACGGCCGAGCTGGTTGTAATACACCGCTCGGTACGGGAGATAACTCCACGTGCCCTGTTCGGAGAGCGGATTGTGTTTTATAGCGATTCACAAAGCGCCCTGAGTGCTCTTAGGGCATTGAAATCTCCTCATCCCTAGTTCGCGATATCCGTTACGCCACGGTTTTGGCGAGCCGGTTGGATGTCGAGATTATCTTCTGCTGGATTCCTGGACATGTAGGAATTGTGGGAAATGATGGCGCCAAAGAGTCCGCCGATTACATGGGACGAATACGGGCAGCTCTCTGGGCTGCTTGGGGAAGCAGGTTGGAGACGGTCGAGGGGAACCTAAAGTTGTGTGCCATTGCGCCGCGATTGTTCCCATGGACCTATATCCCTATTCCGCAACGGCTTCAGATTGCTTTCTGTCGTCTCCAAATTGGACACACTCGGGGAACGCAGCGCCATTTTATGGACCGCTCGCCAGACTGTTCGGCACTTTCTTGTCGAATGTCCCAGTCTGGGCGATCTTCGGGCAAGTTACCTGTAACGGGACGAGCGGGATCGCTACCGCTTGTCCCTTGTAGTCGGGACGGGCTCGTCGCACTGACTTGTTGACTTTACGCTTTTTTGGAGCAGGCTGGCCTCCTGCCCTTTATTTGGCTGTTATTTTTTTGTAGGTTGCATTATCGGGCGCCGGGGGCGAGGCGGGCCTATCCCCGTCGCTGGAGCGCGCCTCCGTGCTTTGTTTTCTTGTAGTAATTTTTTTTTAGCCTTTGTCCTCTTTAGCGTCGTTATTTGCTATTTACATATTGATATTTGTTGTTTTTTTGTTCCTCGTTTCTTAATATAGCCTCGTAGTAGGCTGTGTCGTGTACCGACTTATGCCCAAGCAGGCAGTCGCCAGATGAGCTCCTAAAAAAAAAAATCCCCTAGACTGTTCGGCACATTCTTGTTGAACGTCACAGTCTGGGTGATCTTCACGCACCTTACCTGTCCCGGTGCAGGAACGATGGGGGAGGGGGTCGCTACCGCTTGTCCCTTCTACTTGGGACGGATTCGTGCACACCGACTTGCGGACTCTACGAGCCTTTGGAGGAGCCTGGCCTCCTCCGCTTTATTTGACCGTTTGTTGTGGGTCGCATGCTCCTGCGCCGGGGGGAGGCGGGCCTACCCCCGACGCTGGATCGCTCTTCCTTCGTATTACCTTTTTTGTTTTTAGTTTGTGATCGTTGCCTTCTTTTTGTTTTTAGTCTGATTTTTTTACCCTTTTGTTTTTTTTTTAATATATTCTAGTCGTAGGCTGTAGTTAGTAGGGCGACTTATGCCCAAGTAGGCAATCGCCATATGGGCTAAAAAAAAATGTAGCTCACATGTTCCTGCGGTGGGGGAGGGGGTAGACCCCCCCTCGACCACGGAGCTCACTTCCTTCTTCTTTCTAGTATATTGCTTCTTTTGTTTTTGTTCGCTTGTTTTTCTTTTTACTTTTTTTTTTGGTTTTGGCATGTTTTTTTTTATTTAAACTAACATTAGGGAAATGGGGCAGCTTTGTTCTAGTAGGGAGTCGCCAGATGGACTCATAAAAAATAGCTCATCCTGAACGTATTCAAACATGCCATTCTATCCAGATTGTTGTCTGGTGCTTCGTCGTAATTCCTTTTGATGAATCCAAGACCTTCCTGCTGCTTTCTTTTCAAAAAGCGATATTGTTGTCCTGAATTCTTCTCTCCTGAGCTTGGCCTTGCTTCGATACTGCCGTGGATGTTTCATTGCATCGACGAACTGGTGCTCCCTTGTTGTGGTTTCAGCTATGACGTAATTCGATATTTTTATCTGACCGTTGTTGAGCTCGACTCCATGGTCCAAGATCAAGATGATGTCCTGATCCATTCTTCTAAAAATGCTTTTGTATATTTGCTTCTCTCTCTCCATCCATTGGTATTTAGTTGTAAGACTTCAAGTTTTGTCGTATTCTTTATTCGATTCCAGTCCTTTTACTTCTTCTCTTTTCTTGCCCTTAACGATGTATTTTATTAGTGTTTTCGTTTTATTTGGTCGGTTTCTTCTTTTCGTTACCGTCTCTGCTCTTTGATGATGGGGGAACGGGGCTGTGGGATTTGGCCCTGGGGTAGAGCTCCTTCCCTACTTAGATTTCTTCCTTTTCTGCATTTTTGTCGCCAAATGGGCTCTTAAAAAAGGTTCCTCCTCTCTTCGGTGTCACTTTCTTCTGATTCTTTTTTTTTTAACTTCTCCTTTGTAATATAATCCCAGGCTGCGAATTCCTTTCATTTGGACTCCCCATTTCTCTTGCAGATGTGGAAATCGCCCTTAGTCCGCCCGCTGCCCACATCTCCTCCTTGGACCTCGAGATTGGATACACGCCTGAGGACGACTCGGTGGCGGAAGTGACCTGTTTCAAGAAGAGGAAGGCCGAGGAGACGGAGACGACATCCTTCCCGAAACGACCCTGCCCCATCATCCCGGCCCCTGAAGTGGTGGAAATAGACTGATGTGCCAGAGTGTGGGTGCTTCGTGTCTCGTAACAGAAGTTTCGATATTTATTTCTGTTCAGAAATCGTAGCGCGTTTCGCTATTTTTTATACGTCGTTTTTTATATAGTATTTGAATGTACTTGGGGCGGTTTTCCACTGCGGTTCCTTTAAATCCCCACATAGAGGTTCCAGTTTGTATATTTGAGGTATCCGCTGCAAGGTGCTGAAAAATTCCACCTTGGAAAAGAATCATAACATAAATAAATATCTTTAATCTTCCGCCACTTTCACACAAAGTTTAGTTAGGTCGGTGTGCATTAACGCAGTATAAATACCCACCTTTTCCTACCCCTTGTTTTCCCTTTCAAACTCAAATTCAACCATCTATATATATAGCTATATATATATATTTATATATAATATAATTTAAATTATTAATTATTTATTAAAGATTAATGAAGTTAAAATTATAATTTGTTGAGGCCTGGGCGATTTCCTTTGGATGGTGCATGTTGTAATGAGCTGGTTCGTTGCAGATTTCACCCAGTTAATGTTTTCAATGTGTGATTCCAACTGGTATATGCGATGAGGGGAAAAAGGGCAGAGAGGTTGTGTTTAAAATCGGCAGATTGAAGATAGCTGCATTATGTTAGGCAAACATGGAGTGAAATAAGGAGTTTGTGTGAGATGGAGAGCAATGAGTTTTGAGTGTGTGGTAAACAAATGGGGTGGTGGTTGCTGATTTCAAATGTGTCTGGCTGAACAGTCCTGAGACACCGAAGAAGGATATGGTTTCTATTGGGTTGTCCACAAATCCATCAATGAGTATATTGTGTTGTTGTTTTTTGGGGGGCGGGGGGCGGTGATTGTGTGCAGTGTTCTTACATTGTGTGGCTGGCGTTGGTGCATTTTGGGGAAGCATCCCCGATTGTCACATCCAGCTTTTTCTTGTAGCTCAGGAAGGCTGGGTGATGTTTAGACCCCTGGTCAGGGGGACTTTGCGGGGTATTCGTCTTGAATGGACAATCAAAAAGCAGTCATATTTGTGGATTCGTGCTTCAGTTTTAGTCCTCTGTCGTTCCTGATTTCCGTCAGCTCATCCTCTTCGGTAACAGTTAACTCTGCTGATTCGCAAGCACTTAGTAAGATATTAGTAAAAATCTGGCAACTATAGCTGTGGTAGGACTCTGTTGTTTTGTTACGGCAGGACACTTTATTGTGTCACAAGTACGAAAATTTTATACCTTCGTACAGTAACGAAATTTGATCATTGCTCTTTCTTGTTTGAGGGAGAATCAACTTTCCTCAAATCTCTGGCGGCACACTGGTTGTGAATCGCTGGGATAGAATGGTGTAGATGTGGGCATGTTTCTGGAAGCCTCTTCGGGGTGGGAAAGTTGACAGTTTAAATGCGAAGAGTGATGAAATGTCTAATTTTGGACGCAAGAAGAATCGAATGTGAGTGAGGATGGTTTCGAGGATGCAAACTGGCTGCTGTTTTAGAGTAGGGGACCAATACGCATGCAAGAAGATCTTTATTGCGCATTATCTTGCTGCCCGGTAAACTCAAGCCTTCACCACGTTTTACCCCTCGTCTACTGAGCCCTCATCCTTCCACCACTCCCGCCATTAAGAAGTGGTGTCCCTCCTAATCCCTCCTCTTGTATTCGATCCCTCGATGCAACTTTCATTTTCTCTCGTCATAAAGAAGTGGCGGTGGCCTGGCTCCGTCTGGGTCATATCAAGCTAACCCACTGTTACCCTATGTCCCGCGGTCTTTCCCTCACCGTACCTGCAAATCCTGTCATACCAGACTCACCCAGTGCCCCCTGTATTCTACCCCTCGTCGCCGCTTCCTAACGTTTCCTTATTCTGAGCATTTACGTCTGATCATGTCGCAAAAAATTATTTTCCTTCCTCACTGCCACCATCTAGCTTTCCCTGATGGAGTCTCACTCGTGTCCTCTCACTCTCCTGTCCCCATTTTTCTTTCTTTACCTTACTCTTAGCCATCTTCGCTGAGTGGGACTCATTTGCCTCAATTGACGCCCCCTCCTCCATCATTAAAAAAAATAATATACCCGTCAGATTTCCCAAACGAACTCGGTTCACCCATTGACGCAGATTAACGGGATCCGCGACAGCTCCGCCCACTATGATCATTGCATATTTCGTTTCCATGACGACGGATTTTTTGCGATGCTTCCTAGTCAGCGGGTCACCTATCCAGGTTTAGTGGTCTTTGCCAGTGAATGGTATAAGGCTATCATTTTTTGTCATATGCCCTTCCTTCTGCTGATTGATTTCTCTTATTTTTATTTTCGACTTTTTGCTCTTTATCAATTTTATTTGGCGTGCCGTTGGGAATATTCTTGTCTTCCGTACAGTTTAGGTCATTAATTTCCCACTTTTGGAGATTATTATTATTAGCTAGCGTCGAATCGCTATACTTACTAGTGGCGAGGTAAGAATGGTGTGATCCACTGAGACTAAAGTTAACTCTCAGTGTAGCAAGGATTTCTAAGATATCTGTTGGACGAGGTCTTTGGCATATCAGCTTAGCTCTGTAATAAAAGGGAAACACTGGTCTGGAGTTTGTCGCCTTAAATCGAGGGTTGTCGATTAGGTAGGTTTTAAATCTTCTGGGTGTGGTTGTAATTCATGGTCTTCGTTTCTACAAATTTCGTTCTTGAAATAATCTTTTACGATTGCATCAATCCTCTAACAGATTAAGTACAAACACATCTGCTTTTCAGTGGGTATCGTTCAATTTCTCTGAGCTGTTTGTTTTATGTTTGTATCATAACGCTTGTAAATTAGAGGCTTGGCAAATGATTTTTTATTATATTAAACAGACTTCTTGACATTGTAAATTATAAGTATTTATACCTTTATTGGTGGGAAAGTAAGAATATTACCACTATGGTGAAATGGAAGGAGACGTTGCTCTCCTTTGTAATAATTCCACTTGTTCAATGACCTTGTAATACTTAGGCTCCCATCCTCTTCCTCATCCTCTTCCTGAACTAACCATAAGTTATTTTAGTTTGAACTGTAAATATTTAGCCATTTATTTTCTGTCTATTTGTTTGTGTTCATTATGGCGCTGCTTTTCTCTGAGCCGCTCATCTTCCTTACCCGAGATGTTTTTGTACTTTCTATTTTTCCATTCAGTTCCTTTCTTTTTGCACCTGCCTTTGTCACACTGAGCCCCCTCCTCTACCTCCTACGTGATTCGGCTTTCACTAATCCCCAAAGTTCCGGAATTAGTGGTTAATTCGCTTGAATTGGGACGCATTTTGTTCACACTTAGTCCTCTTCCTGAGGGTCCCTTTTTGCCGAGGCTGAGCCGGTAGAGTTGCGCGCTCCACCGATTCCCTCAAACGTTTTCACCAGGAGGAACCATGGCAATAATAGTACCCTCCCGGTCACGACTGATCTCTAGTCTTTCCTTTTGGCTACTCTGGATTTGTATCTTCAGCAGGTATTTTGGGTTTCCTCAACTACTCTACTATATTTACCATCTTCCAAAGCTTTCTGGACGAGATGCTCACCTTGGTTTGGGCTAATTAGTATAAACAGCCTTAGTCCTCCCCCCTGGTCAGCTCTTAGTTCTTACCTTGTTGGAGCAATGGCGCAGTTTAATATAAAAAAGGGGGTTTAGTTGAATTCTTTATCTATGGCAGATAACCATTCAATCAGCGACCAATAGTGCGATCCTCTCCGACGTCCCCTTGTTTCTTCGTTAGAGCTCCGTGACAATGATCGACTTCCCCACAGACGTAAATGTGAACTCTCTCTCCCTCTAGGGAACCTTATTCACAAAGGATGCCCTCCTCCCCCTCACACACATCAGGAAGACCGAGACTCCTGACTAAAGGTCTTCTTACACTCGTCAAATCAGGTTCAGAGCAGGAAATAAAGTCATCGCTGCCTCCCACCTTAAACTCGACCAAAACTCCATTAAAATCTCTTGTGATTATCTAGTGTCCCATAACACTGACGTGAGTGGACAATAATACACCTCTACTACTAACCTGGAGAGCGCCTAGGAGAAACGGAGTTGGATTTCTGACGTCGATGTAGGGGTTCAATCCCAGCGATCGCGGACACGAAACAGCGGCGTCATGAGCTAGCTGCCCATCGGGCGGATACGCTAACATTCCCCATCCCCCTGCGGAGATAAGTAACTCCACTCGTGTCGTGCACACAGCCAATCACAACTTTCTTTTCACAACAACATAACCACTCCTCTATTCGAGAAACCCTGCCGATGGTGTCACAAAGAGGTTCACAATCCCTTCTCCCCAAAAGACCTGCCCCTTGTGCCTTAGGGCTTACCAGTGCTTGTTATTCTGATGTGTGTATGTATTTCATTATCCGGTCGGGGGGGAGGGGGTATCTTGTCCACGATTCGATGGATGAACGTGGCTACCTACCTACATCCTTCGAACTAACCTTCAATTAACCCTTCCACCTTACAGTGAAATGGTAGATGATTGCTAAAGTGATTTCTTTATCCAAAAATGGCCACTGCCTTACACTGTAGATACTGGTGGTGTGGCTTCCGCTTTGAACTGCAGGTCCTCATTAAGAGATGTTTGGTGGTAAAAAACCCTCCCAATTTTTTGTTCTATCATCCACTACACCCTAGACCCGAACCCCTCTCCAGAGGTAACAAGTTCAGGGTTGAAAGTTCGATTTGCGTCAGTTGCAGCTCTTGTGTGAATCAACGCATGTGCATCTCTGCCTTGGCTAATGTAGGAACCACTGTTTAGATCTCTAGCCCACAGTTGCGTGGATTCGATGGATTTCGTCTTTACTAGGGTTGGGTACATACCCGTACCCAAGAATAATGATGGTACCCTTTTGCTCTTATAAAGGGTTGGTTCCATTTCGTCCTTTGTGTTAGTTTTCTCTCACACTTCTCAAACTATTTGACCACCGAAATCTATTCGCGTTGCCAATCTCAGCAGCATGAAAATTGAATGTAATGCTGCATATATATCCAGGTGAAAACATATTTCTTGTATGTGATTATTTTGATCAAAAGAGCATGTAAGGTACACATATAATGAATTCCCTTTCTTTTGTAACATTCCTGATATGAAATTATATTTATAGATTGATTTATGAAAGGAGCTCTCGTGACCCATAGTTTGAGAAGCCTTGCTTTAACAGAATTCATTCTGGAGGCTTCCAATATGCTCTCCAATTCCCAGGATTTGTGAGGGTAATTTTATGTTCTTTTCCTCTTGGTTGATGATTACAGCTCGTCCTAACAAACCACAATTTCAATAATCAATTTCCTGTTCGCTGTTTCCATCTTCGATTTGTTATACGATGCACTCCAGAATGTACAACTGCCATTGCCAACTAGAATAATGCAACTACACCCATTGAAATGGTTTCTGGACCACACACCTGTAACCGGTTACCTCTATCCTGCTTTCACTACGGGCTGTAATTTTTCGCGTCACATCTGCATCCTGCCTCGATAACATCATGCAACGTCATTCTTTTCGATTACATTTACCAAATCTCTTCTCTTAAATGGACGTTGAAAGTCCTTCCCCACTCCATTCGAGTGATTCTATTCTAAGTCTCATCCGAACCGGGCAAAGTACAACTGCGGTCCCTCCAGCTACCTACCATCCACTTCGTCTCATCGATTGCATAGAGAAGATCCTGCGAGGGATAGTAACCAAACGACGCCCCTTCGGACTAGAATAACAAAACTAATATCAATAATTAATGTTACTTCGAGGAGACGCATGAAATTATAGCCTTCCATTTCAAAAGGACAAATAACACTCGCATCTATGTTATCTTTGACGACTTGCAAGAGCTTTAATTTAGCGAACAAATTATTCCTAATTATTAAAATGGTTACAATAGTGCGAATTGAAACAACTCTTGAAGCCCTTAATCGATGAAAGTGCGCCCTAGCCAGTGTGCTTAATGTCCACTTCTGCTCGCGCGTACGGATTATTCTGTATCGCCATCCTCTCACAAATATGTTTGTTACATTAATGACCTAACAGTTTACTCACCTTGAAAAAACTAGGCCTTCTTCAAAAGTTCCACTCCTCCCTCCCAGTCTGTTGTCCCGACCAGTTTTCTCTGGTTATTTACGAGGCCGCTCAAAATTTGGCGGCAAATAACCCCCTCCCCTTTTATGCCCTATCAAAATTTAAAGCGACTCACCAGCCTTTAACGTTATATTTTTAACTATTTAATATATCCTTCTGTATAATAAGCATACCTTCCCTAACCTCCATTTTTAGTCGCGTGCGACTGTAAATCTCACTATGTCGGTCCGTCGATCACCGTTTGGCTTTTTTTTGTTTTAGTTTTAACATCGTAACTATTCTGCCTATTCTAACGAAATTTGAAACCCTTATGTTTTACATTCTCTTTCGAATGATATAATTGCCAAGGTTCCCCCAAGGTTAGTCCGAGAATTATTGAAATTTTTGAAGGTCGTAAGGTCATAAATAAGTGGGAGCACGCCACTTTGGGGAGCATACCTTGTTATGAAACATTTCAAACATTCTGGCGGAATGCCCACTTTGGTTTTCCTTAGTTGTAAGTAAATAATTGCCCTAGTAAGCAGTCGCCAGATGGCTCTTTATTTTTTTCAAGTAAATAAAGATATCTCACGGTGATTTAGCTGTTAGCGATTTCAGGATTAATTGATCGAGTACAAATGACTTAACATTCGTTATTTTATAATTTATCTTCGAAAGTTTAATAATAGTTGGGGTAGGCATCCCTGTTCGATGGGTCGATGGCACAGAAGTATACAGTATATACAAGTGCGTCTATGAATACCCATATGTTTCAATTGTATACGGTTTACTTAAGGGACACTCCAGAAACTGCTTTGGTATTAAGAGTTTATCAGATGTCTAAAAAATGGCCGTATTGTTGAAGAGGGAGACCGGTCTTTCCCGGTGTGGTCCAGGAACTGGCCGATATTTTTTTCCTTCTGTTAACCACAAATGTAATCGCCTGCCACTTTGGAAGTGGCTTTCATTAAGTGCAAACCTGCAATTCATCCTCAACAATGTTTTTCGGTCGTCCTACAGGAGGAAATCTGCAAATGCCTTCTTTTAGAGTACTGTGATCACAAAACTCCTTTGCTTCTTCGTGACAAAAAAAGAAAAGGAATTCAAAATAAAAGAATAAGAAAGACAGCCGAACTTTTTTAGACACCTGATAGCTAAAGTTTTTACTCTTCTTTATTGAGGGCAGTTTCTTTGTGAGAATTTTGTTCCCTAAGTGGTATTCAAGACCTACTCACGTGAGCCTTGAAAATAAGTAATGAATTATTAATTAGTTAAATCTTGGTGATTGATGTATTATTTAATAAGTTGATAAGAACCTAAAAGTCCACTCGGTTCATCTCTAGTTTGTTACACGGTGTGTGCAGACTTTAAAGTGGTCTTTTTAAATTATTTTTAGCAAAATATTTCGTTTTGTAATGTTGGTTTCATTTGACCCCAAAATTCAGATTCATTATTTTAACATGGTAGATACGGCGTTGGTCTTCTAGCGTCGAGGTGTCGGGTTCGATCCCAAGCGAGAAAGGCCACAAACTTCAGTGTACATGCGTAGAGATCTGCCCACCGATTGGTGGACGCGCTGTGCTTACACCCGCTGGGAAGTAGATATTACACAGGCCATACCACCGCTATCCTTTCTTTCCCGTCTTCACAGTACCACACTTCTCTCTTCCCAGGAATCCTGTCGATGGGTATCTGTATCCACATAGCCCTAACGCGGAACAGGTACCCCTTCCCCTGGAGTGATGGCTGGGTGGTGTAAAAATCAAATACTTCCCAACACCTGCCCTCACCAAACTAGGACTAGGCCCCGGTACCCTAGGGCTCACTAGTGGTTGTCTAGTTGGTCTTTATGTAGGTTTCATTATCGTCGGGAATCTCGTCCACAAGCGAAAGGCTGATGACGCAGCAGTCTAGGGTAGTTATTTTTTTTTATTTTAGGAGCCTGTCTGGCGACTGCCTACTTGGGAATAAGCTGCAATCATGACAGCATAGGACAAGGCTATTTTAAAACATTATGCAAAGCAAAAAAAACAACAATAATAAAAAAGGAAAGGGGCAACAAACAGGAAGCAAACACCGACGCAGGAACGTGCGACCTACCAAAAAAACTACAAAAACAAAACCTAGTTAAAGGGGAGAAGGCCGGCCTCCTCCAAAAAGTCATGAAGTCCACAAGTCAATGTACACGAACCCGTCTCGAGTGCGAGGGATAAGCGGTAGCAACCCAGCTTGTCCCGGTACCGGGACAGGTGACGTGTGCGAACATCGCCCAGACTGGGATATTCAACAAGAATGTGCCGAACAGTCTTGGGAGGGGGGGGGGGGGAGACAACGCGTCCCGCCCGTGTGTCCAATTCGGAGACTAGAGATAACCTGAAGCCTTGCGGCATTGGGAGTTGGTCCATGGGGACAGTCCGGCGCAATGGCACGCAACTTTAGGTTACCCTTGACCTCCTTCTTTGCCAAGCTGCCCGTATTCCTGCCATGTAGTCGGTGTGAGGAAGAGCGAAACGCTGGTCTGTTCGCCCAATCCTCGCGGACTCTTTGGCGACCACATTCCCTGTAATTCCTACATGTCCAGGAACTCAACAGAACATAATCACGACATCCGCCCGGCTTGCCACAACCCTGGCGTCACGGAAATCGCGAACCAAGGGATGCGGAGATTCCAATGCTCCGAGCGCACCCAGGGCTCTTTGTAAGTCGCTATAAATCCCAAACCGGGCACGTCGCGTAATCTCCCGTACCGAGTGGTGTATTGCCACCAGCTCGGCCGTGAAGCTAGACGCAGCGCTTGGCAGAGCCACGCTGACTTCAAACAGAGGGAATACGGCGTGGAAGCCGACCCCCTATTGAGACTTTGAGCCACCGTATACACTGGCACTGTTTCAGCGTGACCGGAGAGGTGCTCAAAAAGGTCGAACGCCATACTCCCGGTGCTGTACAAGCTTTGGAAGCAGAGGCGTAGCGACAAATAGCCAAAAGTAGTACCCTCCAGGGTGGCGTCCTGGGCAGAACCAGGGGTTCTGTTGGTTTAGGGCCAGTTTCCTGGCCCTAAACCCAAAGTGCTTAGGGTATGACTGGCGTCTCTCTGCGGCATATACACCGTCGAAATCAGCTGCAGATGCAGTGAGAGCTGTCGGCGACTGAGAGAGGCCCCGGGCTCGCGCGTAGAGACGAATAATGCACTGTGCACGGCGTAGAGCGAGTGGCATCTCCCCAGCATCTACAAGTAGGATCAATGGGGGAAGTGCGGAAGGCACCGATCGCCAGGCGAAGGCCAGTGTGGTGGATCTAAGGTGGGCACGGGGTGGGCGCTTTGTCTTTTCTGTTATTGTGACGTTGCCACCCCCTGTAGGTGCGGCTTGCCACTCCTAAGAACAGCAGCACATCTCGAATCCTGCATAACTTATCTGCTGATTAAGACCCGTAGAGACCACCGGTACCTGGCGTGTCCGAATCCCTGAAGGAAGCCCCACAGGGGGCGCAAAGAAAGGGGGCCCCATTCGGGGGCGGAGTGGTCAGTACCAGCAGGTGGGTCCTGCTAGACACTTGATATAGGTAGGACAGAGAAGGTGGATAGAGCTTAGAAATAGGGACACATCTAAGATAGGGGCCTGATTGACTCTAGGTGAACAACATTCCTAGAGGGCCGTCATGGACGACCCCAGGACACAGAAGAGGATCTCCCTCTGGGTAAAAGAGAATTGTCCAAAACCCTCGAGGCAAAGTGTTTGTGACTATCTTCGACTCAATAGAGGTTGCGCTATGCCGATTAGTTAACCAAACCTACGGCGATCTGCGATACTGACCACGACGTAGACAGGCTTCTCAGTGTGAAAGCACGAACGAAGCTTCAGGAGCTGAACTTGACCCCGAAGATCCTTCCCCATGTCTCTGCTCAGAGATCCATCATTTGTTGCCTGGATCCATGGGTCGGTTCCCACAGCATCGATGAGATAAAAAAATCAGATAGAGGCAAATCAAAGCTGGGCAAAAGTCGAAGAAATATATAAATTCAAAAATCGTAAATGAGGCGAATATTCCCATCTATTTAAAGCCACCTTCCAAACCTCTGAGATGGTCGCTAAGGCATCCGAAGCTGGCCTCGTCCTATTTTATACCAAAATATCCGCTTCATGCATCCAGAGGGAAACCTTCGTATCATTCCAGGTGTGCTTATCGTGCTATGCTCTGGAACAGCACGTCACTAGAGTGCACATTCAAAGGAAAGGTCTGTAGTGAATGCCCCGGAGATGGCGACACCTAGCGAGAGTGTACGAACGGGGCTACCAAGAAATGCTTTAATTGTAGTGGCCCTCACCGTACCCTATCGATGTCATGTCCCATGAAAAAGACACTAGTCAATGACAAGAAACGGAATATCCAAGAGGAGAAACACCGCAAAGCAAACACTATCTATGCACAGGCGACCAAGAGCCAAGAGAAGGAGAAGACTCTTCTACAATTAGACCCTACAATGAATCTGGACTTCGTGATGTGTGTTGTACACGCTCACTTCGTTAACGTCGCAGAGCCGGGAAGCTACGCTACCGAATTGAATCGTATGTTGACGCAGAATGGGATGAAACCAATGTGGTTTCCTGATGATCCTCCCTCAACCGAACTGTACCAAACCCAGACAGGAAGCAGGCCTACTACTACTACTGCAAGAAAACGCTCAAGATCTTGAGACCCAATACTGAACAAACCAAGCACGTCTGACACCCCTACAATAATGGAGACCGACCAACCTGAACGGGAGGATAATGATTTTCAAAAGGCGAGCCAGAAAGCCAGGAGCCACAAGGAAACCAAACAATCCTCGCCAACTTACAAGTCTACCGACCTAAACCTACAGCGCCACTGCCAAGAATGGCAAAAGTTAAAGACATCATTGAAGGAATGTTCAAGGGAAAGTACAAGTGGGATTACAATTTTGACATCAGTGAGGAAGAAATGCTTTCGGCACTCCAGGAAGGCAGGATCGAGATCCACAGCGAATCATGTCTTAACCTATCCCACGATCAATTAAAAAAGAATAGATCCACCAGAGTGAGGTTGCCCGCACGCGTTGAGCCAGCAAAAGTATCAAACCTTCACGGGGAATAATATGAACTACGCGACGAGATTCATCAATAAATTGAAGATCTTTTCTCTAAACGTAAATGGCCGGAAAGGCAAAAAAAATATTCACTACAATATAATCCGTGAGGTAGACCTAGATATCGTCCTCATTTCTGAATACGGACTTAATGTAGAAACCGACCCTATAAAACTACACAACTGCATCACCATCATGACTAGCCACTCAAATGGAAGATACGATGGCGTCGCTCTTGCAGTGCGCAAGGGCATCAAATTCAAGAAGAATAGTAACTTGGAGGAATCGTACCTAGCGATAAAAATAAACGCTTATCGACGATCTAGTTATATCGGTGGGGTACCAGCCATCAAGAAGATCATATCTGCCCATATCTAATTTCCTCCGCCTGTTTAGAAGTTCAGAAGGACCTGTTCAGTAATTCTTATCGGCGACTTAAACGCTCATTACAGGGAAACAGGCTGCACCACGGTGTTCAACGGGGCAGGTACCTCCCTGAGGCTTCTTATGGAACGCGGCGTGGTAAATAGAGCAGGCCTAGATTTCGCTACATTCCTAACGAGGAGATCCTCTACCACTCACGACATTATACCATCAAATCCCAATTTCGCTCTGAACCCAAATACCGTCCCTGGCCCTTATTCTCCATCTGACCACCTTAGTATGATTACCACAATCTCAGTCTCACCTATCCAGGTTAAAATCCCCACCAGCAAATGCTTACCCAAGGCAGACTGGACCGAATGCAAGAGTGTCCTCCAAGAATATCGATTAGAACCGTTGGACGGGTCCACCCTCGAAGACATATATCGACACTTCGAAGACGTTATCACCAAGATTAAGGAAACAGATAGAGTAGCTATCCCGAGGGTTGAATATAAAACCCTTCCGGCTCCACGATGCAATGGGGAGATTACGTCAAGGGAAGATAGGCTGGAGGAACTTATTACTGAGATGAACGGGAACACAGCGGAACGATACCGTGAACTTAGAAACCTGCGCATAGAAATCAAATTTATATCTTATTGTCGAGAAATCTAAGACAATCTGGGACAGCATCATTGATAGAATAGACCTGTAAGCCGAGCGTCCCCCCCCCCAGAAATTTTGGTCTCAGATTAGAAGATTAAGTGGCACTCAGCAAAATAAGATCAATATTACTATCACAGCTGAGGGAAGAACAATAAACGAGGATCGAGAGATAGAACGCCACTTCAGAGAGCACTGGAAGAAAAAAATTGACATCACGGAGGAGGAAAATGACGATTTTGACTGGGAATATAAGGAGAGAGTCTTGTAATACCTGGAAGAGCGAGTTCCAACCATAATACCATACCACTACGTCGATAACACTCGACGAGCAGAAGCCGAAGGAAAACCCTTCACAGATGAAGAGTATAAGACAGCCTTAAAGAACTTTAAGCAGAGGTCCTCCCGGCATATCAAGCATCACCAAGGCGCACTTAGTGAATGCCCCACCGAACGTCAATGAAGCCATTCTAAGTCTCTTTAATGCCTGTTTAAATGTTGGCTACTACCCAGATCTCCTTAAAAGGGCCAGAATGATCTTCATCTTAAAACCAGGAAAGCCAAAAAGGGAAGTAAAAAGTTATAGGCCCATATCTCTACTTGAATTTAGTAGGAAATTACTAGAAAAACTTATGAGCGATAGGCTAAAGAACCACCTAGAAACAAGGGACGGATACAATCTGTAGCAACATAGTTTCAGTAAACACCTCGGTACGGAAACTGCCCTTGCTCTAATGACAGAATTTATAGCAAATGCAAAGGCTGAAGATAAGAGCGTCGACGTCGTACTCAGACGTGGCTTCTGCATTCGATAAGGTCTGGGTACTTGGATTAAAGAAGAAAATATGTAATCTTGAGATGGAAACCAATATCACCAGAATCCTCTGTGATTATCTAGAGGATATAGAGGCAACCATAAAGATTAACGATCACGAAGGACAATTCTTTTCGATGAATTCAGGGTGTCTCAAGGGGAGATGTCTAAGCCCAACGATGTATACCATCTACACGAGTGATCTCCCCTTTCCTACTCAAGATTACGCTATCTATGTCCAGCTAGCCGATGATATATCCCAAATAATCACAAGCGACTACCGAGCTCCTATAGATGTCGCAAACAGGACAGCTGGTGAAATTAATAATCTAAACCTCTATGAGAAACGAAATAAGATCCGCACAAACATGTATAAATTTAAGATTCTCCCTATTAGACGTACCAAAACGGCTGACATTCTGGAAAATGGTGAACACTGTCCATGCACCCGAGAAGGACGAGTTCTGGGACTAAAAATCACATCAAATGGTTATAATAACCATATCAAGGTGAAGGTCTCGCAAGCCAAAATAAGACTAAGGCAACTATACAGATTCAGAAGATTCTCCTTCCGCAACAAGAAGGAATTATATATGGCCCTAGTCATACCGAGCTTGCTATACCCCACCGTCCCATTACATCTGGCAAGCAAGACGCAAACTCAAATGGCACAAGTAGTACAAAATCAAGCACTACGCCTCATCCTGGACGTCAGTTTACTGGACCGCATACCATCAATTAAGCTTCACGATCTCGCGGGGATCGAGCCCCTGAGCGTAACGCTACACAACAGTGCGACAGCAATATGGAGAAATATTCATGAATATTTACCAAAAATGATTATACAGACCATAAGAATACCCGAATTGAACCACCCGAATAGACGCTAGCGCTAAGGCTTTGCCAGCAGCCAACAGCGGTTGCAAGAAGAGATTGAACCGATTTATAGATATATACTTACCGAAAAACGATTAACATAATATCCAAGTAAATAGGATGTTAAACTAAAAAGAGAAAAAAAAGATCCGTAGTGGATAAAGATAATCAAAACAAAAATAAAAAGATCCGTAGTAGACAACATTAAATCAAAGCGGCAATAGAAGAAATATAAACGATTTAGACATTCGTAAAAAAGAGAAAAGTTATGTACGAATACTCCAGAAACCGAGTTAGCTCTATCTATACGAAAAAAGCAAAACTAGAAAACAAAGGCTTGAATGCTTTAATCACCATGCACGGAAGCAACACAGAAGCACATGGAAAGCCATAGCCAGACATACTGGCACACCATTCTCCTACTAAAATAACACCTTTTCTAACTTTTACCTCTCTTACTATCACACCCATTTTTTCTCTCTTTGAAGTTCATAAATCATACAATCAAGCTAGAGACAGAACAACAGAAAGAAGAGTCAACGAGTCTATACAAACCAACATCCACAGACTAACCCCAGCGTTAAAAGTCAAAAACAACAAACGAACAAATAGGCCTGGAAGCCACAATTACGACCGAATAAATCAAAAGTACCATTAAATCGTTCAAACAAAAAACGCCAGGAAAAACAGGTCTAACGAAATATAATTATGAGAAGGCCCCAGAAAATATTCTGAATAGCATAAAAGAGCTAGTTAATGCCTACCTAAACATAGGCGCTTTCCCTGAGAAGTTCAAATTAGCAAGAATGGTATTCCTACCGAAACCGGGCAAACCAGAAAACCTGGTTTCGAGTTACAGGCCAATCTCCTTGCTGAACTTCCAGGGAAAGGTATATGAAAAAATAATAAATGAAAGATTGGACACCTTCCTCGAAGAAAACGAAAAACACAACAAACAACAGTTCGGCTTCAGGAAGGTAAGAGACTCGACAATGGCCCTAGCCATAATCAAAGAAAAAATAGCTTAATCCACGGCCAAAAAAGGATACGTAGATGTAGTCCTTCGCCATGTAGAAAAGGCCTTCGAAGGACTAAGATATCAACTCCTACAGCTCAACCTCGGCATTAAAATGGAAAGAATCATAGCCGACTATATATCGAATAGAAACGCACAAATAAGCGTTGAAGGACAGGAAGGCCCCACTTTCGACCTATAAACAGGAGTCCCTCAAGGGAGGTGCCTAAGCCCACCTTGTATTCCATCTTTACCGCCGACCTACCTGCCCCAATCTCAGCCTAACAGTATAAATATACAATATGCAGACGATATAAGCCAAATATTTTCGACAAACCCCAGATGGCAGGCTCGTATTACACCACGAGAAATAAAAAATATAAATGATTATGAAAAACGTTGGAAAATAAAAACAAATATCAACAAGTTCAAAATAATCCCTATACAAAGATTAAAAAAGACAAATAATCATAGAAGGTACAGAGTATCAATATTCAAATGAGGGGAAAATACTGGGCCTACAGTTGGAAAGGCGTGGATACAGAAACCACGTGAAATCCAGGATCGCTACGGCGAAATCAGGCTTAAGATTGCTCTACACCCTAGGGAATCTGAGCCAAAAAAAGAAAAGAACGCTGTACTAAACTTTCGTCGAGTCGGTCCTGGTGTTTCCACCGATCCCTCTGCACGTCATATCGAAGTCTAATAAGAAAAAAATACAGAAAATCCAAAACAAAGCGGCATACCTTATCACTAACACTAGAAGAAGAGATAGGAAAAAAATACGTGACATATTAGAAACAGCCGAAATTCAACCCATAAATAAGACGCTAGAGGAACGAGCAAATAAAATATGGACAAAGATAGATGAAAAGCTCGTAGAGATGAACGACGAACTTAGAATACTAGAAGTAAACCGAAACCAAATAAAGAAAGCATTCCTGAGCAGTAGGCTCTACCTACAGCGAGAAGAACAACCAATATACACTTGAGTAAAAGAAAACATAACCTAAGCAAAACAAGAAAAACAAAGGCAAGAATGCCAGAAAAACGTAAGGGAAAATATAAGAAATACAAAGATTAATTAGGAGAAACGCTACCCGCAAGGGTACCCAAACGAAAAAACTCGGACTCAGAAAAGGAATATAAAAGAAAAAAGACTTAGAACAAACTAAAATAAACTAATTAGAAGTAACATTGAGAAAGATATAAATATAGAAGAATACAGCTAAATAAAGAAGAATAGCCAGTATCCCGGCAATTAATAATACTCCTACCCACTCACTCACACTCACCCCATCCCACCCCTACCCATAAAAAAAATAAAATATATATATATATATATATATATATATATATATATATATATATATATATATATATATATATATATATATATATATATATATAACACCCTCTCATGCTATCTACTCTATTCCCCTGCTTCTCTCACCTATTTTATCACGCTAGCTATACTACCTAAAATGGACAGAGATAAGACTGATCTCCAGGCAACTAGCATCTCTTTGCAAACCTCTTACTTCCTTCAACCTTCATATTCGCACACGGGACTCACAGTGATACGTGGGACAGGGGCCACGATAAACTGTTATAGTTAGAGACAAGCGACACATCGTGGTTCGGATTCCATGTTAAGCCGTAGGCCCCATGACTAACTAAGTCCACTTTTGTCTCCTACTATTTTCTTCGCTGTCCTATCCTAAAACCTTCTTCTTCCTCTCCCTCTCATTTCTAACCACCGTACTCACAGTTATTCGAGCCTACTTTGGCTCTAGACAGTGTAACTATAGGAGTCGATAAAGGAGTACCGGGCTTCCCCCCCCCTCCCTCCTTGGCCGCTCCATGAGTGCCAAGGGGGGCGAGAGAGGCTCGGAAGAACTGTTATTTGTCTCCCACATTTCTTTTCATTACATTACATTTTCTTTATAGACGGTCGAATATTCGACTACTACGCTCTGCTGACAACCTAGGGATAATGCATTTTTACTTAATTAGTAACGGACCATGAGCACTGCCTACATAGAAGAGCGCCTATTATGGAAGTCTTTCAAGGAATTACGCTTCACCCTTCAAAAAGAGATAATACTTTTTTCATCGACGATTCATAACTCAATGAGGGCTTAAGCACCTCACTGCTCCCGCCCATCACCCTGCGTGGGAACCTGCTCAGATGTCTGCCATTCATTGATTTCGTCTTAACTATGTCGGCCACTTGGACTGACATAATTAAGGGCATATGTGAAAACTGGTTTGAAGAGTAGCCCACAGCGGGAGCATAAGTCAGAAATTATCTCGAAACGGGCATAACTGCGAGTCCCGGACGGAGGAGAGATCTTCATCGCCTGGAAGATCCGGCCAGAATCATAGAGGGAAGTACACCTGTCTCTATGTAGTTGGATTCAGTTATGGCGTAAGTACCCGAGAGGGGATGGCAAAACTATAGCGGCCGTTGATTCGGCCGCTACTGCATCAAGTCCACCATAACTCACCCCTCTTGAGGTTCCCACTCGAGATCCAGCCCATCCGTCCATCACCCATCGTTCTGGTAGCAAACGAGCTGGGGACCAACAGGAAAATGGACGGGGGCGTTTTTTCACCATTTTTTGGACTCGTATCCCAACATACCTGCACTAACCGCTACCTTCTTTATCACGCCATAACTTCTTTTTTTCACTCCAAACACCATAATTACACTTTAGTTTCAGAAAAAAAGAAGACATCACAAGAGAACTTAGTAAGGACGCAGGAGACTATGGAGACCCTCACTAAGAGGGTCTTCCTAAGGACCATCCCCAGAAAGAAGAACCCCGAAAAAAGGCACCTCTGTGAAACCCTCTACCTCGAATTAAAAGTAGCACTGGTGAAACTTATTGAAGTCTCATCTGGATTCATCGCCTATGTGCCGAGACTAAGGACGTGGACCAGCTCCTATCGGAAGAGGGAGCGAGGGTCCTCAGGATCACTGACATGGAACTGAAAACCCTTCTACAAGTGGCAGCAAACTTGAAAGTGATCTGCCGCAAAGTTGAGAGCTGGGTGGGTGAGCATACGCCCGAGGAGCTCAAGGAGGAGATTACCAAGAGCAATCCCTGGGCACAAGTTCGTGAAATAATAAAATTCCGCGAATACCTCCACGCGTTTAAGATAACTTTCGCTACCACTGTAATGGCCAAGAAATCAACGCAAAATGGAATACTGGTATTTAATATGAGAATACCATGCGATAACATTCAGCAGGAGAAATTTAATAGCATACAAATGTGCTTTGTATGCTATAAACTCGAGGACCATACAACGACGACGTGCCCGGACAGAAACAAACTGTGGTGCAGTGAATGCACCACAGAAGGACATCGATTTGATAAGTGGGAGAGCACTAAGAAATGCCTTAACTGCAAAGGGGAACATAAAACAATGGCCCTGAACTTCCCCAAGCGCCGCGAGATCATCAAGGGAGGAAAGCTAAGGAAACTACCTACGCGCACGCCGCCAAGAAGAATGCGGAAATAAAAACTGCACCTGCACCTGCAGAGATGAATATGACAAGAGATCTAAGTGCAAAATACTGATCTGCATTACCCACGCAAATGTGGCTAATGCAGTGAAGCCTGGTTGCTATAACCAGGTACTCAATGCTCTCTTGAAAGCAAACAATCTCCCTTCAGTAATTATGCCTGCAGACCCTGAATGCTCCAAGGCATTCAAGGAATCATCAATAAGGAACAACACTGTCAAGTCTGGACTGGAGGAGATCGTCGAAGCTTGAACTACCTTTGTTTTTGTGATTTTAGATACAAAATATCCGCAGTAAAAACTTTAATACGTAAAAGTTTCTCGCTAACATCCACTTACCAATCAATCCATAATGAATTTATTTTTCTTAGGAAATATTTTCTAAAAAAATTATTTCCTTCTGACCTACTAATTTCAAAGATGGGTCTTTTAAACGATACTTTTAAAAGAAAAATCCTATTCATTATTAAAAGATAATTTCCACAAATTAACCGCCAAATAGTTTTTCTAAACAAATTATCGATAAGAAGTTATTTTAATAGTAAAGATCCTATCTCTTTGGAGTTCCGTAGTGATAATGTTTATTTCTCTAAACGTCCCAGTTGTACTGGAGCCTCTTACATTGGTAGCACTGTTAGGTTTCTTGGAGCTTGGTTCTCTGCTCATATGGGGATTAGTTGGCGCACAAGCAAAAGGTTGTGCTACAAGCAAAAGGTTGGAGCTTTTACTTTCGTTATCTTAATAACATTTTCGAACTCACAATGGTTTATGAAGTAGAGAGACACTGTATTTATACAAAGCAAGGTTTTCCCATATATATATATATATATATATATATATATATATATATATATATATATATATATATATATATATAGTTTACTTCATAATTCTCTTTGGTTCTTTATTTATTAAGATTAGCATATTATTTCCTTAATTTACGCACATAGCAATTTTTAGGATCTGATAAATCCACCGAGTTCCTCTCTGGGCCTATTAAATCCTGCAATTTGGTGCCAGAGGCCTACCTATTTTATAGAACGAGCCCTACACGTTAATTAGATTGATTACAACAGTCGTCATTTGGCGACCGATGTCTTCAACACGTCCTCTATTGAGAGCTTGCTTGTTGGTGCCATGGAGATGTCGAGGAAGCGCCCGACCTCTTCCTCTGTCGACACCGGCCCTTATTTTACCGGCCGTGCACACGGATGATTCCAAATATGAAGAAAGGTTCTTCCATTCGGGATCCCCCTTGTTTGATATCAGCGGGACTCTACTATGCACTGCATCCTTCCAATAACAGCCTTTGTTTCTTCAACCTCGGTCCCCATAACATCCTAGAGAGTAGTCAAAACAGTCACTTCTGACCAGCTCCCAATCGTCATCACCACCAAAACAAGTAACACCACTGCTGGCCCCAGCCACACATACACAAATTACAAAAGTGCCAACTGAGACGCCCTCTTAAATGAAACGGAACGCTAAGAAACACTAATAATTACTCCCCTCGCAGACATAAACAGCAATGAAGACACTTTCAACACCACTATACAGAATGCAGACAGAAAACACACCCCCAAATGCAACAGAAAAACGCACAACCCCACTCCACACCAGAAATTTAAGATCTTATCCAGACAACGTGATACACTGAGGCATCACCTCCTCCGCACACAGAACATTGCACTCCAAATACAAGCACTGAACATGCAAATAAAAAAAGAAATACTTGAGTAAAAATCACCAAATGGCACAAGTACATTAACACTTAACCACAAAACAAACGCCAGCAAACTCTACAAAACACTAAACAGCATCACACTCTCTAACAGTAACATGACATAATCACATTCAGCCATCACTATAACAGACACCATACCCTCAAACAAACAACAAGAAAACACTCATCAATCACTTCGCACACGTCAGTCACCATAAATCCCTCATTGACGATCGTCGAGTTATTTGACGCAGACTTCTCTTCCACACTGAGCCAGACTATGCACCCATCACAAACCGCCAGACGAACCACATCCTCCATAAACTCGAACAGTCATCCGCTTGTGACCCAAACATCACCACCAACATACACCTCGGACCACTAGGCATACAAACACTCACCAACATAGCAAACTATAAAGTACAGCTACTCACACAATACAACACAAAACATCTGGAAGCATAATGAAATCATCACAATCACCAAACAGAACAAATACTTCCACACTTCCTTCTTCACACTGATCCATCACTTTCCTATTTACTCCCTCCAAAGTCACTTAACAACTTATCCTAAACTTAGTAGCACCACACATTCTCTTTGCACCCTCACAACACATTCAGACCACTAGACTTAGCAAAAACTCTCTCCACAGACCTCACACAGAGAATTTTGAAAACATCAACTCAACTACATAGACTTACACACAGAACAGTCCTCACTGCCCTAGATATCAGCAAAGCCTTTGATGCCATTCTCTGCCACAACATCACAAACAAAATAAACTACGCGAACATGCACAATAACACAAAAAGATGGCTGGCCAACTATTCCGTGGGTAGGCATGCCAACGTGTCATTTGCTGATCAGTCATCACACAAAAGAAATTTCACAAACGGTGTACTACAGGGGTCCGTACTTTCACCAACTCTATCCAACTTGAACATGCAAGACATACCCACACTGCCCGCTTCAAGATAAACATAGCTTCCTATGTAGACGACATAACAATTACATTTAAGTATCAAAACGCAGACACAGCCACCCAACTTCTTCAACCATAACTAAACACAGTTCACACATGGTTCACCAAAAACAGAATCAAGATAGCCCTGACCAAATCTACAGCTACCTTCCCATTAACTGGACAACGCAACATAATTACACAGTTAATCTCACTATAAACAACACCCGATATCAACCTCCCCCCCCACACCTACAAGACTGAGTAATATGCAATATAATACAATACATAAATGTTATTTAAACAACACATCAGAAACATAAAAAAAAAATGCACACCAAGACTAAACGGTCTCAGATCTCTTTATATTATAATAGTTGGACACAACAAAGAAACCACAACCACAATATACAAACAATATATACACTCGGTGATGGACTATGCAAGCCCTGTCTGGGCCTTTAACCTATCTGAGACACACCACAACAAAATACAAACTATAGCAAACAAGGCTCCAAAACCCATCACAGGCTGCACAGCTACTACAACCACAGACCATCTACACCACTAAACCAAAGTCCTCAAAATCAAAGATCACTTGGACATAAAAGGCACACAAACACTTGTCGCAGCCTCCGCAAACCCATAACACTACATGTCAGAACACCGACACACTCCCAGAAACATCAAACAACACTTAGTACATGATATCATACACAAATACTCTCATTCCCTCTCCCCCACTTTGCTCACCACAAACCAGCCTCCGGAAACATATCCACACAAATCACTCACCGCTTCATACAATCACTCAAAACAACACTCAGCTGCAAACTCGGGCCTTGGAAATCCACCCTTCCTAATCCTCCCTCCTCCGTGAAGACAGAGTACACCTTGCTAGGTTGCAGAATGGACACCAGCCAGCCCTTCGGAGCTATCAAAAGAGGCTGGATGATTTCATCCTGGATTTTTGTCTAGGCTGCAACAAGAACGGTACACCATCAAACACAATAGAAAGCTGCATTGCACGCAACCGAACACTCCATCAACATAATATACACTTCATGAGAACCTTATGGGAAAGTTCAGCCTAGGCCGCGGCCTTTCTCGCGGCTCGGAGCTGTTCCGCCAGGCAGCCTGAGAAACGGCAAAAATTCATTTACTTGGTTCGTCGTATCCGTTACCCCCCGGATACCACGAGCCGGGTATATGTTGACACTATCTTGTGCTGGGTTCCTGGACATGCAGGGATTACGGGAAATGAGCGCGCTAGTAGTCTGCGAGGGCTGGGCGACCAAACCAGCGTTTCGCTCTTCCTCACACTGACTACTTGGCAAGAATCAGATCAGCATTCCGTGCTTCTTGGCAAAGAAAATGGGAGACTGCCGTCGAAAACCTAAAGTGGCGCTCCATCGCGCCACGAGTGCTTCCTTAGACCTACGCCCCAATACCTCATATAATAAGTTGGTTGCATGCTCTTTGTTTTAGTCTAAGTTATTCTGTATCTTATGTTAGTTGGATTTGTTTTTATTCTTTGGTTTGGTTTTAATTAACCAATATGCAAGCTAAAAACTATCGTGAGTAATTTTAGTGCATATTCCCTTGCTGACAATCCCTAGTATATTCCCTTAAAATATGGGGTAAATTATCTAATGATTGCGTGTGGTGGGCGGCGTATGTAGTTCTGAAGGTAAGATTGATGGGTTTGTTAGGGGCATCGCATTTTACTGAAATACTGTACCTATCATGTTTAGGTGGTCTATGGTTGGAATAATTTTTGTTACAGCGACTGAGTAGAACTGTGCCTATTCGTACCATGATCGTTTTAGTAAGTTGCATTTTGTAACCACCTGGCAATAGTTTTTGAGAGATGTTCTCATTTTCTGCTTTTACGGTAACTTCTTTTTGTGATTGGTTGATCGAAAATTCCTGCTGGGCTTCTTCGGTTGCAGTTTTTAATGTAATGCCACATTGCAAAGTGAAATAGAAATGACAATGAAGCCTCACAGATGAGTGTCATATAAATCCTATGTAGGCTTGAAATGGGCACGCACGTAACTATGCACATGCAAGTAATCAAAATATATAAAATTTTGTCATATAAATAATATAAATTTTTTCATGTAAATAATAATAATATACGTTTGATCATGTAAATAATAATATATACTGTTCGTGTAAAGGCTAGTCAAAATGAACTCGAGGATCTTTCACACCTATACGCGCTCACATAATTACACACTCACACGCATATACACTTAAACGCGCATACGCCATAGCTGTACAAACAAAGGCCCAAACTGGTGCAGTCATGACACCGAGCTGAAAACAGGAAAGATCTGACCTTTATTTACTACCAAAGAGCTGGGAAACACGAAATCTAATTCTTAAAATTTGAGATAAAGATTTTGACTATCCCCGTGCACACAAAAATAAACATTCAGTTGACTAAATTCAGCCCAAACTGTAGCATTGGCTAACAGTGGGTCACGCCCACATTTTTCGATACATTATATACCGTCCTGAGTATACCCCAGAGGGCAGTCAGTCAGTCAAGGACAGTCGAAATAGACTCAAACATTAGTATGTCTGCCTCGATTACCTGACATAAGTTCAATCAAATTCATTGTGCCTTAGCCTACCGAGTTCTCTACCCAATAAAGAGTCCTTGAATCCGTCTTCCGAGATTCATTGTGCTTCAGGTAATCAAACTAGTCCCCTTACTCCCCTACGTCACTAAGATCAAGCAAGAGGATAAGATTCCCCCTTAAATTGGAGTCAGCCCAAGGTCAGCGCCCGGTAACTGAGTACCCCAATTACGCTACATCGAAGTTAAGTAACTCGACCTTGTTAGGACTTGAATGGGAAACCGCCAAGTCAACCTCTACCGGGGAAAATTTTAACCAACCGTCTCCTGACCACTAACAACTAACTAACCCCAATAAACTAGTAACCAATAACCTATAGGCCAATAACAAGTGATCTTTAGTAATTGTTCACTCGATTCTGAAGCGCAGAAAGACTTGTTTGAAGTATTTTAATGCTATTATAACATGGTCATCCCCCTGGTCCGAATATTTGCTTTGTTTTGTTTTCAAGTTCGTGTGTTGTTTCTTTGTTTTTGTTTGTTCGAGAGATTAACATATCCAAATTTTTTAAATTTTGCATCCCTGTCCGTGCCCCCCTTTCTTGACCCCATCAAGTGATCGGCACTCCTGGGCCTCTCCTTTGTGCCCCCGCCGATACCACTCGAACTGGTGGTCTCTTCCTTCACCGTCACCCTGTGGTAGACGGGTCAAGGGAACGGAACCATAGGCAGTAGAAGGAGGTAGTAATAAAAGGGTAGAAAGGGACATTCTTAATGGAAAGGGTACATAAAGTGATAGGGTGAACGCGTTAGCATCTCGAGCCTGGACAAAGCGTGGGGGTCCCCCCTGTAACAGGCCTTTCTTGCAGGCAATCAGCGGTTTAGGACGTGGAACTCCTCCAGGTGCTAGGTGTACTTCTACATCTGGTCCTCCTGCGGTATTGGAGGGAAGTTATTTATTTATTTAAGGGAAATAAGAAGGCAGCTGTCCAATCCTGATGGATTCTCACTGGCAGCACTGGTAAAAAAGGGGTCGCATGAAAAAAGTCACAAGTGGTGTGGAAAACGCCCAATAAAAACGGGGAAAAGCAAAGGACTAAAAGAAAACAGCACAACACACACAGACGCACGCTTAAATTACAGACACACGACACACATTTTAAAAACAAGGGTGGCTGGGGCAATAAATAAATGGGATGCACCAACCACATAGGAGGGTACAAGACAAAAGATAAAACAATAAATCAAGAGACAACTTACAAAAAGGATAAAGCACCACTTCTCGATAAAAATGTAAGGAGGGAGGGCGACCGAAAGGAGACCTCTGCTAAAAGAAAACGAAGTCGAGCAGGAAGGGGGGGATACGACGCCAGAAAGGGTAGGGAAGCAAAAATTTTGAAGAAAAGCAAGGCGGGGACAAACTACTAAGATGTGAGCCACAGAAAACTCGCCACCGCAAAAGGGACACCAAGGGCAACCCGGCCTCCACCCGAAACTAAATAGCCATGGGTGAGCCGCGTGTGTCCAATTTGCAACCGGCAAAGAACAATCTCCCAAGACCGGAGTCGCTGAGAACTAGAGGACCAGGAACGGACAGAACGTTTAATAATGAACAGCTTAAAAGGGAAGAACGAATCCCATCCACTCTGCCACAAACGAAATATATACGCCCTGACTACGGTGTAGGAGTCCCTAAAAGGGAGAAGGACAGCATCCGGAACCTCGAGGGCGGCCGAACAGTCCAGCCGATCGGCCTCCTCGTTGCTCTGAACCCCAAAATGAGCCCGAGCCCAACAGAACGCCACCCTGTAACGGGAGGCATTTCTAACCAGCCAGGAACGAATCCGTAAAACCAAATTTTGGGTGGACGTAAAAGAACGAACGGCCTCCAAAGCAGGCCAGGAATCTCTAAAAATAATAAAATCGGAAAAATTGAGGGATAAAATAAAATTAAAAGCCAAAAGAATGACCAACAACTCGGCGGTAAAAACTGATGCTACCTGAGGGATAACGGACCCAAGAGACTCCGTAGAGGTCACCGCAGCCACCCTAAACCTGAGGCCTGACTTCGAGCCGTCAGTATAGATAGGACGCTGATGCGTATGGGAACACGCATGTTCAAGAAACAGGCATTTTAATAGACGGGGGTCAGTAGACCCTTTCTAGAAATGTCAGAAAGCAGTACAGACCTCAGGAGGGCGAACGCCCCAACACGGAGACAGCGGGAATGGGAGGGCCAACACCCTGGGAATACCCAGGGAGGTGAAATGGTCCCCAACCCGCAGCCTCAGAGGCCGGGGTAGAGATGGCCGTCGGTCATAGGATGCTGAAGAGGACGGGGAAAAAAGCCACTCATGGACAGGTGAGGAAGGGTACTGCTAAACACGAAAGAGGGATCGTAGGCACACCTGCAGCCAGTGATATCGCAATGGATGCACGCCACCCTCCACGAAAAGGCTAGGGATAAGCGAGGTGCAAAAGGCTTCACTACTAAGACAGGCTCCAAGCGAACGAACAGAGTCAAGTAACTTCGAAGGCCGAAGGAGACGCTGAAGTGTACACCTGGCAATCGTAGTCCACTCGGGATTGAACCAGTGCCGAATAAAGCGGCCACAAGGTGCGCCTATCACCACCACAAGTGGTGTGGGATAAAACCCGAAGTAAATCCATAGCCTTCGAACAGAAAGCCCTCAAGAAACGCAAATGGGGCACCCTAGTGAGATTGCTATCAAACGTTAAACCCAAGAACTTAAAAACGGGGACATACCCCTATAAAAATGCATGGCCTTCGTTTTGGTAACTGAAAAAACGGAAACCCTTGGAGACAACACGACTCGACCCGGCATCAATTGCCAGCTCTAATTGATGGGCAGCAGAAGAAAATCGGGGAGATGAACAAAACAACACCAAGTCATCCACGATGAGAGAAGCCGAAACCCCCTCCGGAAGAATGGACACCAGACTATTAATAACAACGACAAAACATGTCACACTTAAAATACACCCCTGGGGAACACCCTCCTATTGAACCCGCAAGCCTGAGAAAGCATCCCCAACACCGACCTTAAAATTACGGGACGATAAAAATTCTTGAATAATAACCGGTAAAAAAACCCTTATACCCCAATCATATAACTGAGGTAAACACTATACTTCCAGGTGGTGTTGTAGGCATTTTCAATGTCGAAAAATACCGCCAACACCTAATTCCTAAAAAAGAGGCCGTACAACGGAGTCTTCCAAACGGATGAGTGGTCAAGAGTATCGCTGCGAAAACCGCACTAAAATAGAGAGGAGAGAATTGGAATCCAAAAACCAAGTAAGGCGGACTTGAACCATCGTCTCGAATAGCTTACTGAGGAAACTCGCAAGGGCAATCAGACGATAGTGATTGGGGTCCAAAGAGAGCAATATAAGAGTAGGTGGGTGAGGCACGTGATAAAATACAAAAGGCAAGACTCTATAGCGGCCTTATGATCGAGAAACCGTAGGGGATAGCTATCAGCGCTACTCCCCGAAGCAAAATGATCAGCCAGAGCATCGCTGACCAAATGACCACCCGAAACAATCGAGCCTCCGATCTCCAGATTGGGGATGGCATGACCAGTGTAGCGACCACGGATCTTATTCACCCCCTTCCAAACCCGAGTGAACGACGTGGACGAAGAGATGGAATATACGTACCAACGCCAAGGCTCACGGCGGGGACGACGGAGGCTCCTCTGTCGGGTGGCACGAGCCCGGTCGGATCAACTCTATTCGAGACGGTCGGATTCCGCCTATAACGGGAATAAGCCAACTGATAGGCAGAAATAGACGAACAGAAAGGGACGGTAGAGCGCCCCGAAACAGGGCACCTCCGCAGAACAAAACGCTCAGCAGGCTCGAAAATAAAGGTCATAAAATATGCGACCGCTGAATCAACGGTATCGAAGGAACTCAGGGCAGTATCGGTAAAAGAAGCCTCCCTAAACCCAACCCAATTTGCTCGTCGCAGATCCCAACGAGGAAGGCACGGGCCAGGAAGGGCGGCCGACAGGACGATCGGTAAGTGATCACTCCCGGAAAGTTC
The DNA here is from genome assembly GCA_963969495.1 of Ceratothoa steindachneri. Lineage (NCBI taxonomy): Eukaryota > Metazoa > Arthropoda > Malacostraca > Isopoda > Cymothoidae > Ceratothoa > Ceratothoa steindachneri. Next base: position 77,097,401 of record OZ018318.1, read on the forward strand.
GTCGCAAATCGACCACTGCAAATCGAGGAAACAGTCGGGCGAACATAAAGACAAGTCTACAGCGCTAAAAGAATTCGTTTGTACATGATAGGAAGTAAGATCGCCGGAATTTAAAACACAAGGAAAATCGCATAATAAAAGGGACTTAAACACACCGCCCTGGGGATACGGGCAGTATCACCCTAAGACGGGCGGTGAGCATTAAAAAAAAGTAATAAAAACGGGGTAGGTAACTGACTTGTGAGCTCTAAAATGTCAGACCGCCTCAAATTAAAATCCAAAGGGATGTACACATAACAAACAATTAAATGCTTAGAGATAAAAACCCTCGCAGTAACAGCCTGCAAGGTAGTACGGAGGGTTTGTAACGCAGAAAATAGCAAACAAAAAATCAAATGAGACGCACCACCATGGGACACGCCCCAGCAGGGGAGGATAGAATTAAACACCTGGAAGTGCAAAAGCACCAGGAAGGGACGAGTCCCAAGCTTATTTTCTTGCAAACAGATTACCAAGGGCCGAACACTAGAAAGAAAGAGCTGGAGTTCATCCCACTTGGGAAGAACCTCTTGACAATTCCACTGTAGGATGACAGACGTTACTGTAGTCTCGACTCCAGCATCAGTATTCTAGTGACGGAAGCCGACGAAGGTCTATGATAACTAGAAGATTCAAAGGGAACAAGTTTTAGATCATGGTGAGCCGGGGACACACCTGACACGAACTTGGCAGCGTGAACGGCGGGAGGCAACAGCTAAAAGCCAGACCAAACCCCCAACGTGGGTGGCTTATGGCCCAGAGAAAAATGCAAGATCGAGCAGAGACGGACGAGAACTAGATGCGCAAAAGATGGAACAGAAGACGGAATATGGACAGATGATGAAGAAGAAACAGAGTCAAAGGGTAAGGAGGGAATTGGGTCAGGTGGAGAAAAAGGAATAAGGTCAGAGGGTGAGGAGGGAGCAGAGTTAGAAGGTGAGGAGGGAGCAGAGTTAGAAGCAGATGAAGGAACAGGGGTAGAAGGCAAGGAAGGAACTGGTGTAGGAGGCAGGCAAGACGAAACTGGAGTAGGAGACAAGGCAGGCGGAACTGGGGTAGGAGGCAAGGAAGGCAGAACAGGGTGAACCTCCACCCTCACAATGGCATCGGTGATGCCAACGTGGAGAGAGGGCAGTCAATGAAGACAGCGGAGGAGAAGACATCAAAACGGAGGGTGCTTCAACAACTGACTCGGGGACCAAACAAGCCTCATCAGAGGCAGTGCGCTTAGAATCCGAACGGGGCGAGGATGAACCCTTCCGTTTGCGCTGATGCAAAGGAACAGAAGGAACAGCGGGGTCAGACGCCCGAACGATTTACCAGATATCGTCCAACGTCTAAGCCTGGTCAGTGTCACGGTCCGCGACAGAGGGAAGAACATGAGAAGAGACCAAAGGAAAAGGAGAGGGCGCAACGGAAGAACCGCGGGGAGAGACCCAAGGCAAAGGAGAGGGAGCAACTGAGGGACCACGAGTAGAAGACAGAAGGAATGGGACGACCGAGAGAAGGGCGGCGGGAATCCGCCTCCAGGAGAACGTCTGAGAAGAGACGGCCGGAGAAGGCGAGCTGCCCCAGCACCCTACTACAGGCCTCACGGAAGTCCAGCCTGAGGGAGTCCCGAAGAGCCAGGACCTCGTCAACAAAGAATACGGAATAAGAATGCGAAGCTGCGCTATGGGAACCTCCACAATTGGCGCAACATTCATGATTTCAACAAGAGGAGCCATTGTACGCCAACCAAAAAGCCACACAGCGACGAGTTTGCCTACAATTACTGCTCATATGACCAAACTGGTGGCGATTAAAATATCATCTGGGGAGCTCGATATAACGGGGCACATGGACACGAAGATAACCAGCACGAACAAACTAGGGCAGATCCTGACGCTCAAAGGTGCCGATGATCGTACTCGTAGGAACCTTAGCGGGACCAACAGACTTAGATATCCTATGAACGTCCGTAACCCTCTGGGACGAAAGTTTATCCTTTAGTCTCGAGACATCATATTGCAGTAATTCGTTGGAGCGAATTACTTCCTTAACAAAATTAAGGCGAGGGTGGGGCACAACCGAAACCGGGACCTCCGAAAGGGAGGACCAAATCCCGCACGACGCCACATTGCTCTCGCGAAGATACCTCAACTACAAAATCACTACTACAACGGGCCCACATATGGCGGGGCGCACCACAGCGGGAGTCAAACTCCTCATTCAAATCAAACACGTGCAATTTAGAAAGCGGAGACCCGGAACTGGAATTCAGCACCGGAAAACGAGGATAATCCAAATCAGGATCTATATCTTCTACAAAAGGATCTAACAAAGGCAGAAAAGAGGACTTAATGACAGGCCTAGTACGAGAACCGGAAAATTTTTTACTTATTACCCATATGAAGTAAAGTATAAAAGGGGGTGAGAACTCGCGCAGCGCAGTCACTGTGTACCGTCGCGACACCTACTCTGAGCGCCGGCCCAACCAGGAGGGTAAGCCCGTTGACCCCTGCCCCAATCATCGTTTTAAAAATGGCCGGCCAGCCTCGGAAATTTACCAGTTGGGTAAGTAAAGACCCTCAAGAGCACCACTCATGATCAGGCACCCACAAACCAACCCAGTCAGGACCCAGCCATGGGGTTGCGCCTTCTGAAGGACAGCTCTGACACACCGAGACGCCATAACCTAGAAAAGAGGAGAGACAGAGGACAGAAAAGAGAATTGGTACAGAAGACGAGGTAGGGGTTAGCGGAAGAAGAAAAAAGAATACCAAGCTGGGACGGACGGGGCGCTGAGTCCCGTCAGCACGGCGGCCAGGAAAGCAAATCGCCGTGAGGAGGGAAGTTAACATTCTGTTTAGCATGAACCAGTTTGGAAATATGTGTAGGTACTTGTTTAGGTTTCTGGAGGTTGTAGATACGGAGATGGTTTGAGATTTAATGGATAAGTCATTTGCATAAATGCCTATACGGACTGTTTGGGTAGTGGGTGGAATAGTTGTGAACGGGCCCGTAGCCACTGGGGGGGCTATGGGGGTGCTTAGCCCCCCCTCCCAAATTATTTAACATTTAGTTTTTAATATTTACCAATTTAATATTTAATTGTTTTATTTTTTATATATTTAAACCTAATGTAACCTAACCTAACCTAAATTTAATGTAAATTTGTGGTGATGATCATTTTTTATATGTTATTTATTTATGAAAATATCGCGAAAGTGTATTGTTAAAATTGACATTGTTGCGTTGTCAATTGCCGGTTTTTACTCGATTGTATTCTTATCGTGTGTTTTTGGTCGCTTTTATTCTACTGTAATATAGTGTTTAACTAATCGACTTCATCTATCAAGGTTGGATTGATTTATAAAAATAATTCTTGTGAGGTAAGATCAGATTTATTAAAATAATTATTGCGGGGATATAAATACTAATTCCAACCACATGTCTCCACGAATGTACTAATTTAATAATTTAATTTTTAATTATTATTTATTTTGTATTTTCTTTAAAATAATTGAATAATAAATATATTATTTACATATAGTATATTTGTATTTGTTTTTTTACTTTTTAGGTGCTATTAAGCGTACTTTTTGGTTTTCAAGCGCTGTTTTTGTGTTTCTCATATTTACCTATATGTTAAGTGTTCCTTATATATTGAATTTGTTTCTCTATATATTTTTGTAAAATTACACTTTGATTGCCCTGAAAATTAATATGCTTGAAAAACTCCAACAATAAGGAAGTCTAGCAGCTTCTACCTATTTTATATAGGCGTATGTTGACAACAACTATCACGGCGATGTTTTTGCATGTCGTCAGTTTTAAACTTGCTATGACATTAAATAGGTAAGGGTTCTCAAAAATTGTCTAAATATTCTTGTGCATTTATGTTAGTTTTAAACTTGCTATGCCATTAAGAGATCGTAAAACGTACGAAGTAATTGATATTAAAATTAATAACAATATCTTTATAATAAATGCATTCCGCGCTAAAGTAAATTCATAAATTATTATTAAATTGCTTAAAAAGGCCATTGGTAAAGTTTTAAAGCAAAGTAGGCTGCGAAGATCTTGTCCAGATTATCAATAAAATTATCTATAAATACCCAGTAATCTTGTATGTTAGGTCAGTATAAAATGTTGTATCAAATGGTTTGAATAAATGTTTTAATGTTAATGCCTCGTTTTTTAAATAGGCCTACCTCAATATTAGTAAGCCTATTTCAAAAACGAGGCATTTACAATGGAAATGAATAGCAGAATTGTTTGAAATACACCAAAATTATTAGAAAATAGTGCAAAAATTAAATGAAATAAGCTAACCTAACCAACTTAACCAAACAGGAGCTAAGATGACTAATCTTCCTGTTTCTTTTATATTAATTTAACTCCTTCTATCTAACCACTCACATGTGATAGTTGTAAAATTGTTGGCATGTGTTCCCACTAGTTATATGTGTCAGTAATGAAACTAAATAATTTATAGAATATTCAGCAGCTTATGTCTCTTGCTGGTGGCCCTTTAATAATTAAAACAAATTCCATGATACAAATATGACTTTTAAAGGTAGTAGGTAAATTTCCATGTCAGTCTTAAAACAAAATTATTCGTCTGATACCTTGTGTTTCTTTTCTTTTAGGTAAAATGGATGCATTTGTGATAAGGATGTCTCTGAGTCTACAACAGTGTCTGCAACTCTTATGTTATGCCACATCTAGAATACTGTATACAGGCATGGTCCCCACATTTTACACACGATATTAACCTTCTCGAGTCAGTGCAATGGAGGGCAACAAAGATTATTCCTTCCCTGAGCCACCTTGAATATATAGATAGACTGAGGGTATTAAATATGTTCTCATTCGAAAGGAGGTGTGTGAGAGGGGATATGATTGAGCTGTTTAAAATTTTTTCCGGGATAGATAAATTGGATTTCAGCAAGTTTTTTGAGGTAGATGATGGAAATCGGACTAGGGGTCACCACTTGAAAATTAAAAAAGCAAGGGTGTAGGTTGGATTTAAGAAAATATTTTTTCACCAATAGAGTGGTAGACTTCTGTAACAAATTGCCGCGGAGGGTAGTAGGTAGTCCAAATCTAAATGTATTTAAGAGTAGGTTGGATGAGTTTATGGGGAGGGAAGGTTGTGATGGTTCCTAAGTTTTGTATATATTAATATTGTTTGTATATATCTATAGCTGCATTATTTAGTTCTTGACAAGCCTCGATTGGTGATACCCTTGTTTCTGGACGCAATACTCTGGATGTAGTTTTCCTGGGAGTTTGGGTGCCTTAAGAAAGAGGCCATTTGACTCGGATGACCTATGATGAGCCCTTGTGGCTTTTGTCATGTTATATTATATTGTGGGGGACTTTGATTTTGTCTTTCCCTGGTGATGGTGCTTTTTGTGGGTGGGTTTTGACGGAGGCGGATGACCTTTGATAGGCCCTTGTGGCTTTTGTCATCCGTGAAATTATGTTATGTTATGGTATGTTTAACAGCAGGCTTGCTCATCAAACCAGCTTTCAGATACCTCTGATTCGAGTGGAGTTTTTCAATCTCGACTTCCATCTGATCTTGGTGACAATAGTCCAGCTCAACCTTGTGTAATGAACCCACCAAAGACTGTGTTTGGAAAACAAAGTCGTTCATTCCAAAACAAGTGGTACTCTGACTGATCTTGGCTTGGATATTCTGTGGAGAAAGACTCATGCTTTTGCCTTCCTTGCAGAAAGTATCTTACTAATGATAGAGATAAGGTATACACCACAGAAGGGTACAGGGATTGGAAAACTGCAACAGAGAAAGGAAAGGGGGTTTCCAAGCACAATGCATCAAAGTCCTATATGCTTGCTATGACTGCATGGTTTGATTATAAAAAGTTTGTGAAAGAAGGTGGTGCGCTAGAAACTCTTTGTGATAGCCAATTAGAAAACAATCGGTATTATCTATCCAAAGTGTTTGAAATAATAAAATTCCTCACCATAAATTAGTTGCAATTCAGAGGGAGTGAAGAAGAAATTGGTGAGCAGCATTCAGGATTATTTATAAAAAATGGTAGAGTACTGTACACCATGAATATAGATGAAAAATTTGCTAAAATCACTAAATCAATTCTAGAAAATGCAAAGTACACATCTCCATAGGAAAGGGGGTTTCCAAGCACAATGCATCAAAGTCCTATATGCTTGCTATGACTGCATGGTTTGATTATAAAAAGTTTGTGAAAGAAGGTGGTGCGCTAGAAACTCTTTGTGATAGCCAATTAGAAAACAATCGGTATTATCTATCCAAAGTGTTTGAAATAATAAAATTCCTCACCATAAATTAGTTGCAATTCAGAGGGAGTGAAGAAGAAATTGGTGAGCAGCATTCAGGATTATTTATAAAAAATGGTAGAGTACTGTACACCATGAATATAGATGAAAAATTTGCTAAAATCACTAAATCAATTCTAGAAAATGCAAAGTACACATCTCCATATTTTCAAAACGATGCGATTGGATTGATGGCGCAGTTAGTGAAAGAAAAGTGTTTGAAAGAGGTACAAACAACAGACACTGGGTTGTTCTACATTTTATGTGATGAAACCAGAGACTCAGCTTGAGTTGAGATTCTTTCTCTTGTGGTCCAGTATGCCAGAAGGCATGGGCCACCAAATGTAGGCGAAACTCTTCTCGGACTTTATGAGTTGAAGAAATTTGTTCTAGACTACATCACCGAAATCCCTTTTGAAGGCATCGAAAGATCTTGACCTAAAACTGTTTGTAGCAGAATGAGGTCCAATAGTGGCCACGTGCCCTCCTGTACCCACGTGGATCCGGAGATCACCTCATGGAGCTGTGGAAAGCACGGAAACCTAGGAGAGGAGGCGGCGGACGCTGTTATCACTCGCCCCAGCTGTATTTGCCTAGAGACCAATGTCATCACCACCCACTCCTCCCTCTCGAGGCCACCTCTCCGCGTGCGGGCTTCTCTGCCCAAAGATTGGAATCCGTTGGACATTCCAATGAGCGTTATCAAGATTCTCCCTTCCCCCCGAAGGAGTCGCCGACTTTTCACTCAAGATCGCGTGCACCGCCTCTCCAGGCGCCTATATAACGCTTCGACTGAGTTTCGACAGCAGCACTGTCACAGTGTTCCACCTACTTCTACCAACGAGCTAAAGGACGCTCTCCTCCCACCAGCGGCGATTTCGATTCAAGTGAAGGCTAAATCGATCCGTGAACTCTGCCTTAGTCAATCGGCAAGTTTCGACTTCAGTGAACCCTGCCCTAGTCAATTGGCAAGGACTGAGAAGGATTCTCAACTCCGAAGACGATAAGTGCTCCCTCGTATTGAAGCCAGAGGAAAAACAACTTCTACCGTCGCTTTACCGTACCCCACTGGCCCAATTTTGACAACCAGCTCACAAGGTAATCGTAACCGTTGCCGCCTGCAGATTGATCTTAAATCTGGCTTATCCCCATTGCTCCATTATTTGTGTTCACGCCCCAGTTAAAACCCCCCTTTAAATCACCAACTGTATCTGACCTCTTTAATCCCTTAATCAACCTACCTGATCACGTGTAGATCTTTAAACCCCGTCTGGGCGACCATTCCATTTAAATATAATTTTTATTTAAATATATATATATTCTTTTTTTGTTGTTCGTAAAGTTATATTTTCGTCATTGTCTTTCTTTTGCAACTCCAACGCGTACCAGCTACCTTTTAATCTTTGGCCAACTTGCACTCTGAACTAATTGTTTAAAAGGACCCGCAAAGTAAGAATAAACCATCTCTTCCCTTTCACTCTCGGTCTTCAACCCACTTTGGGTCAATCCCCCTAAAAGCACCCACGTATATATAAATATATCGTCTGGCCATTCCACGACACTTATTGGCACAGTGTTATGATGGTGCATCTGTCATGTCAGGCAAACACTCAGGAGTACACCGGCGAATTGCTGATCATGTTTTAGAGAGATATCCCAAATACATTGTTTTAATCATCAACTTCACCTTCTTGTTGTTCATGTATGTCAGAAAGTGGACATTGTGAAAGTTTTTTGATGTATGTCAGCAATTGAATGACTTCTTTGCAAAGCCCAAAGTCCGTGCTGTGTATAGCAAGTCGGGTGCAATACCTTTTGCCTATTTGATGGAACATCGCTGGAGTGGACATTTCAAGACGCCTAACATCATTGTGGAAAACTGATTTTTTTTCACTGAGGATGGTCCTGTTGATCTGTCGGTGACTGCAATTGGGTTGAAAAGGCTCTTATCCCAAGAGAAATTTGTATTCTCAGGAATTACCATGCGTGAAGTACTTGGCGCATTAAAACCAGCTGATAAAATGCTGCAATCTAGAGACTGCTCAGTCATTAACGGTTACCAAATCGTCACTGAAACAGTTAGTGTCATACACAAGATGCGAACTAATGATAAGTTTAAATGTGGAAATGAAGAACCTGAGGCACCTTCACAACAGGCAAAACTAGTTCGAAAACCTCCCCGCAATCTGGACTCCTTTGTTGTGACTGCACTTACAGGACAAGACAAAAATCAACCACTCATCTCTATATACTTTGAAATACTAGATTCACTCACCAGCGAGTTGGAAAGCGTTTTTCTGAGTGCAAATTGGTAGCATCTATTTCCACTTTGCTACCATACTCTGAGAAGTTTCTTTATCATGACCAATTGCAACCACTCACTGATTTAGTCAGCAAAACAGAAGCGGCAATTGACCTGTCTACGTCATGAATTAGAGATTGTTGGAAGCATGGCTCAGAAGCAGCTTACATCTTCATGTCAAGAGAGCAGAAGTACCATTGACAAGTTTCTGGAATAGTTTCGCAGAATGGAGCTCCAAACACCTTTCCCAAACTTGCATACTCTGCTCTGTGCTGCCTTGACTATTGGGGCATCTGCTGATACATGTGAAGCAACCTTTACAATTGTAACAAGACTACTAACTCCATACAGAAGATGCATGACTCATCAACGGAAGTGCCAACTTGCCCTCATGGGATTTGAAAAAGACAAAAACTGCTGCGATCCCTGTAGCTGAAATCATGGAAGTGTTTCGGCAATCAAGTCGGCCTTTAGCTGTGTGATAGTTGGGGGAAAATATAAATATGAGGAGAGTGAGGTGTTATATGGAAACTAACAAGATTTATTTAGATTGTTGCCTAAAGAATTTATTTGAATTTGTAATCATCATCTTTTCAAAATTGCTTCTCATTCTTCTGAATTTTTTGATATCCCTTAAATTCTCAATCGCTGATCTTTTAGAACTTGCTGCACTCACCAATCGTTACCCTCAACACCCCACCCTTTCCACTCTCAGGATTTTTTGTACCGTAATTATTAAGCCCCCCTCAAAATAGAGTCCTGGCTATGGGCCCGGTTGTGAAGTAACTGTACTTGCATGCTCGCATGAATATTATGGTGCTTAAAATCTGCAATTGATTTTTGTCAAATAAAAGGCATAATCCCAAAGAAAATCTTTGCTGGAGTAAGGCTGAATTTGATTTGGTAAACATGAAGATCGGCGGCGCGCCCGAAAAAGTGTATTTTTGTGCGTGTATATTTCGTTCACCCGTGCAGAAATGACTTGGTTCAATAAAAATGTTAAAAAAAAAACGTTAGAACATTATTCTATACACAATTAAGATTATATACTGGGGGGCTATGCCCCCCAAACATAGCCCCCCAGACCCCTTCAATTGATTAAAACTCAGGATCATGATAGGGGAGTGCCATCGCAGTGTTTAAACCCCTTACGAGCAGTCCCCATGAATTTACTCCAAAAAGGTGAAACATATTGGAACACGGACGAAATTGTTTACGTCCCATCGTTCGCGCCGCCGATCCTAATGTTTACCATAGATTTTACGAGAAAGATATGGAGATGCATGAAAAATTTGATGATTCGAAGAAAAAAAAGAAAAATGTAATAGGTTGGAATCAATTAAAAAACAAAACAAACTAAATGCATTTAAATAACAAACTACCACTAACCTTCTACATCGCAGTTAAATTAGCATATTTATGGTAATATGTATTTCTTGAATCGGTGCAATGAAACTTTTTATCCTCGAGCCAAATTAGTCGCGAAAAATACTTAAGCGAAAGAAAATGACGAGATAACAGGAAATAATCTAAAAAAGGCAAGGTTACAAACGTTCTCTCTACAGCACATTTAGCAACAATTAAAGGATACGCAAGATAATAATATAAATCTAATGAAATTGATGTAAAAGAAACAAAAATATTTCCTCAAATACGCCTGACAAGTTCACAACAGGGGTCAATGTCAGGATATCTAATTAGCTTATATTATAACTAACCAAATAAATAAACTCGAAATATTTCTAACACTCACTCTTTATACATGAAAAGGTTAAATTTGGAAAAATCGAAACTAGGCCAAGCAGAGGCAGACAACTATGTAACTCCTCCAAAGCATTTTATCGCACTACGGCGAATGCGAGACAACTGAATGATGGCAGAATTTCTTAAGCTTTCATGATCGTTATCAAGATGTAGCTTGAAGCCCGGTCTACGCCAAGTGAAACCTATTATTTACAAGGTTGAAGAGTGGAAAATTATGTATCTCGAAATTAAAATATAGAATTCAATCCATTAAGTTATAAATTAAAATGAATTAATATATTTTATATCTTTATTATTTTGAAATAAGAGTTTTGAGGGGAACAAGACTCAGCATCAAATTAAGCGTTCAAGGCAATCGCGAGGTTAATTAAGGTTAGGCGACCTTTTGAGAATAGCAGTCTCACATGACCCTTTTTAACAACAAGGGTACCATTTTCGGTCTTTTGAAGACTCGAGGCACCAGTTTTGGGGCAAGGAAGTTTCTAAAAAAATCTAAAGTAAATTCTATTAAAAATTATACAAGAAAATACTTTAGTAATAAATACTTTATTACATAAATCAATGTAAAAATTACACGAATACTACACAAAAATAATCATACATTTTTTTGATGCAGTTAACGATACATAAACTCCTGTAATTAGAAGTGTAAGAACTCCTTTTTGCTTCCATATATCTTTTTTATTTTAGTTATATGTTTGTTGCAATGGGATTTTACATGTTTAGTTTGAATACCTGTTCTATTATCAACAAAATGTAACGAATGATTTACAGTTTTATGTAGGTATCCTAGGTTACTGATGTGGTGGTAGGCCTTCCATTCGTCTGAGTACACAGTCGAGACACGCGTATTTTTTTTTTTAAATATTGGTAAAAAGAGTACCAAAATATCGTTGGTGGACTATTTCCATGTAGCCTATGGCTGGTCTCGTCGATGTATCAATTTACAATTCCAAGAAGCCAAAATTTGGAAATGGAGAGATTTTTTCTGGTTTGGGGTTTTGCGAAAAGCATGACTCATCTAAATGTACCGTAAATACCAGGCCTACCTAGTTGAGCTTGGCTGGGATATTTTCAAAATTCTTAGTACTGTGGTTCTCAACTTGTTTCAAGCCACGGACTACCAACCCAATATAAAAAAGTGTCGTGGATCATTTCCATTTCTGAATAAGGATAAATAAGTATACATACACAACAAGCATTTTGGTTTGAAATACATTTCTTCAGAACAATTTATAAAATTATATAAAATAATAGCTAACTAACATTTCAATCTGAAATATATTTCTTACAGACATAATTTCCTGGAAAATGAATACTTATTTAACATTTTGCTGTGTAATTTATTTCTAAAAAACAGAAATTTGAAATTATGCACGAGTATACAACTAACAAACCTTTCCCTTAAAATTTGCTTAATTATTTTTTTATTGCAACCAGACTTTTGGATTTTCTTCTCACTCACCAGCTTTTCAATGCTAGAAGTGGTACTTGATAAAGCACAATGAATATTGCTTTACAATGTAAGCCTATTCTTATATTTCGTCCTAATGTGTAACCAGTGTTGGCTCGTGTATAGGCACTGCGGAACTGCAATACCCCCTATTTCCACCTGAAATTATCGATAACATTCAATATAATGAATCCTTTTTTCTCTAATTCTTTCTTTATACTTGTACATTATCTAATCTTTAAGCTCAATGTCAGTAACCATCCCCTAGTTTATGAAAAAATACAAAAATCCTTGCATATAACTGTTCACTTCAAAGTTTCCGCGACGCGGTGTTTTGGATATTGTGCGCATGCTCACATGTCCGAGATAAGTACCTGCATGCTAAGGAGAGAGAGAGAGAGAGAGAGAGAGAGAGAGAGAGAGAGAGAGAGAGAGAGAGAGAGAGAGAGAGAGAGAGAGAGTGAGCTAGGGTGTGCTGGTGGAAGGTGGTGTTTCTTTTTTACTCTGCGTGTGTTGTGTTTAAAACGTGTTTATATTCTTGAATGTGATAAAGTGTAGAATTTAATTCATATTCTTTTCTGTTATATTATTAATTAAATGATCAATTAATTGAGCTGCTGAAATTTATCTGGGAAACTAATCTAGATAATGTTCTTAGTGAAATTACGAAACTGATAAAAATCCTCTTGATAATTCCTATGACTACATGAAAGGCAGAACGCTACTTTTCAACACTAAAAAGAATAAAAACTTTTCTAAGCGGCACTAAGAATTCTAAAAGACTAAATGCAATTGCAGTGCTTTTAATGGAGAAAGAATTCCTCAGTAGTCATTTAGAGATCAAGGAGAAAATAATTAATCTTTTCGCGCAAATTAAAACAAGAAGAATGGATTTCGTATTTAAATGAATGGATCAAGCTTGAACTGTACCAATTTAGGTTATTAGTAGGTAAAAAATGTTTGATTTTGTTCTGTTTAGGATTTTATCAAGTTTATCTATATACTTTTTTATATGTTTATTTCATTTACACAATATTAAAACAATGCTAAAAAAATTCTTATGCAGCACCCCCACTAAATTTAGCTACAAGCCGCCACTAGTGCTGCAGACATGAAAATCCACTCTCGCACATGTAAGTTGATGCAAATGGCAAAATATATCTGACTGCATGTGGTGTCAGAGTTGGGTAATTACCAATCATAATGGGCCAAAATATTTCTATGGTAGACCGCTGGTACATATCTTGAGCCACCAAATCATTTTTCAGCTCCAAAAATTATTTCTGCAGATCCTCTAGAACATTACGAACATCTGCTGTGAAATGATTCCTGATGAAAGGTAACTCACCCCTTGTCATGTTCTCCTCTGCAAAGTATCTGTGAAATTCATCCCGAAGCTTTCGTAAATACTCGAGAATTTGCATCTGAATGCCAAATTTTTACTTGCGACTCGCCCGTTCTATAGTTCTAGCTTTTCAAGAAAAGCTTTGATGATGCCTTGGTGAGCAAACAGATTTGCACATTTATCTTGTAGCTCAAGATTTAGTTTGTTCAAGATTTAAAAAATATCATCAAGGTATTGAAGTTGTAATTATCACTGTGTTAGCATATTTTTTAAATCCTCTTTCCCTTGAGAATGGAGAAATAAAGTCAGTTCTTCTGTCAGTTCAAAAAGTATGTTGAGTGCATTCTCTGCTGACAACCACCATGCAGAAGTGTAGAACAGCGACACCTCAAAGTCGGAACCTATGTCCTGTCATAATCTTCTGAACAGCTTGATGTTCACTGCTGACGATTTGATGTAATTAATCACCTTCACCAATCCTTTGAAAAGGGGGTTCAGGTTATCCGGCAGTGTTTTTGATGCTAATACCTCTCTTTGAATAAGCAGTGAATATCACTTACCAATGGAGCACGCTGCTTCACCAATGCTTGGAAGCCTGATCTTGAGCCTTTCATCGCAGATGCACCATCAGTGGTAACACCCACCAACTTTTCCCAATCCACACCATTTGCTTAGAAGAAATTTGTAACAATTTCTAACACACCATGAGCTCTTGTACTGGTGTCAAGAATCTTACAAAAATAAATTCTTCTTTGATGTCTCCATCAAGCATGTATCGTGAAAACATCAATAGCTGAGACATCAGTGGATCTATCCAAATGTATGGCAAATAATGGAGTTTTATTTATTTCATCCACAACTTGTTCACTGACTTTTTGTGAGATATCATTTATCTGTCTCAATACAGTGTCATCAGATACAGATATATCATTTAGCTTCCGTGGTGTGTCCTCGCCGACAACAAGTCTCACCATTTCTTTTGCACACGGTAACACAAGTTGCTCTACAATTGTATGTGGCTTCATGGACTGTGCAACTTCGTATGCTACAATATAGGAAGTACGCGCTGCATTGGAGGTCTTTTCATGGAATGTATCTGATAAGTCAAGGCGCTGCGTTTGAAAGCTGACAATGGCCGCTCAAAATAATCTCTATCCTTTTGCAACAAATTTGGGTGGCACTTTTCGAGATGGAGCTTAAGCTTAGCTGGTTTCAGTGACTCATTCCCCAAGACTTTGAAGCAAATTACACACTGTGGTAACTCCATGCTATCTTTCTCCTGACAAGTGAAGCCCAATTTAATGTAGTCCTCTGAATACTTGCGCTGGACATTTCTTCCCGCCAATGGCATTTATTCAGATCAGTGGACAGTGCAACGAAATATATCAGTTATGTGTTGAGTTTGTCAATAATAATGAAAAAACGTATAATAAAGTCAATAAATGTTAAAGTTATTAAATATGCTTATACATGAACATTCAACAACTCAATTAAAAGAAACCTTGTTGAATGTTCATTTATAAGCCAATTTAATAACCTTTAACATTTCCCCTGGCTTTTTAAAATTGATGCTGTTATGGAAAAACTCATTCTTAAAGAAATTAGCTTTGACTTATATTCCTAAATTTTTGCAATTTTCATTTTTGTGTGAACCCGATTTGTCAATTTAGTTATTCCATTGGTTTTGTATTAACATTATTTTTATTTCTCTTCCTCTCTCCTTGTCCCTCTCCCCTACGTATCTGCTTACTTCTCCTGTCCCTCCTAATATCTCTCTTTAGACTATCGCTTTATCCATTAATCGTTTTATTCCTTTTGGCTCAGTTCTTGACTCTTTCTTGCCTCTCGGTTTGACCTTGCTACCTGTTATAGCTAAATCTTAATGTAAATTTACCTATCTCTCTCCTACTTCCTCATTGTTGATTTCTTGTCTTAGGGGCTGTCCTTTATCTTTTAGTAACTTATATATACCCTTATTATTTTATTTTCTCTTGTAGTTATCCTTAAGAATGAACTGAATAAAGTTTGAAAGTACTTGGAAGCACCTTTTCATTTATATATATATATATATATATATATATATATATATATATATATATATATATATATATATATATATATCATTATATTAAAATCTGTTGTCCGGTAAAGTTGGGTTATTTTGTATTAAGGGGACCCTTTTTCTTTTCAAAGCTTTCTCCCCAGTTAAATTGCCTAGTAACCAGTTTGCCAAGTTCGTTCAAGGATATATAAAGAGAGTGGAACATATTTTTTTTTGATCGATCATTTTTTTTGTTGTGACCGTTTTTTCCAAGTTTATTGTCATTGTATGTGTTTTATTTCTTGGAGACGAGCTCTCCTGAAACCCCTAGTAATCCACGTGCAGGATTAAAAGGCCTTATAATTACTGGTCATATAGGGATCCATTTTTGAATTATAACTTATTTTCTTTTCATTATTCTTTGTGTACAAAATTGTTGTATGAGTAAATCTCCGTTAGGATTTTTGGTAAGATTGTATGAGCCCCATAATCTTTTCCGTGAGTCCCTTGGTCGCCCGAGCGGCCAGACGCCTATTTACATCAGCAAAATGTCGTCATTTGAACATTCCCGATAGCAATGAGAGATCCTTGTGTTGTTTGGCAAGGATCTAATTGCCTATATTCAAGAGGAAGAAAGAAATGAAAGGGCAGAAAAAATAGAGCAAAGAGAAGCTGAAGAAAAAAGAGAGCAAAGAGAAGCTGAAGAGAAAAGAGAAAGAGAACAAAGAGAAGCTGAAGAGAAAAGATAAATACAACAAAGAGAAGCTGAAGAGAAAGAAAGCAGAGAGAGATAGAAGAAAGAGAAATAAATCGTCAGGAGGAACGCGAGCTAGACATAAACCAATTGGAAATTATTTTCATTAGCTCGAGGAATGAATCCTCCTCCCAAATTCCATCAGTAAAATCGCCCGTGTTTAAGGAAGGCGAGGATTTCAGCGCATACTTAACTCACTTTGAGAAAATTTTAGAATTGAACCACTAGGCACATTGAAGCCAATAGAGTCGCTCGAATAATCCCCCTCCTCAATACCCACCTCCGGGAAATTTTCATTTCGCTCCCTGCCAAGGACAACCTAGGGCCAAGTTCCACCAGGCGAACGTACTGCCTGGCCAAACCTACCGCCAATTTAAATTCACCCTCCAGAGGACTTTTCAATTCTGGTTGGACTCAGTTGTGAAGGATAGATGCGTGTCTTACTTTAAGGAATGTATCGAATAGGCGGATGTGTACGCGTGAAGCCACAACCTATACCCGAAAGACCCCAAGAAATTGCATCCCCCAAAGTAAAGGAAACATCTCCAAGTTTACCCAGAAGAACTCGCCTAAGTTTGTGAAGGTACCTGGTCCCTCCAAACCCAAATACCATCTTCCGCCGTAATCGAGGGATATTAAACTCCTCATCATTAAATCCCCTGCATCAGATTACCATCAAAGGCCCGTCGTATGTTTTTCCTGCGGCGTACCTGGCCATGTGAGAACTAACTGTCCCCAAAACTCCCAATTCCGTTCCGCTCCTATTCAGCAAGTCCATCAGATAAGTGCCTCTCTCTCTCATCCGCCCTCTCGCCCTGAAACGCCAGCAGCTTCCCCAACAAGTAGTTCCCCGGGACAGCAAGTCAACTTATTGTTCAACAAAAGCTTTCCCGGTTAGCTTGAGTTCGAAAACATAACCGTTAATGGTTGCAGAGTGTCAACTTCGCAAGAGACACCGGCTGTACTTGCATCGTCGTGTCATAAAAATTGCTCCGCCCAGTGAGCCCCGACCGCGATAAATTCGCAGTAGTCCATGACTATTTGGGGCGTGTCAATCGGTTGCCCGTGGTCCGCTGTTATCTCGAATGTAAATATTTTACTGGTTGGGCCTAAGTGATAGCAGCCCCCATTAAGTTCTGTGCCGTGTTAGTCGGCCAGAGCCAGCAGCCCTCCTCTGACCCCTTCGCACAGCCCGTTATCAGGAGGGCCCAGGCGCCAAAGGACACTGCGCCCCCTTTTATTATAACCCCCCTATGCCTAAGAATTTGCAGCTCTTCAGAATATAACATTTGTAAGCGCTCAGAAGGAGTGCCACACCCTCCAGCCCTTTTGGAAAAAAGCGAGAAATGACGAACGAGGATCTGCCTGCTGTCAAAGGGAGGTCGCCTATCTCGTTAGTGACGGACTCCCTTTTCGCTCTAGTTCGGCTGAGGATAGATCCACAACTCGCTCTTTATGTATCTCCAGTTCGCATGTTCCCCAAGTTCCCCGACTTGCCCACGATGGATTACTGGTTGGTCATCTTAGCCACAATAAAACTGCTCAGAGAATTTTCCGTTATTTCTTTTGTCCCGTTGCTGCCAAATAAATTTCCGAGTTTTGCAGGTCGTGTGACATTTGTCTAAAGACTACAGCAAAAGGCGCGAATACCACCTGCCACCCTCCAGAAGACCCCAAGTTTCTCGGAGCCTTTCTTTAGAGGGGCCATAGACTTGATTAGCCCAATTAACCCCTCGTCTAGCGAAAGACACTCATACGTCCTCACGCTTATCGATTTTGCGAGGAGATTTCCCAACGCAGTCCCCCTTAAAAGGACTGATAGTGTGAGCTGTGCGGAGGCCTTTATTTCTATCTTTTCCCGCTTCGGCATCCCGAAGGAGGTCTTGTACGATAGAGGTAGACAATTCACCTCTGAACTAATGGAATACGTTGGTGGCAAGGTCCTTATGATCAAACCACTATTCACACCCCTTTTCACCCCGCCACTAACGGCGTCTGCGAAAAATTGAATGGTTCATTGAAGATCATTTTGAAAAGGTCATGCCATGCCCAGCCCCGAGATTGGCATCAGTACCTGCCAGTTGCCCTGTTTACCTGCCGAGAAATCCCCCACAGAACTTTAGGATTTGCTCCCTTCTAACTTTTTTATGGCTGAAACGTCTGAGGCTGATGAACATCAACTTCTTGCCAATCCACGTTTCGATGAGATCAATCCTCATATTCTTACTTGTTAGACCTTAGGAACCTCCTGGAAGAATGCACCGATATAGCATATAAAAATACTGACCTAAACTTGGAAAAGTATAGCACCTATTTTGACATTAGGTCAAAAGAAAGGCGATTCAAGCCCGATGGCGAGGTGCTGCTCCCCATACCCACGGAGACAAATAAACTCCTGTCCCAATGCAAAGGCACCGTCCCCATTCTAAAAGCACGCGGCCCCGTGGATTACCTAATACAAACCCTTTCAGATAACAAACTGTTTATGTGAAAATGCTTAAGTGCTACCATCGCTACGACTGCACTACTAAAATAACTGCCCTTGACGAAGATGCAGTAATTGAAGCCTCTTATCCCTCTGAGCCTCTTAACTTAATTCAAACCTATGTGTCGACTCTGACAATGACTACCCTCTCTATTCACTCCCTGGTTCCCGTGAAAGCTCCGCCGCGGAACTCCACTTAGATCCCCAGATGGAACCTTTTCACAAGATGCGTTTGGCTCTTTTGTTTACCGAATTCCAGGATATAATCTCCAAGAAATATGGCTGCTCTATCCATTTTGAGCATCATATAACCCTAACCACCCAGGAGCCTATCCGCTCTAAACCATATCCGTTGCCTGTTCACTTGCGTTTTGCTTTTAACTCCGAAGTATAAAACCTGCTTAAATTGGGAATCATTAAACCTTCCACTTCGGATTATTGCTCTCCCATTGTTATGATCAAGAAACCGGACCAGTCTTTTTGCATGTGCGTAGACTCTAGGAAACTGGAGGCCGTAACGGCCTTCGACGTTGAGCCTGTCCCTTTGATAGTTCAGAACCTATATCTATTTGAAGAGGCTAAGTTTATTTCAGAGATAGACTTATGTAAGGCCTACTATCAAATCTCCCTTAAGGTTAGTGTCCGGAAATAGACCGCATTAACCACAAAAAAGGCCTTTTGCAATTAAGGCGTCTTCCTTTTGGATTAGTTACTGCCTGTAGTAACTATAATCGCCTGATGCGACGGATAATGAATGGGCTGAATAACGTTTCGTTTTACTTTGATAATGTTTACGTGGCTACCCGCACATGGGACCAACATCTAGTCTCCCTTCGCTCCCTCATCAGTAGGCTTCGTGAATACGGCCTTACTATAGGCCCCAGCAAGTGTTATTTTGCCTACGGCACCATTAAATATCTTGGTTTCCACATTGGTGAAAATCCAATGGTACACCAGGAAGAAAAGATGAAGGCCATCGCCGGCATGCCCCTTACGCATACCAAGAAACAATTACGCTCCTCCCTCGGATCGACGTCATTTTACAGGCGCTTTGTCCCGAATTTCGCCGGTTTAGCGTCCTTCTTAGCACCCTGCTAAAAAACACAAGGCAACCGCCCACTTCTAACAGCTGAAGGAAAAACTAACGTCAGCTTCCATAATGTGACTCCCGAACACGAGCAAACCATTTGGAATTCGAACGAATGCCTGTAGTGAAGGCATCAGTTGCGTTTAGCTCCAGTATGAAGAATATGGCAATTGTTATCCCATTGCGTAGCCCAGCCGGAAACCTTTGTCACGCGAAAGGAACTATGCGATAATAGAACTTGAGGGCTCTCGCGATCGTGTGGAGTGTACAAAAATTCAGAGTATATTTGCTAGGCAAAGAATTTGAGATCGAAACCGATCATCGCCCATTGGCTTATTAAAAAAAATGTAAAAGCCAGAACGGAATGCTTATGCGATGGAGCTTACTTCTAATGGAATACCAGTTCCGAATTTTGTACATAGAAGAGAAAGAAAACTGCATTGCAGACAGTCTAAGTAGGAATCCGCCAGAGGATCCTCCCCCTTCAAAGTAAATCGTGTTAAGCCCTGTAAAACCGTGTATATAATGGAATCTGTGTACTCACCCCTTTTTAATAATCCTAGGACTCCGTCCTAACTGTCTACATTTTTTTGCTCTTTGGTTTCCTTGTGTATTTTATATTCGCGTTATTTTTTTGTTGTATTTTGTCTATAATATGGCTCCACTACCCTTCACATGAATGAGTCTTTATTTAAATTGATTTTTTTGACATCCATTTAACTATTACCTGTATTTATTTATCTTTTTTGTTCGCTCGTTAACGCCGATACCTCTTTTTAAGTGTACCCTGCGTCCGGAATTAGACGAAAGCCATTCTTTCATTTCGTGACCGCTGCGTCGACTCAAATTTAAATGCTCGCTATTATTGTACACCTGTAGACCCAGGTCAAAGTTTTTCCCTACACGACCCCTCCCAAGTTTGGAGATACCCTTTCCCCTCCCCTGCGTATCAGGAAAACTTTATCTTCGGAAAGGGAGGCGTGTGAGAGGATGTCCCTCGAAGGACCAGCTTGAGAGGAAGCCCCTCGGAATACCCCTTTCAGCCCCTTCGCTCCAAACCACGTGCTCTTTGGCGTGGGAATTTTAGAATCATCCAGAAGGAAGCAGTCCCGCGCTGAGTTGCCTGAACCGGCTGTATTTGCTTATGCGAGACAGACCTCGCTCTCTCTCACCCGCGATAACGCCGAATTCTCACCCTCATGCCCCAAAAGAATTTCCTTCTCCCGCGAACGTGGTCGTACAAACTCAAACCTCCATATCCTGAGATAAACTTCGCTGTTCGATCCAACTCGTTATCTCGAAATAAGTTTGCATAGACTAATGTCAAGAATTCTCTGGGGACGGCCATGCCCTGTGGCTATCTAACGGACCAGCTACCTGGCAATTTAATCCTGCGTCCGCCATTCCACCATTCCACCAGGAGATTGAGGTTCTGCCAGACTTCCGTTCAGACCGTTTGTCTGTTCTCCTGTAAAGTCCCACAACCCCTGTTCGAGTCGTACCTCGTCGTTAAGATCTTACTAGCAGATCGCCCTTCGTGAAGCTCTGGCCTCTGTTCAGAGGAAATCTTATCGAGCCACCTTCTTCCCGGAGAAATGTGCGGCCCCCCTCATCTTGCAGCCCTTTTCAAGACTCCCGTTCTTTGTGTCTGAGACTCCACGTCGTGCCGCAGAACCGTCTTGTGTTTGAAATTCCATCTCTCTGGAGCAGAGAAAATCTCGTTCTTCAACAAGAAGTACTCAAGAAGTCCTCCTCGTCAGAACTCACCGAAGTATCTCCTGGAAGACCTGTGCCGCTTGTCTTCACCCCCCGAACAACCTTAAGCTTCAAGGTAATTCGATTTTGCGTTGTAATCCCCTGATTACACCTCCATCAATCGTTACCTGCATCCCGTTTTAAATTGACTTCCCGCTCAAACTTAAATAATATCCATTATTCGAATTAACGATAATTTTGCACTCCCCGCTTAGCTCTGTCATATTGCAAACTGTCACGATCTCATTTACTATCCTTATAAAGCACAATTTGTTCCCATTTTTGTATATATATATATATATATATATTGCCCCGTTTATTATATATATTAAAATTATATTTTTGGGTCTTGATTTTTATATAGCCTTGAACTGCAACTTGGCAAGCCATTGGATAAATCCCGGCCAATCGTAAACGCACTTAAAATCAAGGAGGCGGCCTTCCACTCCTTTAATTGCTCCAAAGCATATCGCAGACGGCCTCGGGTCGGCTATCTGCCCGTAGATGTGTATGCGCCCTTACTCCGAGCGGGTCTACATGGGCATACCTCGATAAACATTCAGGGCGTCGTTGGTAGATTTTGTGATTTCATAAATTTGACTTAAAAAAATGACTCTTGATCCTAGTTTTTAACTAATTATGCATAAAAGTCGTTGGTGCGGAACCGGCTAGGAGAGGTACCACTCACCCCTGACCCCTTAACTTAGAGCAGCTCGCTTTAATATATGTTTGAATGATTTTTAAATTTGGTGGTCGAACGGCTAATTTATCTCACATAAAAATATTAAAAGTGGTCAGTAAGCATAAAAAGGTTGAAGAACGCTTATCAAGAACATTATATGGATCCAGTGACAAGAGCACCGACTCAGGCAATTGAACGCTCATGGTTGGATAACAAAACAACAATTATAAAGAAAGTGAGAGGAGTTACTAGTGAGCTTTTTCAGTCACACTTTGATCACTATTGCTGAAAAGTACTGATAAAAGATGCCACAGATTTGTTTGTGGCATTCCTAAGGATATACGAAGTGTACATAGTTAATTCAAAGGTTTAAGTTAAATTGTTGGTATAAATTATGTAGCACACTGAAGTGTAAAATGGCTTGTAGACCGTACGTTAAAGTGTAAATGACTCGGTAGACCCCACGTTAAAGTAGCAGCCTAAGAGCTACCTTTTGAACAAAATCAGTCCCATTTTTATCCCTTTGAAGAATAGCGTTTCCTGGTTAGTCTATGGCATTCGAGGCTCGTAGTGTGAGTAAAGCCTGTAGGCTAAGTTAGGTTTTGGAGCTAGGAAATGGCGCAAACGTCTCGCAGAAAGTTTTATCGATCAGTCATGGCTGATTGATAATGAACGATTGTTTCAAAGGATAATTTTTATTCTTCTAACCAAGTGTATTTTCTCAATCCAACACTGAAATTGCATTCACGCTTATTACAGCGCCTACGGCAACGCGAAGATGCTAATGAAAGTTTCATAATATGTCCATTTTTGCAAAGTCGCTCTCCTAACCAAATCTAACCTAACCTAATCTTAGCCTAACCTTAACTTCACGATAGCCTCGAATGCCTAATTCGCTACAGGGCCTCTTCCGATAAAGAATACGATAATATCAATAGCGCAAATTAGCTCATTTTCCATAACAATTTTGAGAGGAGCAACACTGAATATATATTTTTTTTAATATTAAAATTTTAAAAATTGAGTTTAAAAAGAAGGTACTTTGAAGCTATATATAGCGCCTCTCCCTCTCTACAAAAGGACATCTAAAACAAGAGAAAATTCTTTTTTACTCTTAAAAACTTAAATTTCGACTCCAAAAGCTTAAAAACATCATTTTGAGAATTCAAATGTTTATAACTTGGGAACTAAACAAAATTAAAAAAGAAGAAGAATAGGATGGAAAATTAAATATCAATGAACCCTAAATACAATAGCGAAAACCAGAGGTTGCTATAATTTTTACATAAAAATTTGACTATTTACATTCATAAGACTACATTTCCCAATCCCTGTAAGTTTCGTAATGTGAATTAACAAAATCGTATGGTAAAACTCTATTAGTGGCATGGTGGCAATTAGAGGAAACCTGTTTTTCTTATTTTCAACTCTATGTGATTGCTCTAGAGTTGGAAGCAAAGGTAATATTTGTATATGCTCTACAAAGAAAAACTAAAAATATTGTGTACCAAGAAGTTATGTAGCGATTTGGGGGTCAATTTGAAGGTGGACTTAGCCAGCATCAAATTGAATAAAACATTGGCATTCCTCATAGCGCAGTCATCAGAGTGATTGTATGTACAATTCACCAACAAAGGCAAGGAATCAATAGCATCCCACTGAGGTCAACCTATGCCGTCAGGCTGTCAAGCAGATTGAAAATAGTGTTGGTTGTAAGGCAGCTGATGTTGCAAATTAATCTAAGTGAGACGGAGTACTGCTGTAGATGTCTCCATCAACTTGACTAAGCAACTGTAGTTTACATTTACTCCCTACATTAATAAAAATAATTTTGTTTTAGCTAATGATGTATCTACTTTTACCTGAGAGGGTTCTGTATATTTTCCCCAATGTCGTCTTTTTTATATCAGGAAATATTATACAAAATGGAAAATAAATCTATTTAATGGTTCATAATCTCCACATGCAGGTAATATTCATTAAATGTCAATTTAATTCAGTATTATATAAATTCCATCTTATATTTGCTACATCGGAGCTTTAATCCCCAACCTATTTCATATTATTACCATATAGAAACCAAAAAAGACATAAGCTTGACTTGATAAACATATATTTCTTAATGTTAAGAATAAAATTTATATCTTTCCTACATAATTTCTGCTTATAATTAAAGACGCCACATATTTCTACTTAAACCTGATAATACTCCTTGGAGACAAAAGCTTTTCTAACATTGCTGCTTTTTTTGCTTAGACAGAATCAGGGAATGTTTTTTCTCCAAGTTGTAGGCTATCTTTTTGCCTCTGTTAGCTCTTCTTCATCTTTAAACTTCAAAACTGGAGGCTCATAAATTTAAATGTTGCTGATATCAACTTGATCCGTCTATCAATCTGCACCCAAATTGATCTTTGGTATCCTGTTGAGTCTAACTACTTGAATACGTCTTAGACATGGACGAGCAGGGTGATTTATTCTTACAATGGGGATAAGTTTCACAACCTCAGCTCTGTAATTTTGATGAGGTCTAACTAATAGAAAGATAAAAAATGTCTCGGGTACCGTGGAAAAGACATTCATTTTGAGGCCAGTGAAAACTAAGTCCTGAAATTCTTGGTTCTCTCTTTTCAAGGCCTGGATCATCATAAAGTAAACCTTTGGAACATGATGGAAGTATTTCTTTTTCCTAATAAGGAACTTTATTCACCCATAAACCTCCTGGATGAAAGTTACAATTCCAACAAATTATAAAGTAGGAATTTCCGTTCTTGTATAAATAACAATAATTCTAACAGCTGTGGTTAGCCATCTAGCAAGACTGATAGGGCCACCTTTTCTGAAAACCAAATTGACAGACACTTTCCCAGATTTGAGTCACAGCAAATACTCAGAGGAGTCGTTGATCTAAAATTTGATCAATGATGATATCATCACTAAGAACTTCAACAAGGAATCTAGAGGACGAAGGTTAACTGAAGGGTTTTCATTGTTGTCAATATCAGCAGCTTTGCCATTAGGCCCAGAGTATTCTTTGGATTATATGTCTGTCCATCTATATTGAGAATAACACAGGCAAAGTTAATTCATTAAGGTGTAGACCAAACCCAATTAAATCAACAGGTTTCTGCATTTTCTCTTCAAATAAGCTAATGGTCCATTAAAAACTTAATATTAACATTGGTGTTATCACAAATGACAGTTTCTAGTGTCTCAAAACTGTTACTTTGTTCAAGAATATTGTAATTGAGAGAAGCCTGGCATTCTCCTGTTATCTGTTCATTCTCTACGTCACAGTGGCTTAGATGCTTTCTTCGTTTGATTAATAAGTTCACTCTCTTCAGAAGTGAAAGTCAAGTGATGTACAGATTCCCTTTTTTTGCCTACTTAAATTTTCCCATTTACGTCCTTAAGAACCAAGCTATTTTTGTTTTATTTTAGAGTCAAAGCCAATTTCTTTTAATAAATTAATTTCCATTTCATTAAAAGAGATATTTGAAACCCTGTTATTTTTTCCCACTCCATCTTACATTTGTCAATGATCTCATGTTGAAAGTGTCCTTCAGGATTCAAGCATTGCATTTCCACGAGGAAAATAAAGAGGGTTTACTTGAATTTTCAACTTCATTATTCTGCAAATTGCGATTTTCTACACTTACTAATATTAGGTACAAAAATAGGGATGTTGCTCATTACATTGAGAAGAAATAAGAGTATCTCACATTCGTTCCGACAGTTGAAAATTAGTCAAAACAACTTTCTCATAAACATAATTAATAAAACAAGGTATCTAGGTGATATTTTACTATTTTGTAGTATTTCTATACTTTTTAAGATATAAAATTCCATTGAATTGCGTCGATAAGTTGTTTGATTTGGCGTGGTCCTCAAGCTCAAAGGGTTTGAGAACCACTGGTCTAAGGCGATGCCGAGGAGGAAGACCTCGGGAAGTCCGAGGAAGGCTTATATATATATATATATATATATATATATATATATATATATATATATATATATATATATATATAATTAACAGGTGTATGTTAGCGATAACTTGTCTGTTTATAATTTTTTTAAGTGAAATATCCACCCTGTGAAATAAGTCTCCGTTGGATTACTTATTAGACAGGCACCCACTCAACTGGGTGCCTTTATGCTACTCACCCTAGATTCCAAGACCCATCCGTGGCCTGGGTCCGGAGGGGTATTAAATTTATAGCGTTTTGGTTGTTGTCAATTAACGTGGGTCCCCAACCTGGTAATGAAATACGCATAAAAATCAGAATGACACTCGCTGGCAATTCTAAAGTCTTCAGGCGCTGTCCATTGTTGGAATAGGAGTAAGTGTAGGAAAGGTGTCAGTACTGTGTTGCCACCAAACAGCGAACAGAATACCTTTCGTGGCCCAAGAGAGAGCCACACATTCTGCATCAGGGGGTATAAAGACAACGGTGTTGTGATTGGCCTTATGTGTGATAACATGTCTGGATGGAATGCCATTGCAACAGACTCGGCGCATTGCCCGACACCTCTACGTCAGAAATCCAACGCGTAGCGAGATATTCCATCCGAAGAGGGAGTCTTATGAGCTGTACTTGAATTGGCTCCTCTGAACATAAAAGACTCAATTCAAGCATTACCTATTAGCAACGCACGTTATGCACGACACGCTGCACATGTGTGTTCATGTGCGCTTTCTCGCCCCCCAATATCAGCGCACACGCTACGCGCACATCCCCAAATGCGCTATCTTGTAAGTCGAAAGAAAAGGCCTGCTGTGCCAATTCTCAGGGTCTCTTTAGAGGGGCGTCTTTAGTGAAGATGTACCCGAGAACGACGAAACACAAATTTACTAATAAATAAGAAATGCAAAAGAGAGGAAAAACAATCTGAAATCAACCAAGAATAAATGTAGAAAAAAGGCATAAATGCCTAAAGTAATTAACACCAAAAATATAAATGAAAGAGATTAGCCATTCCTCCTAGTGACTTTTATTTCTCTTACTATTTCTCTTATCACACACACACACAGTCTAAATTACTTTTTCTCATTCAATATTCTCCCTTATTACCTTGTTCTATTTATTTATCATCAGATATACTCCTACATGGAGTTTCAAAAGCCATGAATTTTAAATTAATTATCTTACAGGAGATTACACTTCTATTTAAATAAGATATATGCATATAAAAGTGTGCTGTAACTTTTAATTAACTAATTAAATGTAAATCATGTTAAGTCAGTAAAGATTTCTGTTAATTGAGCGCATAGAGATTGGCTTTAGAAAAACATTGTAACTGGCGGAAAGTTTAGGACGAATAAGTTTAAAGAGAAAGCTCCCTGAAAGATCCAACCCTATTATGTGGACAATATATCCCCTCCCCATCCACTTCTTTGTTTCATTATATGAATCTCAGTTAGTCGTAATTCTTACCCATTTAGGGCTAGTGGGCCTAGAGATGATCTAGGGTCCATGTAAACTTTCCACTGGTTTTATGGGAATCGTACTTGAGAACACACCTGATGTAGTCGAATGCAGTACACATCTGAATAGTTACAGTTACAGAGAGCCAGCAAGGACTACTTAGTCCACTCAAAGGCTAGTCCCATTTTATACTAATATGCTAGTAGTCTTCCTTTGGGCATTATCGCCACGATGCTCACTCGCGCGACATTTAATCTACAACTGGGTTCCGTATTTAAACAATATCATTATTCGAAAAATAACTGTCAATTTTGTTTTTAAAACTATTCAAATTGCGAGCATTTACTACGCCCGCGGGGATTGCGTTCTATTTATCGATCATTTTAAAGGTGATTTTTTTTTAAGCTATGTTCATTTGAAACCTTCGTCGTTTCAATTTAAAACCGTTGTTGCGTGTGATAACATGGTCGTACTTAATTTTTTTTTAATAATTTACGTTTTCAAGTTTATTTTGAATCCTTAGATAAGCTCACCTCGCAATCGCCTAGTTTTGAGAGTCGGTAGTTTTACTATATTTAATCTTTCGATATACGACTTATTTCTAATCGAGGGAATTAGTTTTGTTGTCCGTCGTTGAATTATTTCTACTTTATTGATGTTTGTTTGTATCTCGAAAAATTTGTTGATGTTGGTTTGTATATCGACAAATTTATTTGTATTTATCGCCAGGCATCAGTTCGCCATTCAAGCAAGCTGCTGTAGTTGCGCCAAACCAAATCTGACAATCGGCTGATCTCCACATCTTACAGCTGAGTTGTCTTGATGTGGCCTCCATACATATTGTGACAGCGATGTGAGATCGCTATTTTACCTATCTCTCCTAACCTCCCCATTTAAAATACTGTCCAGTAAAATATACATATTTCAATAATATATGGGTCCCATCAAACATCGCTTTTAGCAAATTTTGCCATATAGGTATCATTTTAGATTTTACTTTTGAATAGAGTTTAGTCAGTAATCACAGTATGTAAATGGTTGGAAATCTACTCTTAATTGATGCTTCTTCAAAGTTCAGAGGTGAGATAATTTTGATTCTATATCATATGAAAAAAATGCTTAACTCAAGTCTTCTATCCATGATGGGATTCGCCCAGTTATATTAAACATACAGTATGGATACACAGTCCCTGTGCAACTTACTTTAAATAATGTTCATATGTTATCCCCAATTATTGGCACAGCATTTGATTTTTTCTACATTCTTTGGCACATTTTCTTACATATTTATGGCTGAATTTCGAGGAAGAATTCTCTGCCAGTCGTTTTCAGGTTGTCAACCTTTTGTAAGCGAAGTTGAGAAATTTTGTCTCTCACCCCAGAGTGAAAGAGTCAAGTATCGTACATCGTTAAGTCTAGACTTCAAGTAGGTCATACCATGTCGGATCCGTGCCCAATATATCTTCCGCTAAATTTATTTTCAGGAATTCTCTTACATTGAGGATAAAATGGGCCGGTGCTCCATCTTGCTAAAGAATTGCTAACTCATCGAATCCTCTCATATACAGCTGTGGAATGAGCCATTCTTGAAGTATGGTCAGTTAACCACGGTGATCAACACTTGTGCTAACAAAATATCGGTGAATAAAATGATATCTAGAAATCGCAGCGTATATCATTAAGTATGGGGTGTGTGGTTGTTCGATTTCTTCATAATAATGTTAGTTTTCGTTACTCACTCGTTTACACACTCATCGATTGATAAAGGTAAGTTCTTTTTTAACTCAGCATTTGAAGATCTTCGCAAATGAGATTACACACAGCTTCATGTGCGTCCTTATCCATATTACACAGTTCCTTCACGGTTGAAGGTTTAAATGGTATTAATCTTAAATCTCGTTTCATAATATTTCTGACTGTGGTGGATCGTGAAATACCTAAGTTAGAAGATCCCTTTCAGGAAGATTTGTTAGGCGACCTGTTGCAGGTACCTCCATTGTTTCCGCATGACGCTTTCGTGTTGCTGGACAACCTTCTCACAAGAATACCGGTTGTAACTTTGTGGCAGGCTTATTGAACCTCTGTGAAAACCGTGCTCTGATACCTTCTACACTTATACATTCTATAGCACGATCATGCACCCTTACACTACCTACAATTAATTTTTATATTGTAATCGATAAATATAAAACAAAGTATTATGATTAAAATATAAAATACAATGAGGCCCGGGGATTTTGTATCCACCCTGTAGATTCAGATAAATCAAGCCTCTGTGCTGTGCTGTGACCTTAAAGAGAAAAAACTTTAAAAATGTATCATCAACAGAGCAGAACTGGACTATCCAAATAACATATTCTTTAGCTCAAGCAAATGCAACCGTGAATCAAGTTTCGACTCTTTACTTTCACTAAACTCAACGAGAAAAATATGAAAGGTGGTAGATGACAGGCAGAGAAAGTCATTTTAGAATGGCCGAATGGGAGAAAAGGGGCGCCGGAGACCAGGCCCACTCCAACATCCCCGTGACTACCCCAAGTGCCTTTGTGGACTCCGGTAGGAGGGATTAGGAAGGAGTGGGAGAGAGAAGAATAGTAAAGAGTAGAAATAGCAAAGCTGGAAATACAAGAGTTGCGTTAATATTGATCAAGGCAGTCGGTGGACCTACAGATTTACGTGGGATCCGAACCACGTGTGTGTACAATATCCTTGCCTATTCACTATTTATTTTATTTCACCTGTGCCGCGGGTAAAGTGAAACAAGAAATAGTCAACCTTTATAATTCACAAGATTGCCGTGACGCGTGATGTGGTCTATTATTCGGAGATAAAGAATAATTTGTACTAATTTCAAGATTACTTTTTTACGCGCTATAAGTAGATGGAGGATTGTATCGAATTTTGTCCGATAGCATATTTATGTTTCAGAAAAGAAAGTTTAATTAATCTTCTAGGTGTTATACACTGCCTAGCCTACGCTTTTCGCAGGCTAGGCTAAATACAATTAAATAATTACAACTGCAGTAAGGACTAAAACTAAATACTTATTTAGTTGTAGTGGTTTAAAGGTTGGTTTCTTCTGGGTGAGACACCTTGTATATTAAATGAATCAACTGAATTTCAGTAACCACATACCTCATAGTTAAAATAATATTTGAGTTTGATCATCGGGCAACACTGTATACAATCCTATGTGTCAGTTCATTTATGTTGCTACAACTGAAGCCACGAGGAGTAGCGTGCCCTCTTGACCCCAGTCCGATCATGTTATTAATAATTCAGGAAAAAATATTCAATCGTTGATCGTTAGTAAAAAGATAGATTGTTTTACTTTCCCCAAAAGGAAAACTGCAGATTTCAGAAATAAAATATATCATAATTCACTAAAAACTGATAATTTCAATCTAAAGTTACTATTTAATGTAAAAAAAAAGAAAGAAATGCAATTGTTTTATGAAATCAAATATGCGTATGACGAAACCTAATATTGAACATAAAGTACCAAATTAAAGCCTTCTGTGCAGTTCCTATTATAGCAATTTTTATGCTACGGAGATGGTCCGTGCGGGTTCCCATATCCACGAATTCCAGGCGACAGAGGAACCAGATTTTCGAAGGATTCTTAATAAGAGAAGTGAGAGGAGCATCACCGGCCTTATTCCAATTACTCCTGGATGTAAAAAGAAAAGCATTTTATCAACGACAATGTGAAGTATCAATTTTTATCTACGGATTCACACATATATTAGATACCTCACAAATTGTAGATAACCACGAATCTCAAAGTTTAGGGGCAAGACTGTCCAAGAGCCCTCTTTTAATTGCTATTTATATTCACGTGTGGGAATTTATAAAACCAAATTTTTTCATGATATAAGTGTATGGCGAAAGCTTAGATTAAATATAAGGTACAAAATTCAAATTTTAAGTTCATTTCTTATTAAAACCTAGAAGTTTAATACAAAAAAGTGGAATTTCACAAGAGAAAAGAATAATAAATTCAATAATATTAATTTTTTAGATTTTATCTCCATTTTGAGACAAATATTTACTTGACATTTAATTTCAAGTTGTTATAAATAAACGTTGGTAGAAATAAACGGCTGGATTTGAATATCTTATAGTATTTCATATTTATTTCTTTGTAGTAACGTTTCGTTATTATATAAATAATATCGTCAAAGTGAAAATAATAATATAACTCCGCGCTATTTATACTAATGAAGGGACACGCCGTGTTAAGTAGTACTGCACTTTCTTCTTAATGGATTTTTTATATCAATTTATCAAGTTTTATTATTTTTATTGTGTGTAGGAATAGCATTAAAAATATTTTAAAGACTTTATGCAATTCACGAGATTTGATGTTCAAATTTGGTTGTTTGTCTCTAATCAGAAGTGTTTCTGCTATTTTTACGTCTTGTTCGGTGTTAAAAGAAGAAAGTGTACTAAAATTCACATTCAAACAACCCCAAACTCACTAAATTTAACCAACATGATATTGAACTGAGTCATAGCGGAAAGGGGAAAAAATAAACACAAAGCATTTACCTAAAGTCAACATGTATACACAGCGATACAATATAGCATACAAGGCTTGCTCTACATGATCACTTTTCGACATAAATAAAGCGAATAAAGAAAAATCTCACTAACAATGATTTTCCACCTATAATGATAAACAAAACAATGCCCCAAATAATAAAGAAATCATAGAAAAAACATCAAAATAAGTCATCTTGAAAAAGAATAGCCAGAAATAAAATTTTATTTCGAATCGCAAAACCCAGACAAACTTAATGCCAAAGAGAAGTCACTGAAGAATATTATGAAACAAACCCAATTTAAAAATAAATCTGATTCATCAAGGATGCAGAGCCTTAATTTTTCTTTGTAGGCTCGAAGGAGGGAAGCGGTTGTTCATGTAAAGGCGAACACAAGGGCCTCCCATGATTTCCATTTCGTCTAAAGATAAATATTTTACTCACTATGGAGCGTAAAGTCAAACACATTTTAATGATATTTCTACACACAATATAAATAATATACCTCGATAAATTCATATAAAAAAAATCCCTCAATTAGAAAGACTTAGTGCTGCCCCATGTGATACGATATTCTTCATCGGTATAAATAGCACGGAGATATATTATTATTTTCATTTTACGATGTTATTTGTATAATAACGAAACGTTACTACAAATAAATAAATATGTATAAATAGATGTTTCAAGCCATCTGTTTATTTCTACCAATAGTCATTTTAAACAACTTGAATTGAATGCTAAGTAAATATTTCGTAAACAAGAAATAAAATTAAAAGTTGATATCAAATTTCTTAAATTCAATAATAATAAGACGAGCGACTTCGCCATTTCTCATTGTAAGAGGAGCTTGCACTTCACAGGCAGACCTGCGGTCTGTGGCCTACGACCTATCTGGCTCTAGCAACGGGGGTTGGGGTATAAAAAAATAAAAGGTTTCCAGTACATATCTTCTAATCATTTTCTCTTAGTCTAGAGTTTTTCAGATCCATGCTTATTTTCTAGGCCTAAAGGTAGGAAAATCTTTTATTCTTTTGATATACGAAAAAAACAATCCTCAGATCTCTTTTTTACCCCCATCTAAATTTGCTATTATATAGGGGGGACGAAGCCATGCCCTAATTAAATTTTAATACATTTTCCGAACTTCACGATTTGTAATTATTTTTGTTTTAAAAAATTCCAAAACATTCGATAATCATATTTATTTTTTGCCATGAATGGTCTTTTGCAGTCTCCTTCTTTTCTTATGTTCTTATGTTCTTATGTAAAAGCTTCAAATATACGAAAAACCAGCCATGCGGGCTGTTTTTCGAACTGTAAACAGGATCTTAAAGAAGAGTTGGATAAAAGCTTCAAATATACCTAGATGAATCACGAACTAAAATTCAAATTACTAAAAAAATTGCGGTAAATATGTAGATTAGCGGCCCGGCCGAAAAAAAAAATTGTGTGTAAATATTATCGTTTACTCGTGTCGGAATATTCATGCACGTTTAAGTCCTTTTCGAATTATTATTCTATAAACAATTAGGATTATATACTGATGGGTTGTGCCATCCAGACCTCCCCCCCCCATTTAATGAAACTCAGGATCATCGTAGTGTAGTCTCCCCATTGTGTTTACCCCCACACGAGCCGTCAACTTCAATGTACTCCAAAAACGTGAAACATTTTGTAACACGGATAAAATAGTACGTCCCATCGTTCGCACCGATAATCTACATATTTACCAAAATTGCATTACTAAAATATGGATAATGGATTAATAACATTTATTATAACATGTTTTCAGATGCGACTTTCATTTTGAAGAGTGAAGTTCTGAAATTCAATTTACTCCTACTTTTTAGTATTTCCGAGTAACCTCGGTAACCGGGCCTCAAGTAGAGACTTTTCACGAGTGTGCATCAGGCAAGCGCCGGCACCCCCTGTAAACCTTCTTTGGGGGAGACCAATGTCTGCAACACTTGTCAACTGAGGGGGGTAAAAGGATAAACCCTCGGCCCTAAGAGTTGCCTTATAACTCAAGCTACGAGGATGCTCTTTGGGACCAAATTGCTGCGACCAAAACCTCTTGGATACAAACTCCTCAGCCTTTCGGTGGACCCAATGGTGGCGTAATAAGGTAGGATGATGACCGTGGTAATCCATCCTTGAATTTTAGCCAAATTAATTTTTAATTGTTAACTATTGTGGACAATTTCCCCCTATAAATTTTTAAACAAACAAGCAATGAACAATCACAGCTATAATAGTATATAGATAAATTGATTTTATTTGTGCCTTTTGTTGTTGTTGCTGTGGTGGTGGTTTCCCGTGCTCTGTCATTCCAGGAATCTCGCACCACGCAGGTAGGACACGACACTGAATGGATCCGACCATAACTGATGAACATGTGAGATGTTGTGGTGTTGTCTGAGAGCTGCCAAGTTAGGGCAATCTGATATGAGATGCGTGACTGTGTGGGGACTAAATTGTCAGAGTGGACAGATATCCGGATGGATATTGTCTAGGCAGTGTTTGTAGGTGTTTAGTGACTGGTGGTGTCCACAGCGAAGTCGTGTAAGATGTACTCTCTCCGACCGTGAGAGTGTCGTTTCTGTGCTGCTTATGTCAGGTGGGGGAAGGAGTATTTTGTTCTGAGGGAGATTATTCAGTGCTTGCCTGGAGAGGTGTGTGTGAATATGTTTTCTATACCGTGTTACATTTGATGGTTGTGGTATTGTATTGAGGATGCTTGTGTAATATCTGTGTGGTGTGTTTATTATTTGTCTGTGGTGAGTGTGTGGTTTCGTAGATAGTGACAGGGGCTGTTTGCGTTGTTTACGACAGATGCTAGGAACTGTTTGTCTCTAATGTTCAGATGTTGTTTTATATTTAGTACCTTGGTTTCAGCATGTATGTATTCTATGGGTGTTGTTTGTGTGCCACCAAGTCTGATTCTAAGTGCAGTGTTTTGTGTGATTTGTAACTTGCTTAGCTGTGTTGGGTATGGCAGGGGCCCAGGCAGGGATGCTTGTATACTAGAGTGAGTGTTTCTTTGTGTTGTCCAAAGGTTGTACTTGTGCCTGTAAAAATTCCTAATTCATACATTCTTTAACACATTAGCACTTACTCCTGCTACCCACATACCGTGTGAAAGAAATTAAGCTTAGGCATATGTGCTACATATAACCTAAATAATAATTATAAGTACGAAATAATTCATTCACTAATAATGGGGCTGACTTAAACGACGACAGAGAAAATGGGAGATTAGTTGCTCGCATTAAAAATTCAAAGCAAACTTGGAATTTTGCTTCACTTTAATTACCACTTGAGAAAATACTTAATTAACGACGTAATGCAGCTTCACCTGACTAAGATTGGCTCTTTGACCCAAAGGAAAAATATTTTTTCTTCTCTTTTTCTATAATTAAAATTACTTCACTTGATCTAAAATGGCACCAAAGGACTTAATTAGCTTGTCCATAACTTTATAATTTAAGATGGGGATTTTTTGAAAATTTCTAAATGTTTTTTTTTTGCTTCGGGTGTTTTGGAAATTCAAAGTATTGAAATAGTTAAAAAGATCATAAAGAAGAAGAAGAAGAAGAAGAAGGAAATGAAAATGAAGATGAAGATGAAGCTGAAGAAGAAGAAGATGAAGAAGAAGATGAAGAAGAAGAAATGAAGAAGAAGATGAAGAAAAGGGTGTTCAGGGTGTTAAAATAAAGAGTATAAAAGGGATTAAAAAAAGTGGTTAAGATTAGCAAATAATGCCGTAAGCCACACCTCCGCAGGGGTGCTTGTGTAACCAAGCTCTTCCTGTTAAAGAACAGAACAGCGGCTTGTTTTATATGTTTTAATTTAGCCTTTTAATTAGACTAAATCAAACCAAACAAATTTATTAACACAAATAATATGCACAAAATTTTAGATTATGCTGATGGGAACGGAATAAATGAAATGCTTACTTACTCCTTATGGAGGTCCATCGAATTCCGATGACGACGTCTCTCCTCTCGTGATGGGTGTCGATGACTAGTGAAGTAGTTTGATGACTAGTAGTGTGACTAGATGTGTGATGAAGATGAGACCATTTTGGGTGGCCCCGGTGGCTTTTTTCATGGCTACGAAGTCCAAATTCTGAAGCACACCTCTCCCACATGTGGGGCATCCCGCCCATGCCCATGCTGCCTTTGGTGCTGTTCCTCATGGACATGCACCCGGGATGCCTCACTGTCTTCTACGGCTCGGTAACAGGTTTCCGTCCAGGTGTCCCGGTCGTTGGAAAGTGGCTCCAAGCTGGAAGGGTCCACCCCACACTTCTTGAGGGTTGTTTTGAAGGTGTCTTTGGAGGTGCTTCTTTAGCCGTCCTACGCTACGGCGACCAGTGGCAAAGTGTCCATAGAGGAGCGTGCGGGTGTGAATCGGTTTTCTGCCATTCGATAGGCATGGCTAACCCATCTAAGCTGGCGCTGGAGGATGAAGGCTTCAATGCTGATGCAACTTGTGCGCTGGAGGATGGTGATTATGAGGAACGCGGTCTGCCCAGGTGATCCTAAGGATTCGTTGGAGGCATCTAATGTGGAAAGCCTCAAGACTCTTGATGTGCACCCTGTATACATTCCAGGCTTTACAGCCATACAGGAGGGCAGAAGTGCACACATTCTTATAGACAGCGGCCTCGGTGCGGATGGTGATGTTGCGATTGACAAAAACCTGACTTGATAGTCGCCCAAAGACACTCGTGGCTTGTTGCAAATAATATGTAATGATGTAACATAAGTTGAGCCAATAACTGAAGCAATGAACAGAATAAGCAATTTATTGCAATGTCTATGAAATTCATATCACCAGAGATATAATTCTAGAATGATAGAGTTACTGTTATTTACCAGATCACAAAATAAATGATACAAAAATGTGAATCAAATGCTCGCCATGGTAGAGGGTCGACGGCACAACATTAGCCGCGTGAGGTCATCACTAGATATAATGGGCTTCATTCGAAGAGGAACTGACGACAACGGACAAACGGCGAAAAATTACCTTAGTGAAATTTCACTGTGGGATGATTGTCAAGGTGAGTGATGGACATAGTTACAAACGAGGGTCATTAGGAGAAAAAAGAAATTACAAGAGCGTACGAAACACGGCAGGGATAATCGATGTGCAAACTTCTTTTAGGAAAAGGACTTCAGAAGCTCCCAACTTAGAATGCCTTTTATCTCTTTCTTGTTTCAAAAAGAGTAAGGTTTAAGTGGGGGGGGGGAGAAGTTTGGCTACAAGGCTTTAGATATTTATTTTGTTTTTTAAATCCTTTGAAGACAGAGAGAATTAAAAAACTATAATCCGAGGACCATATATCCCTATAGTATGAAAGAGATATAAAGTTGGGTGAAAAAACAGGAGAAAATCAGCTGAACGGGAGAGAGGACATTATAAAAACCCCTGAAATAAGAAGAGAGAAAAGGAACATGTATTTAAGAAAATCACTGCATTAGGAGACAGAGGGTAACGCCCTCTATCTTCCTGTTGCGTACATTGTCAGGTACCAGACAGTCCTTTGCAGAAGGGGTAATTGGAACGCTTCATCTTATGGTACTGCTTCACGGGAGTGTGATACTGTGAGAAATTCGAAGATGGAACGCAACTTTAAATTCTCAGGTGCCGTCTTCCATCTTTGCATTGTAACTAGAAAGGCTCTCCCGCATCCCCTCCGTACTCAGTGTAGGAAAGAGCGAAACGCTGGTCTAAAAACTTTGTTTCCGCAGAAAGCCTAGTCCCTCACCAATGCGATCGTTCTCAGTAAAACATGTGCAAGATCCCGAAAGGATAGATCCTCAACGTCCGCCGGACGATTCATAAGCGTGGACGTCACGGATACTACGAACAAGAGGATGTGAAGATTTTAATTTCGCAAGGACACTTAGCGCGCTCTGTGAGTCCTTCTGGTTTATTATACGTAGTTGTAAATTTATCACCACTGCTTAAATTTTGAGTAAACAAAGAAGCGATAGAAAAGAAATATAGGGGCCATATCAATCTCAGACCTAATGTACGCCATATATTTAAAAAAAAAATCATCTCGCGGCGGGTACAAGACACCCTAAGCCGGAAAATGTGGGCCGCCCACGTGAGATTTCGGTCCAAAAAAGGCCTGAGAATCGCTGCGAGTCTAGCATGTTTAGGCTAGCTCCATTGGGGAAATACCTCTGTTAGGATGATGCCCATGGAGCCTGCAGAAGTGTGCAACCTCGGTCTTGACCAAATACACCCAAAGCAGTGCGTTTCTAGATAAAAAGAGAGACGGTTCAAAGCATGTTAGAGTCGATGCTCCAAGAAATAAATCTGAACCGCCCCAAAAGAGGTAGAAAATCTGTCTACATAGAGTGTGTCAAGAACATCTTCTGGTAGCACTGAGGTGTTGCCATTGATGATCGAGGGAAAAAGAAAGTGACGTTGAGGACAATCCTGTGCGAGACACCGTCCTCTAGTCATACGGGCCAGGAGGTATCCCATCGAACACATAGAATGGAAGATTACTATCACACCGTATCATCATGCGGTAAAATGCATTTTACACATAAAAAATACTGTGGTGAAATATTGCTTGCGAATAGAAGCCTTGTCGATATCACTCTCCAGCTCGAGCAGAGCATGCAATGCCGATTGGAACTTTCTGAAAATGCCCTGTGCTCAAGCCATGTCAACTCAGCTGTCCAGGAAAAGAGCTGACCAAATATTTACTAATTTATTCATCAACTTGCACATGCACTAGGTTAGACAAATTGGACGGAAACCAGTCAGAGTATAACGATCTCTTCCTGGTTTGAGAAATGGAAGCACGATAGAAATTCTCTGGAAATTTAGTAGATACCCTATCATCTGATTATGTTAAATAAAGTCAAAAGGAAGACTAAACCTCGTTCACTATGGTTTGGAAGCTTTTCAAAAATCAGGAGCAATATCCACATAAGAAGCGAGAGCGTTAAGCCGGTCCATCATTGGAAAGGTTCCCCAACTATAAAGCTGAAGTCCTGTTAGCAGCATTTCGTGGCCGTAAGATGAACTTGAAATACTGTCGGAACAGAAATCTTCCCAAACAGCATAACAATAAACGTTCAAGAAATAGAAACCAGGTTAGTGGCAATGAGGGTCCCTAAGAACAAACCAACTGATCCATCTACTTTTCTAAACTATTCGACTGTGATAGTGATCTCAGTGATTTCCTCGAATAAAGAACACCATGGTCGATCTAAGAGAGAGACAAGGAGGAGACTTGTCAAGCGGTGGCAAACCAACGAAAGATATTTGAATGGGAAATTGATCGTTTTCATAAAGGACATTAAAAAATACTTGTGTATTAGGGTGGCAGAAGGTCTCACCATCACAGGAAAATAAAGCACTTCATTCAGAGACCTCATACCTGATTTCTTTAAACTTAAGGTATGAAAATTGTTGGACAGCCGATGGGTGTAGCCTCTGAAGAAAGTTTCCTGAATTTTGTCATGATTTGAGAGGAGGTGTGCCTGGAGTAATATGACTTACAGAAATAAAGCTAAAATAAGCTCTGGTAGCGTTGCTCTGGAAGGAAGAAAAAATTAGGTGAACATGATTGCAGGACATTAAAGTATTATTTCGAAATGACATAAAGCCATAGCTGAAAGACTGATTGTAGAACTAAAAAAAAACACCTTGTCAACTCACTGTCAACCAAAGAGGTTCGTTGAGAGCTTTATGTAACTGGTTACCAAGGAAAAGCTGCAACTTCTAAACATCTCTTTTGTGACCTCATTATTAAAAAGCTAAAAAAAATGGAACAATGCGAAAATATCATTTAGCCTAACATATGGTTTATCGGACTTTTTCTATCTTCAGGGCGTCTTTACCTATGTAGGTAGCCCAGCGAAGCTTTTACCGTGGTCAGCTTGACCCCAACCATGAATAATTGAGGTAAAATCCTGATGATTTATTAGCCATATCATGGAATTCTCTTGGTCATGCTGTAGTGTTACATAATGGAGGTATCACTGAGAAAAAGAGAATTGTTATTTTTGATTGTCTGAGTGCACCCAACACTACAGTGTTCCTTAATAGTGGTTCTTTTTTATTGCATGATAATGCACGATCCACACAATTAGAATTCTTAAAAACTGGACCAGAGAACATGATAGTGAAGTGGTGCACATTGATTATCCTAAATAATTTCCGGCTCTTAATATTATCAGAGCGGGAGTTGGAGAACCGCTTTCATCCGCCATAGTCGCTAACCATTGTCAAAAAGATGTACCGGTAAATATTTCACTAAATTCAACCCATTAGTGCTGCCAAACGATAATTAAATGCATACTAAATAATCGCCATTTCAAGTTCTTCTATATTGAGGCGAGGCCTGATACTTCGTTCCGAGTGGTTAATGCCTAGTGAGAATCTGGACAAATCGATCAATGCTCAACGTATTTCAATGAATTTGTTCTTCAGATTTTTTGCAGCCACCGACCGAGGCGACATTGTGGGAGTGGATACTTGTATAAACGAGCACCAATAATGGGAACCAATAATGGAGAAATGAGTCTTCAGGAGACGTTTAAAAGTAGCAAGGAAGGGAGAGGATCGGACTTCGGCAGGAAGGGCATTCCAGAGTCTAGGAGCACAAACTGAGAAGGAAGGGTCACCCATCGAGCAGAGGACAGAACGAGGAGTGTTCAGGATGGGAGCGAGGTTAGACAGGAGCGCCCGAGGAATTTGACGACGGGAGAGGGAGAGATAAGGGGGATCCTCGAGGTTTAGAGCCTTGTAGGTGATGAGAAGAGTTTTATAGTGGGTACGGAAGCGAATAGGTAACCAGTGTAGCTCCTGTTACAGAGGCATCGAAGAAGAGAACCGGAGGCGGCGAAGGAGAGAACCGGAGGCGGCGAAGGAGGATCCGGGAAGCATAGTTTTGGTTTCCCCAAGGTTAAGGGAGGGGAAGAGAGCTTTAGATTTCTCTACCATCGAAGCAGTACCAACAAGGAGAACTTCAGTTTTATCGTGGTTAAGTTTGAGAAAGCTGGCAGACAGACATTTTTTATGGAGTTGTAGGCTGAAAGGAACTTGGTAATTGATTGAAAGAAGGACACAGGAGATGAGGAAAGGTATATTTGAGTGTCATCAGCATAGAGGTGGAAGGACAGGCCCGAATCGCGAAGAAGGGAGCCGAGAGGAAGTAAGTAGATGAGAAAGAGGAGGGGACCAAGGACTGAGCCCTGAGGCACCCTAAAATGAATGGGCACGGGCTCGGAGGAGAGGTTATTGAGGGCGACCGACTGAGTGCGGGAGGAGAGGTATGAGCGGAACCAAACAAGTGCAGTGCCCGAGAGACCAAGGAAAATGTGAAGAGAATCAAGAACGACAGTGTGGTCGATGGTGTCGAAAGCAAAGGAGACGTCTAGGAGGACTAGAATGAACGTACAACAACTATCGGCTGCTCTACGTAAACCATCTTAAACATTAAGAATAGTGGTTTCAGCAGAGTGCTTCACTTTGAACCCCGATTGGTACATTTCATCGATATTGCAGTTAGAAATTTGATCATTAAGACGAGAGAAAACCACTCTCTCGAGGATCTTAGAGAGGAATGGAAGCTGTGAGATAGGGCGATAGCTAGATGGTTCAGAGGGGTTAAGGTGTGTTCTTTTAAGGATAGGAAGAATTGAGGCATGTTTGAAGGAAGGCGGAACTACTCCTGTGGCAAGAGAAGTGTTAAAGAGATGAAGAATCAGTGGGAGGACAGCAGGGAAAATTTAGTGAAGGAGTTTGGGTGGAAAGACGTCCTTAGGGGATCCGGATTTGTTAGAACGTGAGATCAGGGCAGTTACTTCCTCAGAGGACGCCCCAGTGAGGACGTTAAGCGGCAATGAAGTATCGTCAGGGAGAACAGCATGGGCTTGTTTAGAAGACTGAGGTAGTACGGCACGAAGTTTAATAACTTTATCAGATAAAAATTTAGAAAGAGTGGAGGGGTTGATGGGGAAAGAGGTGGGGAAAATGGAGCTAGGCGAGGAAAGACGAGAGAGGAGACGAAAGATAGTCCGAGGGTCATTCTTGCTCGCAAACAAAAGTTTGCGTGAATGAACCTCGCGCGCTGATTTTAATTTGGAAGAGAATAAGTCGAAGTAGCAAGGCGATAGGCAAGTGAGAGGGAGGTATTGTCCTGACCACGGGAGCGTGCTTTACGGACGGCTCGTTCATGTGCACGTAAGGACCTCCTTGAACGAAGGAATCCCATGTATCTTATACTTCAAGTATGTATAAGTCGTTATTCCGCAGTTCTTATGGGGTTCGAAACCTTTTTAGATAGTCATCAAGGTTTCCAATCCTCAGGAAGGTTTGTACTCACATAGTTACAGAGAGCCAGTAAAGCCAGTATTTAAACAATATCATTATTCACAAAATAACTGTCAATTTTGTCTTTAAAACTATTCACTTCCGCGAGGAGAGCGTTCCATTTATCTATGATTTTAAAGGTGAAATTATTTTAGCTATGTTCGTTTGAAACCTCCTCCGTCGTTTCAATTTAAAACTGTTGTTGCGTGTGATACCATGGTCGTACTTAATTTTTTTTTTAATAATTTACGTTTTCAAGTTTATTTAAAATTTTGAATACTTCGATAATCTCACCTCGCAATCGAATAGTTTTGAGAGTCTGTACTTTTAGTATATTTAATCTTTCGATATACGACTTATTTCTAATCTAGGGAATTAGTTTAGTTACCCGTCGTTGAATTGTTTTCATTTTATTGATGTTTACATGTGTATACGGTGACTACAATTGTATCGCGTATTCTAAATGTGATTTTACTATACTTTTATATAGAGGCATGATTATATATTAGCGTTTGTAGTGAACACTTCTTGCAATAAATCCGAGCATTCGGTTCGCCTTCTTACACGCTTCGTCACACTCTTTGTTAAATTTAAGATCCTTTGCATCCCGCACTCCTAAATCTTTTTCTTCGCCCATGGAGATAAGATTTTTATCACCCCTTTCATAGTTAAAACTTGGTTTATTTCGACACTTTTTTAGATTGAATTTCATGTTCCATTTATTAGATAATTCGAAGATTTTATCTAGATCCCGCTCAATTAATTTGCTATCGGTCTCATTTAAAATTTGCCCCCTAATTTTTGGGTCGTTTGAAAATTTGGATAATTTTCCAAGTAGGCCAGTGTCCATAGCATTTGCATATATAATGAACAAAAATGATCCCCAAAACACTCTACTCGCTATTACTTAGCCACGACACTATCCCTTGTACGAGGTTTTCTCTAATTCCACGAGCAAAATAGTTTAGTTAGTAATCGCCTATGAGGAACGGTGTCAAATGCTTTGGCCAAGTGTAAGTAAACTATGTTCAAATATCTAATTTCGTCATAGCTTTTAATCATGCTATCCTATAATTCTAAAAGATTAGTTCAACATTCTCGTAAAAGGCACGGCGATTTGCTCTCCTGGCCGCCGTGCTGAAGGACTCGGCGCTCCGTCCGACCCCAGCTTGGCATTCTTTTTGTTCTTCCGCTAACCCCCACTTCGTCTTCTATATCGATTACCTTTCACCCTGCGTCGTCCTTCCATCTACGTTTGTTTGAAAAACTAGATGTGTCAAAGCTGTCCGTCAGGAGGCGCGACCACATGGCTGGGTCCTGCTTGTGTTGGTTCGTAGGTGCCTGAGCCGGAGTGGCGCTCTTGTCGGGTCTTTGTTTTATCAACTAGCCGGCCATTTTTAAAACGATGGTTGGGTCCGAGGTTGACGGGATTACCCTCTTGGTTTGGCTGGCGCTCCGAGTAGGTGGTGCGACGGTAGACAGTGACTGCGCTGCACGAGTTCGCACCCCTATTTATACTTTACTTTATATGGGCGATAATAAAAAATTTCTCTTCCAGAAGTCGCAGACTTCTAGTTTTCATACTATGCCAGTCAATAAGCCCTCTTTTCCACGCTTGTGAGATCCTTTCGCAGAAGAGATAGATCTTGATTTAGATTATCCTCGTTTTCTGCTGCTGAATTCCAGTTCCGGGTCACCGCTTTCTTAATTGGCCGTGTTTGATTTGGATGGAGAGTTTGAGTCCCCGCCGTATGTGGGCCCGTGGTAGTGGTGATATAGTGGTTGAGGTATCTTCGCGAGAGCAGTGTGGCGCGTTGTGTGATTTGTCCTTCATTTCAGAGGTGCCAGTTTCGGTTGTGCCCCACCCTCGCCTTAATTTTGTTTAGGGAGTAATTCGTTCCAACAAATTACTGCATTATGATGACTCGAGACTGAAGGATAAACTTTGGTCCCGTAGGGTTATG
Organism: Ceratothoa steindachneri; assembly: GCA_963969495.1. Lineage (NCBI taxonomy): Eukaryota > Metazoa > Arthropoda > Malacostraca > Isopoda > Cymothoidae > Ceratothoa > Ceratothoa steindachneri. The sequence continues at coordinate 77,141,707 of OZ018318.1, forward strand.
GATGTTTATAGGGTGTCTAAGTCTGTTGGTCCCGCTAAGGTTCCTACGAGTAAGCTCATCGTCCCCTTGAGCGGCAGGATCTGCTTTTGTTTGTTCGTGCTGGTTATTTTCGTGTCCCTGTGTCCAGTTATGTCGAGCTACCCAGAGGTTATTCTAATTGCTACCAGTTTGGCTATATGAGCAGCAATTGTAGACAGGCTCTTCGCTGTGTGGCCTGTGCGTTGGAGTACCATGGCTCCACTTGTAGAAATCATGAATGTTGCGCCAATTGTGGAGGTTCCCATAGAGCGGCTTTGCTTTCTTGTCCCGTATTCATTTTTGAGAAGGAGGGCCTGGCTCTTCGTGAGTTCCTCAGGCTGGACTTCCGTGAGGGCAGTCGTAGGGTGTAGATGAAGCTCGGCCCTGCGGCCGTCTCTTCTTTGACGTTCTCCTGGAGGCGGATTCCCGTTTTGTTCCTCCTGGTCGCTCCACTCCTTTGTCTTTCCCTCGCGGTCCCTCTGTTGCTTCCTCTTCTTTGCCTTCTGTTCCTCTCCTCGGTTCTTCCATTGCGCCCTCTCCTTTGCCTTCTCATGTTCTTCCCTCTGTCGCAAACCGTAACACCGACCGGGCTGAGACGCTGGAGAATATCCGGCAGTTCCTCGAGGCGTCCGCCCCCACTGTTCCTTCTGTTACTTTGCCTTAGCGCAAACGGAAGTGTTGCTCATCGCCCCGTTCGGAGTATAAGTTCGCTGCCTCCGATAAGGCTTGTTTGGTCCCAGAGTCGCTTGTTGGGGGTGCCCCCTCCGTTTTGATACCTTCTTCTTCCCGGTCTTAGCAGGCCTTCCCCCTTGGCATCACCGGTGTCATGTTGAGGGTGGAAATTCACCCGTTTCCGTCTTCCTTGCCTTCTACCACGGTTCTTTCTTCCTTGCCCATCATCTCTGTTCAGTCTTCGATGAATCCTACCGCATTTCCGTCTCCCTTGACTCCTACCCCTGTCCCTTTATCTCCTTCTGACCCTGTTCCCTTATCACAATCTGACCCTGTTTTTCCTCTCCATCTGGTACAATTCCCTCCTTACCTTCTAACCCTGTTCTCTTCTCACCCACTGTCCATGTTCCGCCTTCTGTTCTATCTTCTTATCATCTTATTTCTCATCCGTCTCTGCTCGATATTCCTTTCCCTCCGGGCTATGAGCCGTCCACGTTGGGGGAGGGGGGCGTTCGGTCTGGCTCTCAGCTGTCGCCTCACGCCATTCATGCTGCCAAGTCCGTGCCGGTTGCGTCTCCCATTCATCGCGATCCGTCCTTTGTCCCCTGTGGGTCTTTTAGTCGTCGGGAACCTACGACGGTTTCCATCACTAGAATCCCGACATTGGTGTCGAAACGACAGTAATGTCTGTCATCCTACAGTGGAATTGTCAAGGGGCTCGCCCCAAGTGGGGGGAACTCCAGCTCTTGGGTGGTCTGTTTGCAAGAAAATAAACTTTGGACTCGCCCCTTCCCGGTGCTTTCGCACTTCCTGGTGTTTAATTCTGCCCCTCCCCCCCACTGGGGGCGTATCCCATTGTGATGTGTCTTTTAATTTTCTGTTTACTATTTTCTGCGCCACTTCCCCTCCTTACTACCTTGCAGACTGTTCCTGCGAAGGTTTTTATTTCCAAGATTTTAACAGTTTATTCCGTGTACATACCCCGGATTTTAATTTGAGTCGGTCTGACCTTTTAGAGCTCACAAGTCAGTTACCATCCCTATTTTTATTACTTGGCGATTTTAATGCTCGACACCCATCTTGGGGTAATACTGCCCGTAATCCCCGGGGCGAAGTGGTTGAGTCCCTCTTATTATCTGATTCCCTTTGTCTTTTAAATTCCGGCGATTTTACTTCTTACCATGTTCAATCGGATTCTTTTAATAGTAGACTTGTCCTTATGTTCGCCCGACTGTTTCCTTGATTTCCGGTGGTCGATTCGGGACAATTTTTCCGGGAGTTATCACTTGCTGATAGTCCTGTCGGACTCCCTTTCTGGCCAGTGCCTTTCCCTCCCCCCTAATTGGGATCTGCGGCGAGAAAATTGGGTTGGGTTTCGAGAGGCTTCCTTTATTGATGCCCTCCGAGGTTCCTTCGAAACCATTGATTCAGCGGTCTCATATTTTACTACTCATATTTTCGAGCTGCTGAGCGCTTTGTTCCGCGGAAGTGCCCTGTTGCGGGTCGCTCCACCGTCTCCTGGTCGTTGAGAGATTGCACCTCGGCTATTTTGGTCTATCAGGTGGCTCATTCCCGTTATAGGCGGAACCCGACCGTCTCAAATATGGTCAATTGGGACCAGGCTCGTGCCATCCGCCAGAGGACCCTCCTTCGTGCCTGCCGTGAGTCTTGGTTTCGGTAGGTATCTTCCATCTCTTTGTCCACGTCGTTGACTCGGGTCAATAGGATCCGTAGTTGCTACCCTGGTCATGCCATCCCCACTCTGTATATCGGAAGCTTGCTGTGTCGGATGGCTGGTTGGTCAGCAAAGCTCTGGCTGACCATTTTGCTTCGGTGAATAGCACTGGTAGCTATCCTCGACGGTTTTTCGATCATAAGGCCGCTATAGAGTCTCGCCTTTTAGATTTTACCACATGCGCACCTACTCTTATAATGTTCTCTTTTCCGTCTATGAGCTGCGGGATGCTTTGTATCACTGTGGCTCCACCTTTCCCGGTGATGAGTCCATCCACTACGACTTTGTCCGTCGTCTCCATCCCCACTTCGACTTATATTTGGTTGACCTCTACAACCTACTTTGGGTCAAAGAGATCTATCTATCCGCCCTCCTACCGTCTGGAGATTGTTCTATTATTTCTCAAGCCCGGTAGGGACGGTTTAGACCCCAGTCACTATCACTCGATTGCTCTTACGAGCTACATCTGTAAGTTATTCGAGACGATGGTTCAAGTTTGCCTTACTTAGTTTTGGAAGTCCAACTCACCGCTCTCTCCATTTAAATGCGTTTTTCGCAGCGGCAGTGGTACTCTTGACAACCTCATCAGTTTGGAGACTCCGTTTTACGGGATTTTTCCTTCAGACATCAGGTGTTAGTGATGTTCTTCGACATTCAGAAGGCCTACGATACCACCTGGAGATATAGTGTTTTACGTCAGTTAAATTATTGGGGTATGAGGGGCTTTTTACCGGTTTTTATTCAAGAATTTTTATCGTCCCGTAATTTTGAGGTCCGTATTAGGGATGCTTTCTCAGGCTTGCGGGTTCAATAGGAGGGTGTTCCCCAAGGGTGTGTTTTAAGTGTGACATGTTTCGCCGTTGCAATAATAGTCTGGTGTCCACTCTCCCGGAGGGGGTTTTAGCTTCTCTCTTCGTGGATGACTTGACGTTGTTTTATTCATCTACCCGTTTGCCTTCTGCTGCATGTCAATTATAGCTTGCAATTGATGCCGTATCGGGTCTTGCTGTCTCCAAGGTTTTCCATTTTTCGGTCACCAAAACGAAAGCCATGAATTTTTATCGGGGTCGTGGTGAGCTTGGTCCCACTCCCCTCTTCTTGGACTGCACTGCGATTGAGTATGTCCCCGTTTTTAAGTTCTTGGGTTTAACGCTTGATAGCAAGCTCACTTGAGTGCCCCATTTGCGTCGCTTGAGGGCGTCCCGTTTGAAGGCTATGGATTTGCTTCGGGTTTTATCCCACACAACTTGGGGTAGTGATAGGTGCACATTGTGGTGTGTTCGCTTTATTCGGCGGTGGTTCAATCTCGGCTGGACTACGGTTGCCAGATGTACTCTTCAGTGTCTCCTTCGGCCTTGAAGTTACTCTACTCTGCTCGTTTGCTTGGGGCCCGTTTTAGTAGTGAAGCCTTTCGCACCTCGCCTATCCCTAGCCTCTTTGTGGAGGGTGACGTGCTTCCCTTGCGATGTCACCGGCTGCAGGTATGCCCACGATCCCGGTTTCGTGTTCAGCAGTACCATTCATCCCCAATCCACGAGTGCCTCCTCTTCGGCCTCTTTCGATCGGCGGCCATCGGTTGGGGACCATCTCGCCTCCCTGGGTGTTCCCGGGGTGTTGGCCCTCCCATTCCCGCCGTCTCCGTGTTAGAGCGTTCGCCCTCCCATTCCCGCCGTCTCCGTGTTAGAGCGTTCGCCCTCCCATTCCCGCCGTCTCCGTGTTAGAGCGTTCGCCCTCCCATTCCCGCCGTCTCCGTGTTAGAGCGTTCGCCCTCTTGAGGTCTGTACTGCTTTTTGGCATTTTGAAAAAGGGTCTACTGATCCCCGTCTATTAAAGTGCCTGTTTCTTGAACATGCGTGTTCTCATGCGCACCAACGTTCTATCTATACTGACGGCTCGATTTCGGACCTCGGTGTTTGGGGGGCCGTGGTGTCCTCTACGGGGTCCCTTCGGTCCACTCTCGCTCCTGTAGCCTCCGTTTTTATTGCAATTCTAAGGAGTTTATTGTCGTTAGCGATTCCAGGCCTGCTTTGGAGGCGGTTCGTTCTTTTACGTCCACCCACCCTTTGGTTTTACGGATTCGTTCCTGGCTGGTTAGAAATGCTTCCCGTTACAGGGTGGCGTTCTGTTGGGCTCCGGCTCATATTGGGGTCCTGGGAAAGGAGGAGGCCAATCAGCTGGCCCATTCGGCCGCCGTCAAGGTCCCGGATGTCAACCCTCTGCCCTTTAGGGATTCCTACCCAGGAATCAGGGCGTATTTCTCTCGTTTGTGGAAGAGAGAGTGGGATTCGTTCCCTCTTTTTAAGCTGTCCCTTATAAAATAATCTGTTTGTCCCTGGTCCTCTAGCTCTCAGCGACTCCGGTCTTGGGAGGTTGCTCTTTGCCGGTTGCGAATTGGGCACACGCATCTCACCCATGGCTATTTAGTTCGGGGTGGAGCCCGAGTTGCTCCTTGTTGTCCCTTTCGCGGGGGGCGAGTTGTCTGTGACTCACTTCTTAGTAGTTTGTCCCCTCCTTGCGTCTCTTCGAAAGTCTTGCTTTCCTACCATTTCTGGCGTCACCCTCCACCCTGCTCGACTTCGCTTTCTTTTAATAGAGGACTCCCTTCGGTCGTCCTCCCTCCTTACAATTCTATAACCTGAAGTGGTGTTTTATCACTTTGATAAATTTTCTTTCTATTTTTCTGTTTAGATTTATTGTTTTATCTTTTGTCTTGCTCCTACCGTGCGACTGGCGCATGTAATTTGTTTATTGCCCTAGCCGCCCTCGTTTTTAGAATATGTGTCGTATTCCTGTAATTTAAGTGTGTGTGTGTATGTGTGTGTGTTGTGCTGTTTTCTTTTAATTCTTTGCTTTTCCACATTTATATTGAGTGTTTCCCACGCCCCTAATGAACTTTTTCGGGCGACCCCGTTTTGTCAGTGCTTCTAGTGAGAGTCCATTCGGATTAGACGGCTGCCACCTTGCTTTCCCTTAAATAAATAAAAAATAAATTTGTTAAACATAAAAGTTTCTAAATGATCAATCATCCTATCGCGAATTATCTCCGATGGATGTTAAACTTATGGGTCGATAATTATTGGTCGGAAATTCTCTTTTCCCCTTCTTAAAAATAAGAGTTATATTCCCTAGCTTAAAATCTAATGGCACGACACCTTTTTCTAAACATTAAAATTCGTTAGCGGTACCACTAACATGTTTCGAATTTCTTTTAAATGCACCGGATAGATTAAATCAGGACCTGGAGATTTACTGGATTTTAACTTACTGATCTAAAATTCTATTTCTGCTTCGAAGAATTAGATATCGGTTAAAAAGGTATACTTGTTAAAGTTTATCACGTCGTTCATTTATTATAAAAATAAACAAAAAACAAACGAAAGCATTCCACGCCAGGATTTTTAAATAGGTTGATAGGAAAGTGTTAAAGTTAGGGGGTGGCAAATGTAATGCATAGCCGAAGTTCAAAAAGTGCCTAGTGATCGGGCTCACAACTCTCCCACACGTTTCCATGTTCCGCAAGAACACAGAAGAAGGAGGGCAAATGGAGTGTCCAAGCATGAGGAAAATCACTTTCTGCAACCAAGACGTTAACGGGCTTTAAATTCCTTTAAAAATATGTGATATTTAAAGCGAAAAAAGGTGGACATGTTCCTAACTAACGAGAACACTGTTAAAATAGGATACAGAGGAGAGGCGCAGGAAGGTTGCCACCGATGGTCATTCTAATCTTTATGTTGGTTTCTCATCACGCCAGTTTTGTTCATATCCGCCCTCTTAGTCCTGTATTACCCCTCTTCTGTTCGTATCTATGTCTAAAAAAATCGGTGTTACGAAGAGGGAAGTGTACTGCATTGGGGGCTAATTTCACCACTCCCAATCTCCTCTTCTTATCTATTTCTTTCGATTTTTCCCTTTGTTCGTATCTGAGAATCTAAAAAGAATATGCTTGCGAACAGACGGATGGAGTGTAAAGCATAGGGGTATTTTTGTTCCCTCATAGTCCCCTTATCTGTATATCCCCTATTTTTCTTGAATGCCTCACATTTTGTTCGTATCTTTGTGTCCGAAATTGTGTTCAGTTGCATACTCATAGAACTGATGTGGGTACTGTTTTGCATCACCCTGTATTATATTTTACTTCGTTCTTCTTCTTCTTTTATATGTCCTTATCCCTATTTCCCGCTGTGTGAGCCCACCCAAAGAGGTTCCAAGTCTAACATGGGTCTCTGTGCTTCAGGTGTCTGGAGAGTTGCGTGCCCTACATGCCCATACGCCTACAGGGATGTAGGGTATGGTGTGGAGAGTTTCGCACTCGCCTGTTCCCGAAGGATCCGAGTAATCTCCTCTCCAGAATTTGTGTGTTTGCGCACCTTCCACACATTTTCACTTCCCCTAACTTCATCATTTCCTTCCCTAATCTTCCATACAATATTTTGGGTGGAGATACCCTCGTTGGTTGTTGCTTCTTGATTAAAGAAATTGTCTATGTTGTGTGATCCTCGTTGGATTACACGCACCTGTTTAATGAAATTCCTAGCTTGCTTGGGGTGGGAAGGGCACACAATTCCTCAGAATGTGCCCAATCTCGCAAATTAAGTCCCTATCACGGGGGTTGGGGACCATGAGGCCAGGTGATAATCTGGATGTCAGCTGCAGCACAGTTGGCCACACATTGAATTTTAAAACCTTTTATCAACAATTTCGCCAAAGCAAGCAGAGATTTCAAATTACGAACACGCTACGAACTTGGAATAAGTACCCTGAGGGGAGATACGTACTTGTATCTTCATCCGACATTCAGCAGTTCAGCAGCTACTGAGCAGGAGTCAAATTCTAGTGCAGGAGGGGGGGGGGATGATAAAAGCAAACAAATAAAATATAATAAACAAACAATAAATTTACCTTCTCTTTAGAATTACAATCAACAATGGCTTTGCACCAACAAAAGCAAATTTGCCTAAGTAACCAAACTAGCAGATACGTTAATCAACATCGCGGTCTGAATCTGTTAATAAAACAGTTCGTATAAATCGCTAAAAGTATTTTCTCCTCATTGTGAACACCTTTGGCTCCTTGTTACGCTCATGATCGAGGCAAGAGGAGACCAAGTGTGCCTCCTTATTACGCTCAGAAGGCGACAAGGTAAAGTCTGCCAGTGGAGTCGCCTGACCTTTTTCGGCTTCGGCCGCAGATTTATTTTCAACGCTCTCGCAGTCACCCTACAATCGCCCAAGGCGGCAGAATTAGATCAGAAACACCAAATTTTGGTTTTATTTAGATCACCGAAACAATTTGGACCTTTGGGAGTCTGTGGGCGTAATCATAAATTAAATAATCTAACCTCGAATTAGGACTCTGAACTTGTTAAGGGTTGCAATTTTATATTTACTGTATATTTAGCGATTATGGTCTAAATGTAGAATAAGGTTGAGCAGTGTTATTTTTTTTTTTTACTAAGAAGCGAAAACTGACAAGGGTATCTACGCCATAATGTTTGTGAGGAGAGACTCACAAAGAGAGTGTATGGTAGGGATGGAAAGCTATCCGTTTATTAGTCACGACGCCGTCCCCACCTCCGACAAGACAATGAAACCAACATAAAGATCAGACTGGCAATCTCTGGTGAGCCCTAGGGAACTAGGGCTGGAAAGGGAAGATGCCGAGAAGTAGTTGTGTTTTTGTTATCAACCAGCGAACAGGTAGGAACTATCGTCGCCCCAGGGTGAGGGGGACCCGTTTCGTAGATACAACTAACCATCGGTAGGACTCCTTTAAACAGAGGAGTGTGTGCTGTGTTGTGAATACGGAAGATGAAACACAGAGGTATTGTAATCGCTCTTATGCGTGTATGTGATGACGTGTGTGTAATCACAAAGCGACCACCAATCGACCGCAGACACTTACCTGCACTGACGTTTGTGTGTCCGCTCTCGCTTGGGATCGAACCTCTTACCTCAACGTTAGCGAGATCTGCACAAAGAGTACGGTGGGAGGGAAAATGTATGGCAAGTATACCGCTTCATTATTCTAAAAAAAGAGAATATTAGCGACTGTCCGAATCGTGTAGATGAGCAACTTTTCGGAACCTGTCAACATCCTCAATTAAAGCAAATCCACCTACGGGTGTTGGGGAGGAAAAGGTGCACAATTTTCCCGGGTCATGGCGTTCCATGACACACTCTTGCGAGGTATTCTTATAAGGCAATTTGGTGAAAAAATTCGATGATTCCTATCTTGATGCTATTTTATTTTTCACCTTTTATCCCCCCCCCCTCTCTCTCTCTCTATCTATCTATCTCTCTCTCTCTCTCTCTCTCTCTCTCTCTCTCTCTCTCTCTCTCGGGAGCGTATTAAAGACTATTTAATGTTTTAAAAAAACCCTGAAAAGGAAGCAAATCGGGAAAGATACGTACACTCTCGAAGGCTGGTAAAGAGGTCCGTTAGGGAATCTAAGCTGAAATACGAAAAAGATCTGGCCTTAAACTTCAAGCATGAACCGAAACGGTTATATAACGCACGCAGTAGAAAGCCCATAAAGGGGTCAATAGGGCAGATTAGAAGTAAAGATAGTGTTATGACAGGCGACCCAGAACAAAGTACAACAATATTATATGAGCATTTTGCTAGCGTTTTTACTATGTATGGAGGACGTGACCCAATTAGTAGCACTAGGTGAGGGAAAAATTTGAAAGACAAAATATTCTATCTACCAGAAGTATAAATGAAGGGGAGATTATCACATACATTAAGAAAATGAAAAGATCGAAGGCACCCGGGCCCGATGGGGTGTTCCCAACCCATCTTAAAGAACTAAAAAATGAATTAGCAAGACCTCTCTGCACGATTTTCAATCGATCAATTGAAGAAGGCCTAGTTCCCCAAAAGTTCAAACGTGCAAATGTTATGCCAATATTAAAAAAAGGCAAGATCTCTGAGCCTACTAATTTCCATTCCATCATTCTAACTTCTGTAATTGCGAAGATCTTGGAATCAATAATTAAAGAGAGATTGGTGAGTAATCTTGATGCGAATAATTTAATCGCAGACACCCAGCATGGATTTAGGCCAGGGCACTCGTGCCTAACTAATTTACTCGATGTTTTTCACAACATGACTTTTAAAAGAACTTTGATACAGTCCCACACGAAAGGCTATTGCTAAAAATCTGAGCGATTGGAGTGAGGGGAAACATACTCAAACGGATTAAAAACTGCCTCTCAAATCATTTCACAGCGGGTTGTTGTAAATAGGGCGTGCTCAGAGTGGGCTCCAGTCACCAGCGGGGTTCTACAGGGGTTAGTCATGGACAAACTATTATTTATTTTTTTACATTAACGACATGGATACTGAAGTGATTAGTAGGATCTCTAAATTTGCTGATAACACGAAACTAGGAAGCCGACCCCTTTCTAGATCCGATGTAGAGCAAATGCAGAGAGAACTTGACAAAATCATCAAATGGGCCGACAAATGGCAGATGTGCTTCAACATAAGTAAATGCTAGGTCGTGCATTTAGGGTGTTATAACTTACCAGTAGAATATCATATGAAAGGCCAAATCCTCGACTCCGTTAACCTAGAAAAAGTCCTAGGATTTTAATCTCAGAGGAGCTTGAAGTATCGAAAAAATGCGTAGAAGCTTGTAAGAAAGCAAATCGAATGCTAGGAAATATCGCTCGGAATTTCCCTTTCAAATCGAAAGATATAATCCTGCCACTACAAAAAGCGCTCGTGCGCCCACACCTCGAATATGCGGTTCAACTTTGAGCTCCCTACCTAAACAAGGATATAGCGCAGTTAGAAAGAGTGCAACGTAGGGTTACTAAACTAGCTCTTGGAATTAGAAACAAACCGTACGAAGAGAGACTCGGCTCATTAAACCTAATATCCCTTAATAGTAAACGATTACGTGGGCAATTGATCGAGGTATTCAAAATCTTAAAAGGATTTACTAATATTAATTACAGAATATTGCTTGAGATGGACGAAAGGCCAACACACGCCAAAACAGTTTCAAATTAGTGAATAAGCGCATTAATTCTAGTATAGCTCAATATTATTTCACCTTTAAGATCATGCAAACGTGGAATAGCCTGCCCCACCGTCTAGTAGAAAGCATGTCAGTTAATATGTTAAAAAACGGAGTTGATGAGTACTTTAATAGTGAAAATATAACGTAGTAGAAGCATAGATGAAAACGTCATCTATAATAAGAAGTTAAGGAATAAAAAGAAATGATCAATAAAAAGATGCCAGCAACGTCCCCCCTGCATGGCATAGAGTGAATGTGAATTCCTTTTCTGTCTGTCCTATACCTATATTATTTCTATCACTAGCAGTCGACACCGGGGTTCCTTTTAATTTTGACGACGGGTGAGTGGTTATGATAGCAATCTATTGCCCCATTGGTTATGCATTGGGCAAGCTGGGGGACGTTCTTCATCCACACTAAGCAAGTGACTTTATCAAATAGAAAAAAACCACGTGAATATTGACATAAATGGCGTTTTTTGGCTGCACACATAAGTGTACAAGAGTGATCAAATTATTATGGATTTCTTGAAAATTCGTAATTTTTCTGGAACAAAGTTATATAAAGTTAGTTTAGTGACGAGTAATCAATTTATTTTCATAAATATGGCAAAAATATCCTTTCTTACATTGATTAATATTTGGTTTGATCTCCTTTAGCCACTTTAAGTGCTTTACACGCTCTGGCATACCAGTTATTAAAGTTCTACAAAATTGCTTGATTCTGTCAGAGTGAAACCAAACGTAGATAAGACGTTCTATGAGCTTTGCTTTGGTTGTTATGGAAACTTCGCGTCTATCTCTTTTATAGAATATACCATAAACTCTAAATACGGTTCATGTCTGGGTAATTTTCAAGGCCATGACAGCAGTTCAATGCCATTTTGTGCACACCATGTCTTCACTGGTCGCGCCGTGTGACAAGGAGTCGAGTCTTGCTGAAATATACATGATCTTTGACCGAACCATTCCCTCATTTGAGGTACCAAACGGTTTTTCAGTACTTCAATATACTTAGACTGGTTCATTATATCTTCAACAATCTTCAAGCGACTTGTCACATGTACAGAAATTGCTCCCCACACTATGATTTTCTGTGAATGTTTTAGTCTTTTTAAGACACTCTGGCATAAACTCCTCACCTTACCGCCTCCTTACTGTCTGCGCGTGGTCCTCAAGTACTGCAATAGTTGACTCGTCCGAAAACATAACCTGCAACAATATGAAACACTATAGTAATACTGAAACGACTTGTGATGCTAGTGGCAGCAGTTAAACAGCCAGACAAATTATGACTTGAAATTATTTCATTCAGCATGAACACGTAGCTAGTAGATAAATCAGAATGTACCTACTACAGTAGGTAAATTATTTTCTCTTATGCTTAATAAAGAAAATAACTGGTAAATGTAACACTCTTACTTCTTCCCATTGCTTAGAAGTCCAATCAGCATAAACATTAGCCTAGACTTTACGTGCCTCTATCATGATTTTGGTAAGCCTAGGCTTCTTTCTTGGACAATAGGCTCGTAATTCACTGTCCAATAACCTCCTATTTACTGTTATTCGAGAGGGACTAATGCCATCTTTTAACAGTTAGCTTGCAATTTTCCTACAAGATTTGCTTTTGTCCTTAATAGCCCTTTGTTTTATTTTTCCGTCTGTTTCTGGTGTTGTTTTTCTCTTGCGACCACATTTCCCAGCCCTTGCTGAATCCAAATTAAGACCGTTTTCAATTTTTTTCTTTATATTGCTTCCTGTTTGAGAGGAGACTCCCAATTTCTTTGCAATATCTTTCTGGTTTAGTACACTATCACTTAATAAAACTTTGATCTGTCCAATTTTCAGAGGACTCAAGTTACTGACTTTACCCATAGCTGTTCACTTTCTTTTTATCTATTATACTGTAAGAAAAAACGGTTACTATTATCCACAGGAACGGACGAATGCAAGCTAGGATGACTGCAGAAGAGATAAGAAGCATTAATAGATACGAAGCTTAATGGAAAATTAAAACCAACAGGGATAAATTTAAAATGGTACCCGTGTACAGGAGTAGCATCTCAGATGTATATGTAGAAGGACAACGCTACAGATATGACAAATCATGTAATGTGCTTGGACTAACCATTACGAAATCAGGCTATAAAAAGGAAGGACATAACTGAGAGGGTAAATCGAGGGAAGAGCGGCTTAGCATTACTGTACAAGTTAGTTAACCTAAGCATGAAAAACAAGAGGAAAATTTATAAAGCCATAGTACAGTCCGCAGTTATTTATCCAACCATTGCGATGTATATGATCTCGAGAAGTAACCTATTAAGACTCCAAAAAGTCCTAAACAAAGCTACATATATACTTAATAACAAATATTAGAAGAGGAGAAAGAAGACTACGATACCTGCACAGGGAAGAAAGATGAAGCCACTTAACAGACTAATTGCAAAAAGGGCAAGGAGATTCATAGAAAAGACAGAATGAAGTAGGAGTTGAATTATCTAACCAAATTGCCCAAAGAGAAGGATGGAGATCACACAGATTTTTCCCAAGTTTCCCAAGGATAATAGAAGGAGAAGAAGAAGACGAAGAAGAAATCTACACCTAGAGAAAGAGAATAATACTCGACGGCGACTAAGAGTAATTAAATAACCGAAGCATCACCAGAGAATAGCATATATTTAATTATAACTAGGATAGGAAGACAAAAGAATAGATAGATAGATAGAAACCTACACCAGTTTTTATTAAGAATAATTACTAATAACCGTTTGAACACTTCATAAATACAAACGCTACTTAGACATATAGATACATATACAAAAAAACAAAACAACAGCAATGCGGGATACTCATGCAAATACAAATTTTCTAACTTTTTCTAACTTTTCTAACTACCTATAATGGGCAGATATAAGCCTGATCTCCAGGCAACTAGCATCTCTTTGCACACCTCTTACTTCCTTCAGCCTTCGACATCTATTCTTTTTACTATCACATTCGCAAACAGGACTCACAGTCGATATGGGAAACAGGGGTCAAGATAAACTGCAAAGCTATAGTTAGAGACAAGCGACACATCGTGGTTCGGATTCCACGTTAAGCTGTAGGTCCCATGACTAACTAAATCCACTTTTGTCTCTTACTATTTTCTTCGCTGTCCTATCCTAAAACTTTTTTCTCCCTCCATCTCTCACTCCTATCCGCCGTACTCACAGTGCTTGGAACCTACTTTGGCTTTAGACAGTGTGAGTATGGGGGTCTACAAAGGAGTACTGGGCATCCCGCCTCCCTCTTTGGCCACTCCATGAGAGGTAAGGGGGTGGGATCAGAATAGCTGTTCTTTGTACCCCACTTCTCTTTTCATTTTATTTCATTTCCGAATTTTTAAGCGCGCAATCAGAGCTCGGGACCAGCTACAATACCGAATGTGAATTCTCGGTAAAGGAGGTAAATGTTTGGGGAAGCGTCATCGATGGCGTGAACCTTTCCCTACGAGATCTTATAAGGAGAATAACAGAAGCTCCCAAGTAGCATCGACTAACAATGTCGCTCTCTTTGACCCGCACGATTTGTGCTCCCCCCCAAAAAAAATCCATCACATTTCCCATTTACCTCACTACCCGGCATAAAAGGCAACGGTTTCGGTAAGTTCCTTCACTGACCGAGTACACTGGGATTTTCGTTCCTTTATTTACACGAGAAAATACTGCCTACTGGGGAGTTTAACTTTCCATTTACAAAAGAGAGAATATAAAGCAGGAAGTCTATCTTCCCATTTACGAAAGAGATTAATTAAAAGCGGGAAGTCCACCTTCCCATTTACAAAAGAGAAATAATACAAAGCGGGACGTCCATCTTCCCATTTACGAAAAAGATTAATACATACCTGGAAGTTTGTCTTCCCATTTATAAGGTTGAATGTGTGAACCGTTTAAATTTTTCATTCGAATGATTTACTTGGTTCGACCCCCACAGTACTAGGGCCAGAGAACACTGAATGTTTAATAAATAAATAATATCTACGCCTTACAATTATAAACAAACAAATATATTTATATATATATATATATTTATATATATATATATATATATATATATATATATATATATATATATATATATATATATACATTTTAATATGCTATGACGTACTAAAAAATAATGGTATGAAGGATTTCTCTCAAATTTTACGCGTCTACCGGAGCGAGTATAAACGCTCGATTCACTACCATTACCTTACGTATTTTGAATAGATTCCACGTAACTGTAATTTCTGCCACTACCTTCTGATGATACTTCTTCATTTTGATGCGGGGCATCTAATTCTAAAGGGATATTTACAATTTGTTGATTGTTTGATGGTCGCGAACAGTTTCTATTTTTTTCATTAAATACATTAAGCAATATACGAGTGGCTGTCAATAAGTTTTGCAATTCGGATATAAGGAAACGAGATATGAGGAAAAGTGTTTTATTATTTTTTAATATAACTACCCTCGACTTCAATGCACTTGCGCCACTTGTCCCTGAGGCTTCGAATTCTCGACAACCAGAAATATCCCGACTGCTGTTCAATCCACTCCTGGACGGCGAGCTGGACATCTTCATTGTCCCCAAACCGGCGTCCACGCACTGCAGCCTTGAGCTGGCGGAATAAAAAGTAGTCGCTGGGGAATTCCAGTGATCGACCCACGTTTCATCACTTGTCACTATGCGTGACTCGAATACCGCCGGGTCTTGGTTGTACAGGAGCAGCAGCTCCTCCGAACTTTGACGACGTTGAAGTCGATCATGGGGCGTGAGGTTTCTAGGGACTCAACGGGCAGAGACCTTGGTTATGGCCGAATTGTCGTGGATGATGTTGATAACATTTCCATGTGATATTCCAAGTTCTCGCTGGATTTATTCGACCTTCACCCGTCGATTTTCGAGGATCATCCTCTCCACACGGGCCACATTGTCCTCGTTGGTCGCGTCTGACGGGCGTCCTAGACGGGGGTCATCTTCAAGGGACTCTCGACCATGGCGGAACTCCCTATTCCAGTGAGCAATGGTTGCATAGGAAGGGGCGATGTCGGTGTACACTGCAACCATGCGTTCATGGATCTCTTTTGCATTCTTGCCTTCCTTGGTCAAAAATTTTATCACTGCACGGTGCTCAACCTTCTCCATTGTTGAAAAATCGTGACTGACGATCTGCAAGCAGCTACTGCTTCTTAAATAGACGAGGCCGGAGCGTGCGGCTGCAGGTCCTGACTTGCCATAACTTGTTCTAACACCCCCACAAACAACCATCCACCTTCCCTTGTTTTGCCCTACCGATTTGCAAAACTCATTAACAGCCCCTCGTAGCTGGTTTCACTCTGTCTTGAGACACCGTGTTCTGACGGCCATCCGTGAATTCTAAATTAAAAGCTTTGTCGTCCCGTTCGACAACACGGAACGGCACTGCATAAGGCGCTTCTAGTGGCTTCCGAACGCGATCAACACGGACACACACATGCGTGGCATCACCTAATTCCTTGGGTACAAACGTTTTCGGTACCGAGTGTAGGTGGCCTTCAGAGGTTTGTGTGAAATCTATCTACGACATGGTCTTCGCTAGTTCAGAGATAAATTTCGAATCTGCTTACGATGATGAAGAGGCGACCAAGGGCTTTGGACAAAGAAGAGTCGTCCCTGTGATCGCTGTAAAGGGTGAAAAACCCGAAAAATTAGGCAAGGACCGGATGCCCAGAAGAACGATTGGTAGGGCCATCAACCAACCTTGTCGGCGAGCCATTATAGAGCTCTTTAAATTCCGATGCGACCTTAAAGCGATGCCGTTAGTGCTAGGTCTGTATGCCGTGGTTCGCAGGAGATGGAAACCAACAAGGTCCGATGATTCTTTGAAGAGTTCGGACTCAAATTGCACTCATCTGTCGGTGATCACGTATAAGGGAACGCCAAACCTGGATATCTAGCCGCCCAAGAAGGCTAAATCAACCGTTGCAGCACTCATGTCTGTAATCAGTATTGCTTCAATCCACAGCAGCTACCGGTTATGAGAAGGAAATGACTGCCCAGGCAGGGTGTACGGCGGAAGTGGACCAACTATATCAATAAGAACTGTCTCAAATCTCGAAGTGGGCACACTAATAGGCAGGACTGGGGACTTAGTGTGGCGATTTACTTCAGCAGGTTGGCAGGAGAGGCATTCACCAAGTGGTGAGGAAAAGGCAGAAACGAAGGGCTTGTGGTTTGTGCATAAAGTCACTTGGAGACCTTCGATCATATGCCTGAAATAAAGCACAGCAAAATACGCAGCCAGGAGTTCTTTTTCATAAGTAGAGTACGCTTGTTGTGTTTTACTTAACTTCCCGGAGAAGAATGCCACGGGGTAGGGAGACCCATCCACAATCTGATGGAGCACAGCACCAATTGCGAATTGGGAGCTGTCCGTCGCCAATTGGTACGGATAGTCATTGGGTAATATGTGGCGTTGTAGCATGCGAGAATTTCAGACGAGCAGCCTAAATGCTTAGTTTGAGGAGTCTTTTTTAGGAGTCAGGATGACCGAGTGGTTTAAGACTCTCGCTAACGGCTGTCCAGCGACGCGGGAAGCGCGTCCGAAACTCGCTTCGCAACTTTTCTTTCTTTATTTTTTTTTGCCACCCTTTCATACCCTAAGCTATCTACAATGGTGCCAAAGATTCAGGAGGCCTGTGAGGGAGAACATTAGTCCTGGAATAACATTTCTTGACGCTTTTCTCCTCAATCCCTCAAAATAAGCTCTGCTTCTAGGAGGGGGCCTGTGTAGCGTGCGAGAAGTTCAGGCGAGCCGCTTAAATGCTTTGCTTGAATGAGTCTTTTTTGGGACTCAGGATGGCCGAGTGGTTTAAAACTCTCGCTAACGACTGTCCAGCGACGCGGGAAGCGCGTTCAAAACTCGTTTCGCTACCTTTCTTTCTTTATTTTTCTTTGCCCCCTTTCTTACTCAAAGCTATCTACTGCGTAACTTAACGGAGTTCGCCAGGGCCTCCTTAGTAGCCTTAAATGCTTCTCGTGCAGTGTCATTCCAGACAAGTTGTCGATCCTTAGGTTGAAGCCGTGAGAGTTCAGTCAGAGTGGCAGCGATCGCAGCAAACTTAAGCATCATGCGTCTGTAAAAACCTAACATGCCCAAGTATCGATGAAATTCTTTGAAATCAGTTGGTAAGGGCATCTCGGTGATCTCAGAGACCTTTCTGGCTGGAGGGCACAGCCCTGCAGCTGAGACATGGTGACCCAAGAAATCGATTTCTTCATCATGAACTCGCACTTTTCCATAGCAATTCGAAGGTTGTTTTCTGCCAATATTTTGAAGACTTGATCCAAATGCTCCACATACTCGTCTATATTTTCCGAAAATATTAAAATATTGTTGACATACACGAAAATGTCCGCCAAGTCACGAAATAAATTGTCCATATGGCGTTGGAAGGTGCAACTAGCATTCTTTAGACCAAACGGTAGCCTTAAAAATTCCCACAGCTCAAAGGAGTTAAGACAGTAGTCTTCTCAATGTCTGCTGGATTCATTGGAATCTGGTGGTAGGCTCGGACTAAATCTAGGCGGGAGAAAACTGTCTTGCCATGAAGATGGTCTACCATGCTCTGAATCCTTGGCAGGGGATATCTGTCCGGTTTTGTTATCGCATTGAGAGATCGAAAATCACCCACAACTATATACTCGCCTGGGGTATTATTCTGCACTATGTGAATGGGTGAAGACCATGAAGATTTCGACGGCCGCACCACACTTTCTTTCAACAGAATCTCGAAAGTTGCTTTGGCAATTTGTAATTTATCCATTGGAAGTGGCCTTGAACGGGCGAAAGTTGGTGGGGCGCTACCCGTCTCAATAGCGTGAACAACGGAATTAGTCGGTAAACTAATATTAACACACTTCGGGTTATATATATTCTCATATTTGCAGAGAATTGTCCTGCAATTAGGCGGGAGATGCAAGAGGTCATTAATCATTAACGAGATCACTGGTTTGTTGACTGCTTCACTTTAGAAACTAGGCTAGTCTGGTTATTAATTAAGACACCACGAGCACAGTGTACTAAGAGGTTAAAATGAGCAAGAAAATCAGCTCCTAATAATGGCGACGTAATATCTGCAACTACAAACGTCCATCTAAATGAACATCGCAGGGTAGGGATGCATTTTTCAGGTTGGATTCTCCATGAACTCTTATCTTTCATCCATTAGCTGTCGCGATGTTAAAACACGATTTGCGCATCACACATAATGCACTATATTAAATGGAATTAAGGACACGCTCGCGCCAGTGTCTATCAGAAATTCGAACTTACTCTCATTAATTCCGGCAGCGACAGTGAGAAGAGTCGGCACGCCGTTTGTCTCATTTACAGCGGCCTGCCAATCTCGTTTTCCGAGGGGGTTGGGAAAGACGGTCTAGACGATGGCTGCATTTGAAGGTTCTCACCCCGCTTTGGCGAACTGCACCACGGTTTACCGTACTTCGTACTCGACCCAAAGTATAAGTGTGAACGACATACCAGTAGTTTTTTATTACGATGGAATGGGCGTAACCCTGACGGTACACTTTTGAGTAATTATTATTATTATTATAATTATTATGCACAAACCTAGATTGATTACCACCAGGATATATGCAGACGGGCACTGAGAACGAATTTTTAAATTCGACATTATTAACCGGTTCGTTGACACTGAAAGCACTTATATCGGGGAACGCACCATTATTACTAGTTTCACTATTATTTATATTATAACACTGTGCCTTGTATAACGGCATGAGTTCATCAGCCAGTTTCCACAATTGGGCAAGAGTTAAGTCCTTTTGCGTGGTGATGATGGGGGCGATGTTTGGAAGTAAAGAATGGATGAAATTGTGTCTCACCAAGTCCTCCCCCACTCCAACTTGAAGAGCTGTCTTCCGTAGCTCTTCGAGATTTACCGAAGGTCATCCGGTCTGACGAGAAGACGTAATTAACTTCTCGAATTACTCAGGTTTCGTCCTCTCAAAAAATCCCACGATTTCTCATCGCAGGAGCGAGTAATTATGCGACGAGAGGACTGCAGCTGGGAGATGATCGACCGTCTCGTGAGGCAACGCAGCCAAAATATGAAAAAAAATAGTTTCTTCTCTTTGTATCCTTGAGATGTGAAATTGAGCCTTCACAATTTCGAACCATCCTGAGACTACTGCTTCATTAAACACAAGAGGTCTGATGGTGATTGCGTTCGCGAGTTCCACTTCTTGGTGGGGGAGAAAATGCGCAGCTTGTTTGTTGCCCGCTTTGTGAATCCATTTTGTTGTATGATCACGTTTCGTTCGACGAAGAAGGGATCACCAGTTATAGGGGCTGGATAACGATTTCTCTTTCGCTGTTTGGTAGGCTGGGTTATGTGATCAATGAGCTTCCTTAGGATAAAGGAAAATATATAGTTGAATTCTTTATTCCTTGTTAAACAGTTGGAACAAGCCTCGAAATAGCGAACTGATATGACAACTTCTTTCTTCTTGAATAATAATGATTGCTAACTCTATTTTTCCACAAAAATACACTTATATAAATAGTCGTTCTAGCTACTCATAATTCTACAAAATTCAAACAAATCAGGATTGAGATACATTTAATTGTCATACTTTATGTTCATTTTTGAAATAACAGACCTTAGCATTAACAAATTTACCAATCAGCTTTTAGACATAAGCACTGAAATAATTGTCCAATCAGCGTCAAGATAGATTTAAAAAGTTAATAACGCTCAAACCATTTGCATGTAAACACGACTGAAATCGCTTTTCTGAATTTTTTTTTTAGGAATTGGCCCATCGTTTTTGGACTATTTGATCGATGTCTAGGCATGGTAAAGGCGGTTTAAATTGAGAAGACCCAAACAACCTTTTTTCCACTCGTATAACGGGAAATTCTTGACAAACGAGAAGAAACAAGGAGCTCAAAGGAGGGAGTACTCTACCCAAGGGCCCCCATGGGGTCGTCCCCTCAAGACTGCAAGCGGGTTCCCCTCTGCACTATCCTAGGGGGATGGAAAAAACCTACGAGGACAGCCATCATCGAAAGTATTTACCTTAACCTTAACATCCCCTTCATTAGAATCATGGACACCCCTACCGGTTATTCGAACATCTGCCACTCCATGCAGAATGTGTAGCGGCTGGTCTCTGACGAAGCAAAAACCCAACTGAACATAATCGGGTTGGATTCGAATATCCCCTAGGAGATACTAGTCAAACAAAGAATAATCCCACGTCACTTGGACCCTCTTTTCACGGATAACTCTTGCGAAGAGATTAAAGAAGAACTCACCGCTAAGCAACCCTGGGCCAAATTCACCAAGGTAGAAAATTTGGGGAAAGGCCAAAGCATCGTTAAAGTATTTTTTTCTAATATAGAAATAGCGATGAAAGCTAAAAATCAAGGGCTGCTAGGGTTTTACCTAAGGGTATCACCCGAAAAAATACAAATGGAAGAATTTATCTCCATCGACTGATGCTATCAGTGCTTTGCAGTCGCGAAGCATCACACAAAAGACTGCATGACAAGTGAAGTAGCTTTCTCCAAATGCGCCAAAAGCGGGCATGGATGGAAAGAATGCAAGGAAAGGAAACAAAAATGTGTTAACTGTGGAGAGGAGCACAGGGCCTTGGTCATGAAGTGTCCCATCCGCAAGGAAGCCATCCGTGCAAAAAAGGTGGCAAAAACAAAAATGAACTATGCAGAAGCAGCGGCCAGGAAGAATAAAGAGAGAACCAATACCACGAAGCTGGTGATGCCAAAGGAGGGTAGAGAGGTCATCGCTATGGTCATCTACGCTCATATGGCAAACCTGGCTAATCTCAGCTCTTTCTCTGAGGAACTTAACCGTCTCCTCGCGAAGAACGGGACCCATAAAAAGGTTTGGTTCCCCGAAAACCCACCCTCAGCAGAACTTTTGAACATTCAGTTCATTGACGTGCCTCAAGTGGGACAACATTCCAAAGAAAAAGCCAAACAGAGCCCAACGCAAGACCCCAAAAAGAAAGAGCAAGGAAAAAAAGAAACTTCGGAAGGAGAAGAAGAAGAAACGAAGAAAAGAAAAGAAAGAAAGGAAAGAAGAAGAAAAGAGCAAAAGAAAACAACGAACAAACAACCACGGATGAAGAGAAAGAACTGGAAACTAACTACGTGGAGGTACTTCTCAACGAAAATAAGAAGATCCTCAAACAAGGGTACTTCTTTGACGGTGTGGACGTGGTCCTCAAGGTGTTTGGTTTACCCCCCTGTGGCCGCCCCCCAAAAATGACCCAGAACTATTAGCCGCAGGACAGTTCAAGTTCACCTATGAGGTTCCCTTCTCACCCGAGGAAGGGCACATTGTACATGCCGGCAAAGTGTGTACACATAGTGAATATGACAACCTTTAAAAACATTAAAAGTGGTCAAAAGACATCTGAAATAAAATAATCGAAGTAAAGTGCTAAGAGACTAAAAGTTAAAGCGGTTAAAATAATAATAAAGAGCCTAAACAGTGAATTAACTAAATAAAATAATATATTTGACGAAACGAAAATTTAATCGGTAAAAGTGAGAAAATAATTAGGGTGCGAATATTAATAGAAATAAAACAAATAACATAACTCAATCTGAAATAATTAACGACTTAGATACTAGAAACAATCTAATTCAAAATAAGTTAATAGAAAGCACCAGGCAATGGCTTTGCCCTTCCCCCGAGGGAGCTTGCACTCTGCTACTAAGATTAAAATTTAAAATCTAAAAAAAACTGCAACCATGGTTAAATTTGTATGAATTTTCTGAACTTCGCCAATTATAATAATTTTAAAAAGGAACTCTAAACTAAATTTACCCCCTTTCAAAATATCACGTTGCTAAAATATAGTTATAGAAGAAGATATATAAAAATAAATTTTCTGAACTTTACCATTTATAATTCTTTGGGTTTTAAAAATTCACAAAATTTCGATACTTATATTTTGATATTATAAAAGAATTATTAGAAATAACTTTGATAAAAAAACAAGTCATAACCAAACTAAGATGAAATTATTATTCAAATACTGAAAAAAAATCCCCTTCCTAAATTATAGAGTTAGTGATGATGATGATAATGATTAAAAGACAGTGTAAATTAACATAGAAATACGATGTGATTTAAATTAATAGCTGGACTAATTAGCTAAAAAAAATATTACAATAACTGAACAGAAGTATTTAATAACCAACTAACCATTAAGAAGTGTATAAATATTGAACAAATTAACAAAAAGTAATTAAAATTATATAATTGAGAAATAACGGTGTATCATAATTATGTAGAATAATTGTACATATATAACTTAGAAAACTATATATTTTCAATTCCTATGAGTAAAAATGTAAATAGGATATTGTACTGTATAGCACTAACTAATTGAATGCTATGTCTCCGGGAACCTTTAACTTCTTACTTGTACTATTAACTATCTATTATCTGCTAAATTCTATTTTTCCTCCCCTCCGCTATTTTACATGTATGTAATTCTCTCAATTGTAATTCATCTCTTAATAAACTGTTGACCGTTGACCATTTTCCGAATTTGACGGCCGAATATTCGACTACTACACTCTGCTGACAACCTTCGGATAAAGCATTTTTACTTGCTTAGTAACGGACCTTGAACACCGCCTACATTGAAGAGCGCCTATTATGGAAGTCTTACGGTGAATTGCGCTTCACCTTTCAAAAAGAGAAAATACTTTTTTTATCGACGATTAATAACTCAATGAGGGATTAAGCACCTCACTGCTCCCGTCCATCGCTCTACGTGGGAACCTGCTCGGATGTCTGCCATTCATTGATTTCACCTTAACTATGCCGGCCACTTGGACTGATATAATTAATGGCTTATGTGAAAACTAGTTTGAGGACTAGCCCACAGCGGGAGCATAAGTCAGAAATTATCTCGAAACTGGGGCGTAACTGCTAGTTCCGGACGGAGGAGAGATCCTTATCGCCCGGGGGACCCGGCCAGCATCATTGAGGGAAATAACACCCGTATCTATGTAGTTGGATGTAGTTATGGCCAAAGTACCCGAGAGAGGGTGGCAAAACTTTAGCGGCCGTTCATTCGACCGCTACTGCATCAAGTCCACCATAATTCATCCCTCTTGAGGTTCCCATTCATCCTATACTATCATCCTGGCAGCAACCGAGCGGGATCCTAACCGGAAAATGGACGGGGGCGTTTTCTCCATTTTTGGACTCATTCACAAACTTAACTTAACTAACCGCTACCTCCTTTACCACCTTATAACTTCTTTTTTCACTCCAAACACCATAATTACACTTTGGTTTCAAAAAAGAAGACAGCACAAGAGGACTTAGTAGAATGACATGGAAGACTATGAAGATCCTCACTAAGAGAGTCCCCTAAGGACCATTCTTGGAATGAAGAACCCTGAAAAAAGGAATCTCTTTGAAACCCTCTACCTCGAATTAAAGGTTACACTGGTGAAATTGATTGAAGTTTCATCTGGGTTGATCGACTTATGTGCCGAGACAAAGGACGTGAACCAGCTCCTATTGAAAGAGAGGGCGAAGATCCTCAGGAACACCTGACTCGAAGTAAAAACTCCTCCACAAGTGGCAGCGAACCGAGGCGTGATCTTCCGCAAAGTGGAAAGCTAGGTGGGTGAGCATACGCCTGAGGAGCTCAAGGAGGATATTACCAAGAGCAATCCCTGGGTCCAAGTTCGTGAGATAATAAAATTCTGCGAATACCTCCACGTGTTTAGGATCACTTTTGCTGCCATCGAAATGGCCAAGAAATCAACACAGAATGGAATACTGGTATTTAATATGAGAATACCAGACTATAACATTCAAAAAGAAAAATTCAGTAGCATTTAGATGTGTTTTTCATACTAAAAATTAGAAGAACACTCAACCAAGACCTGCCCGGACAAGAACAAACTCTCGTGCAGTGAATGCACCACAGAAGGACATCGATTCGATAAGTGCGAGAGCACTAAGAAGAAATATCTCAACTGTAAAGGGGAACACAGGACCATGGCCTCGAACTGCCCAAAGCGCAGATATATCATAAAAAGGAAGGAAGGAGAAGAAAGCTAAGGAGCTGACCTACGCGAGACCGCCAAGAAGTAAAGACTACACCTGCACAGGTGAACATCGCATGAGATCTGAGTTTAAAGATTCTGATCTGCATTACTTACGCAAATGTGGCTAATGCAGTGAAGCTTGGCTGTTACAACCAGGTCCTCAATGCACTCTTAAAGGCAAACAATCTCCCTTCAGTGGTCATGCCTGCAGACCCTGAATGCTCGAATGTATTCAAGAAATCAGTCATAAGAAATAATACTGTTAAATCTGGGCTGGAGGAGATCATCGAAGCTCCCTTATCGTAGGAATCCGAAAAGGAGGAGGAAGAAGAAGAAGAAAAAGCTGGAAATGAGGAGGGATCCTCCTCTTTAGACAACGACGAGGGCCCATGCACCCGTACACGAGCTACGAAAAGCAGGTCCAAAACCCCAAGTTCCCCCCCCCCCCCGAAGAAGGAAAACCATGGGCACAGTAAAACCGCACATCCAGTGCCCAAGAAGAATAAGAAGAAGCATAGATAAAAACAATTCCCCATGTTACGGAACGCACTTAAGATACTGGAAATTAATACCAACGGATGGACGACGAGAAGGACTTTTTACGGAAATGTATTTAGAGAAATTGATGCAGACATGGTCTTAATTTTGGAATAAGGGATCGACACGCGTAGTGCAGAAATGAAAATCTGGAACTACGATGTGTTGATCACAAATTACTAGCAATAAAAAAGGGATTAAATACAAGAAATAAAAAAACTAGAAGAATACTACCTCGCGATTGAGGTCGAACTCGACATAGGAAAGTTGATGATTGTTACCGGATATCAACCACCAAGGAGAGACGTGTTACCAATTCACACTCTCACTGGCCTATTTAGCAGAAGAGCCCCCACTATATAAATGGGAGATATGAACGCCAGATGCCGAGAATCCGTTACTGGACCTGAAATGGCACAGGAAGAAGCCTGGACCTATTGCTGGACAGAAATTATGCCCAGCGAATAGGCCCCGACTTCCCCACATTTGTCAGAGCAGGAAGTGCCACATAGAACCAGTCCAGGTTCCATGAAGTGACCATATAGAGACCTTATTTACTATCAACAGGAACCCTATACAAGTTCCAGCTGTAGTCAGAAAAGACTAAAGAAGAGCAGATTGGACACGGTACGGCCGTCTTCTCGAGGCCTACGATCCGTCCAACTTGGACGAGGCAATTCTCGAGGAGATTGACGAGGCACTCGACGACCTCAATAACCATCTCATCAACGCAGATAGGGCTTGTATCCCTAAATCCGAGTATAGGACCATCTCTACCTACAGATGGACCGAATACATGAAGGATTTATCCCGTGAGCTGAAATTATTGTATGGGATTAACATCAGGAATACATCAGTTCACTCAGTGCAATGAAGTAAAGAAATCGAAGAAGAACTCAACCAGTTGATCCTCGAAGAACAATGGAGACGATGGGATAATGCGATCGATAGCTTCGATCACGAAGCAACTCCCACAGAATTTTGAAAAAAGATCAGAAGCTTCAAAGGCTCGAAAGGAAAGAAGAAAATCGAACTACAAAAAGAAGGCGGAAACATCGAAACGGAAGAAAGAAGAATTGAAGAGCTATTCCGAAGTTATTGGGAAAATATCTTTACTATAACTGAGGAAGAAAACGAAGACTATGACCTAGAGTTTGAAAGCAACGCCATAGGCAAGCTTAACGAACAAATACACAAGACGTACCCTCACCAACGTTCTACTTGATTTACACCATTGATGTCCTAGAGCCTGTAAGCCCCACTTGCATCAACATTCAATTCGCCCATGATTTCACCCAGATAATCACTTGTCCATGGAGGAATGCGCCTTGGCAAGCTCCTATGACAGCAGCATGAATTGAAAACCTAAACACCTACGATGCCCGGTGGAAAATCCACACGAACCAGAAGTTAAAAGTAGTCCCCATAGGCAGGAGACTACTTTATGATGTCAGGGTGGGAGAAAAACACTATCCCTAGACCACGGAGTGCAATGTACTCGGAATGAGGATTACTTCAACCGAGTACAAGAATCACGTCCGAGAAAGAATCACCAAAGCCACAGCTGCAGTCAAAACTCTATTCATGTTCAGAAATCTCCGTGAAAGCAATTAGAAAAAGATCTACAATGCACTTGTAAGATCGACGCTGCTATACACCCCGCTTCTGCCCTCTCGTGTGTCTCGAAGACACAAAAGAGGAAACTACAAGTGGTGCAGAAAAAATGTATGTACCTAATTACAGGTACATACAGGCGAGAAAGAAGACGCCAGGAAGAGCTGCACCGGGAGGCGGGGTTAATTAAGTCCCATAAACGTTGTCATAGAAGAACGGAGAAGGAATATGCAGGAACTGGTTAATCGAAAATTGAACGATGATATCGTCCAAATGATTAACCACAACAGAAGAGGCATAAGTCGCGTCAGATTTCCGAGCTCTGCTGAGCTTTAAGTTAGCGGAGCAGAAGTGCTGTTCTACGCATGAAAATAAGAATGTTTTTATCTAAACCAAGAAAACTCACCAAGAAAAAGAATAACTAATTATGAAACCTCACCGATTTCTACAAGAATTCACCGATAAAGACCCAAATCTACCGAAGAGAACATCCAAGAAAAAACAAAAGACACGATTTACACTCACTACAAGATATACAAAAAAACAAAGACACTAAGCATAATACTAAAGTGATTAAAGTAATTTATTACTACAACAGCAAATGCGCATAACATATTCAAGCACATTATTTTTTTTGAAGCCAAATGGCTTGAACGCCATAATAATTAAAACTATCGCAAAGACAACAAAGGAACCACAAAACAAGAAAAATATTTAAAAGCGATATAACTAATCACCAGGAACTTAGCCTCTCTTTGGACCCTACCACACTTCTTTCTTTTTTCACCACTTGTCTATTTTCAGCTATCTGTCCCCATACCCTTTTGTAGTGGTATGACATTATATTACATTAGTTTAGACGGGCTGGGTAGCGAGGAAGAGTGCAACGAGGTCAGGTAGATTATGGGCAATGGCAAAGCTCAAAGTTATTTAAAGAGGCATGTACAAAAATATAATTTTATTTACATAAAAATAATGAGAGAATTGACGGGCAAAATTACATCAGATGAACGAGGGGGGTGATTTTAGTTATGAATCAGGCTATGAAGTTAAACTTTATGGTATTACAGTAGGAAACTATTCAAATTGGGGGGGAATTAACTCAAATGGGTTACTGAAAGGGGAGAGGGGTTGGTTTACGGAGGATTCAGGGTGAGACGTCGGGGTCAGGCTTCACGGATGTCTTCTGCACGTGGGGCGAGGCCGATCGGAGCTTTTGAGCGGGAATTTAAAGTGATGGCGATTCTCCAAAAAGAGGGGGGGGGGCGGTAACGCATGGTCCAGGGAAGAGTATTCCAGCCACCCGAAAACGAGGGGCAAACGAGGAGGGCTTCGACAGGAGTTGATGAGTGGAGTCGGAAAAATCGCTCAGTAGCGATGGTTAAATGGAATTACCTCACTGGCTGGGGCTAATTACAATACAAAAATAGTTCAGCTGTCACTTTGCTTGGTTGTTAGCACCTGACTTGGAACTAGGGGGAATCTTCTTGGGTCCGGGCGAACCTTCTCAACTCTGTGTCGTTTTCATGGGAAACGAGCAATATATATGTGTCTGAGGCTCTCCCCGCGGGGTAGGGGGGGGGGGAGTGGGAAACAGCTTACTCTCGAATGGCCTCGAATCTTCTTGCCGAGCCTATTCTAGCCCGCGTAAAGGTGAATCGTGGTGGACGCGGTTCGAGGCTACCGCTTGTGTAAGGGATGGGGGGTTAGGCTTACCAATTTAAGCGTAACATAACCTTCTACAGCGCATGGAAGTTCCGTGCTGGAAAGAAATTCCACGTGGAATTCCCTCACACATCGCCCAACTGAAAGATAATGCTTTACAGAGCAGTTGCGTAGGAAAGTATCATCCTACCCGTCAAACTAGAATTATCAAGGGTCTAGGGAAATTCTGACCTGCTACGACAAGTGTACACACACACAAAAACCGTAAATCTGAGCTCAGCGCAGAATTTACGGACATAAGCCTTAAAAAGGTCAATTCTAGACAATTTAACCAGTACAATTTTAAACAAAAAAAAATCACAGGAGAACATTGGCACATTTCAGTGGAACCAAAAAAAGATATAATTAAATGGAGGCATACATATGGGACTAAAGACTAAACAATTTAGTGGACCCCCCCAAAAAAATCATAATTAGGAACATCAATGAGATAATATATATACAATTCACGTGGAAAACCTTCGCTCCCGCCTGAGTATGAATGAATTAATCCACCGGTCCTCTAGCCTCGAAGACGGGGTAGGGTCCCTTTCACTGGCTAAGGAGTTTGTTGCTTCCCTTGGAAATGTAGGGGTGCGAAGATGTATAAGAGAAAAACTTCCTTCCAAAAAAAGCGAGAATATAAATAGCCCATTAAATTACTAAGGTCAACACGGAGTACGCGGTGGCGTATTTGTAGAGTACTTGCATCGGGATGCTTAAGACCCACGATCGAACCCCCCAAAATCCACAATTTTTACAAAGAAAATTTGGAGTCAGATAAATAAAATGAATTCAAGATAATTTTTCGAAGGGCATCTTCAGTAAAAAGAAATAAATAAACATTAATAGCCCCCCCTCCCATAGGAAGTAGCACCAGTACCTCCGCGCCACGCTTGAATTCTCGTTCTCGTGACTTAAGGTCCAATTAGGTCTTATACCTCTCAATAAGTCCTTCTTCACGGGATACGACACTCGTTTGTTACCTCGGGTGGACTCACGTTCGAGGGCTTTAGTTTTCTCTCAAAGGGGGGAGTCACTGGAGCCTTTATTATCAAAACATTTACAATAATGAAGCAGCTATGAACTATTTATATATAAACACGAAGCTGCTTGCAGAAAATACACAAACATGTAAGTAAATATTTAACCAGAGGAAGCGGAGCACGAGTAACGGCCGAGCCACAAACACTCGCTTATATACCCCGCGCACGTGACTTCAGCGCCAGCCAGGAAACGTCATGGATTTATCGTAACGTCATGAATGACGTCACGGCAAAATCGCATACGCTAACTAGCGCTTAATCCACGCGACGGGGGATCAGCGAGGTTCGCCTCAGACGGTACCCATGTGGCCGCCAGCCTGTGGGAAATAAACAGAAAATGATACATGACCAGTGTAACGGAGTTGATGAAAGGCAAGAGGGAAACCAAGATGGCCCCTTTGTTAAGTAAAATTACACGGACCAATGAATCTGAAAACAATGAATAATTTGGGCGACAAACATAAAGAATGAAAAGGGCCAGAGTGCTTGGAACTCCGGGTCGATAGGGGTTCCCAGGGGAACAGGTGTACGGGATTCCAGGGCTGCCTGTGTACGGGTAATCACGGGCTGGGCCACGGGATGGTCGTGAATTACGGGGTTCTGACCGAAAAAAACGGAGCAGAACTGGATTGGGGCCGCTACCACTTCGGCCCAACCGGGACATATAGTCACACTCGATTTGACAACGAATTACTGGGAAATTTCTTGTGGTCGGGCCTAACAGGGTGGAGTAGGTCCTCGGACACTATATTACAGGTGCACCCGGTGTCACGGACAAGGGTGGATACTCGGCGACCGTTCACAGTTCCGTTCTCGAACTTCAATGCACCAGGGTTGTCCTCATTAAAGAGAGAGTTTACCTGATGGTCCGGGTCTTGGGCGAGGGAGGATCGGGAGTCTCCTGAGGCGACGGAGGAGGATCAGGGGCGTCCCAGATTTGATGCACTTGGTGGGACTAAGAGTTTAAGAATCGGGAGTTTTGAGGACAGTTCGTGCGGTAATGGCCGGGAACTCCGCAGGTGTAACAGACGATCGGGTTCTTTTGGTACGGCACAACCGGGGGAGAAGAAACTAGGGGCTTAACGACTCGGTGTTCAGATGGATGGAAGTTTCTTGGCTTCGAGAGACTAGGAACTTTGGTAAATCTTGGAACCAATTGAGAGGGGGGGGGGGGGTCTTAGGGCCATAAAATTTATTTTTGGGGGGCGATTGGGGAGCCTTTTTAACATCCTTAGGGTATAAATCGTGACTACCTGCGTAAACATCGGCCTCTTCCAAGCACTCCTTGAAAGTGGTACAACGTTTATCCTTAATGAAGGCGCGAATTTCGGGAGCCACGGCAGCTAAAAGCTGATCCCTAAAGAAGAAGTCCAAAAGGAACTCGTAGACCTGGGAAATCTTGCACGCATCCAGACAACACTGAAGGTGTCTTTGGAGGATGTACCCGTGTTGTCGAATGGTTTGGCCAGGGCGGATCCTTTCCTGGCGGAATCGGGAGCGGTAGAATTCGCTATTCATATGAACAGCGGCTAGCAATTCTGACTTTAACGTGGAATAGTCCAAAGTTGCTTCCGGGGGAAGGAATACGAAGATATCCTTAACTTGGCATTTAGGAGGGGAAGTAAGCGAGCGACGCTATCGTTTTCGAGATCCCAACTATTAATCTGAAAGATTCGCTCAAAATGGGCCAAAAATGACCCAAAGTCCTCTCCATCATTAAAAGCGGGAAGGTGGACTAAAGGAGTTTGGGGAATTTCAGCCCGGGAACCAATTGTCTGAGAATCCATTAGATTTTGGCTCATTTCCAGCTCATGCTTCCTAATTTGTTCACGTTCTTCCATCTCCATTTTGTTCTTCTCCATCTCCATTTCCATCTTCAGTTTGTTCTTCATCTCCGTTTTCAGTTTGTTCTCCTCCATCCCTATCTTGTTCTTCTCCACCTCTATTTCCCTTCGCTCTGCCCGTTCGTTCCTTCTTCTTCATTTACGTAATTTAGCAGGTCTTTGCCCGAAAGACCTAACATTTCACCGTGACTCCTAATTTTTTCGAAGGATGACATTGTTACGCAGTTAACTGAGGAAGCACTGACATGCGAACGATCTAGGACACTACCCACGCGAAATGAATACTTAAATATTCGTGAAGGACTTGCTCACAAAAAAAAATAATACAGCTACCTATCTCTGCTGTTTCTAAGCGGAAAAAAAATAATAAAATGGTCCTACCGGAATTAGGAGACCAAAGACCTTAACTCTTTTGGATTAATAACCAGGAGAATTTCCAAAATTCAAACAATAAAACAAAAAAATTACTTGGGGTCTAACACAAAACCTAAATAGATTAACGTTCCACTGCTCTTCAATTAACTTGAACTTGCCTTCTGCCAGTACAATACAAAATTTAAAATAAAAGGGATATACGTGAATAACAAGGGAACTTCTAATGTCGATATTAAAATGACACGGGTTCGTAAAATCCCCAAACACACTTGACACCAAATTTATATAATATATATATATATATATATATATATATATATATATATATATATATATATATATATATATATATATATATATATATATATATATATATATGTCGTGGTATGGCATTATATTACATCAATACCATATTATATCTATGGGGGAGGGACCAATAACTTATAGGCGAACCGAAAAAGGGACGGAACACCATTAGTTTAGACGGGCTGAGTAGCGAGAAAGAGTGCAACGAGGTCAGGTAAATTATGGGCAATGGCAAAACTCAAGGTTATTAAAAGAGGCATGTACAAAAAATATAATTTTATTTGCATAAAAATAATGAGAGAATTGACGGGCAAAATTGCATCAGATGAACGAGGGGGGTGATTGTAGTTATGAATCAGACTATGAAGTTAAACTTTATGGTATTACAGGGGGAGACTATTTAAATTGGGGGGGGGGAGAATTAACTCAAATGGGTTACTGAAGGGAAAGAGGGGTTGGCTTACAGAGGATTCAGGTTGAGATGTCGGGGTAAGGCTTCACGGATGTCTTCTGCACGTGGGGCGAGGCCGCTCGGAGCTTTTGAGCGGGAATTTAAAGTGATGACGGTTCTCCAAAAAGGGAGGGGGGCGGTAACTTCCGGTCCAGGGAAGAGTATTTCGGCCACCCAAAAACGAGGGGCGAACGAGGAGGGCTTCGACAGGAGTTGATGGGTGAAGTCGGAAAAATCGCTTGGTAGCGATGGTTAAATGGAATTACCTCACTGGCTGGGGCTAATTCCAATACAAAAATAGTTCAGCTGCCACTTTGCTTGGTTGTTAGCACCTGACTTGGATTTAGGGAGAATCTTCTTTGGTCCGGGCGAGACTTCTTAACTCTGTATCGGTTTCATGGGGAACGAGCAATGTATATATATATATATATATATATATATATATATATATATATATATATATATATATATATATATATATATATATATATATATACGTGCCTGAGCTCTCCCCGCGGGATGTGGGGTTAGTGGGAAACAGCTCTACTCTCGAATGGCCTAGAATCTTGTTGCGGAGGCTATCCTAGCCCGTCTAAAGGTGAATCGTGGTGGACGCGGTTCGAGACTACCGCTTGTGGATGGCCAAGGGAAGGGGGGTAGGCTTACCAATTTAAGCGTAACAGAGCCTTCTACAGCGCATGGAAGTTCCGTGCTGGACAAGAAATTCCACATGGAATTCCCTGACACCTTTCTTTATCCTATACCCACACCTACCCACTTACATCGTTCATAGTTTCCGAATTCTTAAGCACTTAATCAGAGCTCGGATCTAGCTACGATACCGAATGTGTATTCTTGGTAAAGGAGGTAAAGGTTTAAGAGGCGAAATCGAGGGCGTGAAATTTTCCCTACAAGGTCTTACAGGGAGAATAAAGGAAGCCCCCAAGTAGCATCGACTCAACAATGTCACTCTCTGTGACCCTCACGATTTGTGCCCCAAAAGGGTCCATCACATTTCCCCTTTACCCCACTACCCGGCACAGGAGGCAACAGTTTCAGAAAGCTCTTTCACCGACTGAGTATACTGGGATTTTTGTTCCTTTATTTACCCGAGAAAATACTGCCTACTGGGGAGTTTAACTTTACATTTACAAAATAGAGAATGCAAAGCGGGAAGTTCATCTCCCCATTTACGAAAGAGATTAATACAAAGTGGGAAGTCCATCTTTTCATTTACGAAAGAGAAATAATGCGAAGCGAGAAGTCCATCTTCCCATTTCCGAAATAGATTAATACATACCGGGAAGTATGTCTTCCCATTTATAAGGTTGAATGTGTGAACTGTTTAAATTTTTCATTCGAATGTTTTACTTGGTCAGAGGCAATATCTAAGTTAAGTCTGGGCTCGAGCTGTATTCGAAGCTCGTTCATCTGAAGAGTCCGAAGAGGAAGAGGAAAAAAACAAGAGGAAGTTGACGAAGAAGAAAACCCCTCTTGGGAGAGTGACGAGGGCCCATGCACTCGCACACGAGCGACGAAGAGATTATCAAAAACTCAAGTCCTCCTCCAAAGAGCGAAAAGCCTGGCCACACTAAAGCGGCCCAACATGCAAAAAAGAAGAAGAAGAATAAAAGGAAACACCGATAATTACATCTCATCATGCATCGGAAACGCACTAAAAATACTGGAAATTAACACTAAAGGCTGGACGCCAAAAAGGAATCTTTACGGGAACTTATCCAGAGAAATTGATGCAGATATCATCTTAATTTCTGAACACTGGATCGCCACAAGAATTTCAGAGATGAAGATCTGGAATTATGATGTGTTAATCCCAAATCCCTTGCGAGAGCGCTTCAATGGGCCGCTATTGCGATCAAAAAAGGGATCAAATACAAGCAAATTAAAAATCTAGACGAATCCTATCTCACGATTGAGGTCAAACTCCACATCGGTAAGCTGGTCATGGCCACCGGGTAACAGCCGCCATGGAGAGGGTACTTACCAATACACTATTTCACTGGCCTATTTGGCAAAAGAGCCCCCACTATATTAATGGGGGATCTGAATACCAGATGTCGGAAATCCGGTTACAGGAACTACAACGGTCTGAAAGGTGCCTAGGCACTTTGCTGGGCAGAAATATTGTCCAGCGGATAGGCTTGGACTTCCACACCTTTGTCAGAGGAGGGAGCGCCACGAAACCAGACATATGCCTGGCTAATCGTCAGCTACCATTTAATTACTTGATGGAACCAGTCCAGGTACCATGTAGCGATCATATAGGGATCCCGCTTACCAACAAAGGTAATCGTATACAAGTCTCAGCCTTAGTTAGAAAGAACTACAGAAAAGCATACTGGCCAATTCTCGAGGAGATCGACAAGGCACTCGACTACCTTAATAACCATCTTATCAAAGCGGATAGAACTTGTATCCCTAAATCCCAGTATAAGTCAATCTCAACCTACAGATGGCCTGGATACATGAAGGATTTATACCGTGAGCTGAAATTATTGTATGAAATTAACATCAGAAATGCATCAAATGAGTAGATACAACGAAGTAAAGAGATCAAAGAAGAGCTCAACCAGTTGATTATTGAACAACAGTGGAGACGCTGGGACGATGCGATCGAGAGCGTCGATCATGATGCATCTCTCAAAGATTTTTGGAGTAAAATTAGGCGTCTCAAAGGATCAACCGGGACCAAGAAAAAAATGGAAATACTAATACAAGATGGAACCATCGAGGCATAAGATAGAAGAAGAGAAGAAATATTCCGACGTTATTGGGAAAGTATCTTCAATATATCTGTAGAAAAGAACGAAAACTATGACATAGAGTTCAAAGGCAATAACATAGACGAGCTTAACACAAAAATACATACGACGCACCCTCAAGCCTGACGGATAGACAACTCAACGGAGACGCCGAGATCACTGAAGAGCAACTACTCGTCGCGCTCCGCTCATTCCGTCAGAGAGCACCAGGACAAACAGGCCTTACGAAGTTAAACTTTGAAAAGGCCCCAGCCCACGTCATCGAAGGACTGAAAAGGATATTTAACATGTGTCTAAATACAAGGTACTTCCCAAATGCTTACAAAACAACGAAAATGATTTTTTTTGCCAAAACAAGGATAGGACCTAACTTTGAGAGAGAGAGAGAGAAAGAGAGAGAGAGAGAGAGAGAGAGAGAGAGAGAGAGAGAGAGAGAGAGAGTAACAACAATGAGTAACAACAAGGAAGGAAGGTACCCTAGGAGACCTTACGGTATATTCAAGGTGGGTACCTTTGGACTAGCAATCGAGCGGGCACATGGCTGATCAATTGTTTTGCGTCCCTAAACGGCCACTTTTCAAGACCCTGTCTAGTCTTGACTTGAACTGATCAACAGATTCACTGTTGACAACTTCCACTGGAAGTGCGTTCCACTTACCGCAGATACTGTAAGTGAAAAAAATTCCACACAGATTGCGGTTGTAACGCTTCAGTTCAAGTTTGAAGCCGTGATTGCGCGTTCTGTTCTCATTCAGTGTGAAAATATCCCGGTAGTCAACATTGTCGAACCCTCGGAGTATTTTGAAAACTTCGATGAGCTGACCACGCAGTATACGGGTTTCCAGCGAAAACAGATCTAATTCCCTTTGTCTATCCTCATAACTTTTATGTCGGATAGAGGGAATCAGCTTGGTTGCCCTGGCTTGTACACGTTCACACCTCGCGGTGTCCTTTCGCAATGAAGGACTCCAAAATTGTATGGCATACTCCAGGTGCGGTCGGACAAGTGAGTTGTACAGGCACAGTACAATCTCCTGGTTCCGTTAAACAGACTGGCGCTTAATATAGCCTAGCATCCTTTGGGCCTTTTTTTCCGCCTCAATGCACTGTTTCGAGAACTTTAGGTCACTAGTGATTGTTACACCCAAGTCCTTCTCGGTGTCGGTGGATTCAATAGCAGTGCCCTTAAGGATATACTGAGATTGGGGGTTTCTGTGGCCGATATGCATCACTTTGCATTTCCCCACGTTAAAAGGCATTTTTCACGTGTCCGACCACTCCCCAATCTTCCCAAGATCTTCCTGCAGGCGGGCAGTATTTCCATCCTTTGCCACGTGCATACTAAGCTTGGTATCGTCGGCAAATTTGGAAATCTGGGCAACCATGTCACCGTCCATGTCGTTGACGTAGATGATGAATAATAGTGGTCCCAGGACAGAACCTTGAGGCACCCCGCTAGTAACAGGCACCCACTGAGAAGCCTGTCCATTCACCACCACCCATTGCCGTCGGCCACTTAGCCAGTTCTCGATCCAGCCGGCTACTTTTCCGTCTATGCCCAGCGCTCGCACTTTCCGGAGAAGGCGGCGGTGTGGTACCTTATCAAAGGCTTTCTGAAAGTCTAAGTACACCACATCCACCGCCTTGTCCCGATCGTGCTCACTGAACACGAAGTAGTTGCCTTCGGAAGCCGTGCTGGGAACTCCTCAGTAGCAGGGTTGACTCTAAATACGACGTCATTTTGTCCACCATGATGCTTTCCATGAGTTTACCGACTATCGAAGTCAGACTGATAGGTCGGTAGTTCGACGGTTGGCTTCAGTCTCCTTTCTTGAAGATAGGAGTCACTTCCGCTTCACGCCAGTCTCTAGGAACGCATTCGGTCCGGATTGACATGTTAAAGATTGCGCTCAGGTGTCGTGAAACTTGATCGCGCACTTCTTTCAACACTTTAGGTAGAAACCCATCCGGGCCAGGTGACTTATTCGTCATTAGGTCACTGATCTTCTTTTTTATTTCCCCTTCGGTGAAGTCCATATCCTCCAGCTTTTCCCCCGAGTAGGAATCCATTGGCTGGGGGATGGGACCACACTCTTCAGTAAACACTAAAGAGAAGTAGTCGTTGAGGAGGTTAGCATTTTCTGTATCTTAGTGCTTTAATGCCCCCTCCTTATTTCTCAAAGGGCCAATCGTTCGACGGATTGGTTTACGGCTGTTCACATATCCGAAAAACTCCTTGGGATTCTCTTTACAGAGCTTCGCCACTCAGAGTTACTCAGAACGCTTAGCCGCCCTTATGCTGGACTTCACTCTCCTGGCTAGCCTCCGGTATTCGTCAAAGTCACCCGAGATTTTTGATTGTCGGTACACAGTTCTCTTCTTCCTAAGCAGTTGGCCGATTTCTCGATTAAACCACTTTGGTTGAACAGAAGACTGACGGGGACATTTCAGAGAGATAAAACGCGATTAGAGGGACTCATGAATGTGGTTTTGAAACTGTTCCACGAGTCTTCAACAACATCGCACACTTCTAGCCTAGCGTCAGTCAGTCCAGCACGAAGACCTGCAAAGTCTGTTCTTTTCAAATCGAGTTTCTTTGATTTACTAGTTGCAGGCCCTGCCTTCGGAACTTTGACTACAAATCTAATTAGTCGGTGGTCACTGCCACCGAGCTCTTCGCCAACAGAGAGGTCCTCAACGATGTCATCCTCAGAGGTGAAAACCAAGTCGAGGATATTGTTTCCTCCCGTTGGCTTTCTCACCCATTGAGTGAGGAACTCGTTGTTCGCGAACTCCACGAGTAGTGCGTTTTCGCCACAGGGTTCTCTGGTTTCCCAGTCAACTTGTGTGTTGAAATCACCCATGACGATACACACTCTGTCTTCGACAAGTTCTCCTAGTAGCTGGTACAGATCTCTGTCCTTTTCAACGAGTTGGGCAGGAGGTCTATAAAGCACCAGGGTCCTGTATTTGGCAGGACCTATCTCCAAGTCAACACCTAGTAGTTCATGGTCGGATACGATGTTGCAATCCGTCCGTCGAGTTTAGAGTATCCTTGACATACAACATCACACCGCCACCTTCTCTGTCTGGCCTATCTTTCAGGAAGAGCTGGTAACCGGGAATCGTGAATTCACCTTCAAAATCTCGGCTTGAGGTTTTTATCCACGACTCCGTTGTGGCCACCATCTCAGGTTCCTCTGTTACTACGAGGCCATGGAGCTCAAGAAACTTATTCCTGATTGACCCCGCATTGAACAGAAAGAGAGAGAGAGAGAGCTGCTGGCCAATTTCACGCCTAGAATTTGGAGGGAAACTGTTCGAGGAGATCCTCAACCAAAGACTGGTGTCTTACTTGGAGGAGAACTTCCTCTATAACACACATCAATTCGGGTTTAGAAAGAAGCAAAGTGCGGAGATGACGATAAATGTCATCACGGAAAAGTTAACTTAAGCCAAATGGCAAAGGACTTACGTAGAAATTGTTTGTCGGGATTTGTCAAAGGTGTTTGATAAAGTGTGGTGACTGGAAATGCAGTTTAAAATCCTACGGCTGGGCCTAACTGAAAACTTAGGAAGAACTATCTGTGACTATATCATAGAGAGAGCGGCGTATGTCAGTTTAAGGTGCATAGACGGGCCAAAGTTTCCGCTCAATGCGGAAACTTTGGGGGGGATGTCTGTCCCCCACTGAATTTACACCGCAGATGTACCAGCCCGTGTGAACCTCACTTGCCTCAACATTCAATTAGTTGATGATATTAGCCAGATAATCACTTATCCATGGTGGTGTCTGAGCCACTTCAATACATGTGCCCGATGACACCTGTAAATCTATGACATTGGAAAACGGTGAGATCGCTGCCAAAAAGGCTTAATGATCGTTCGTAGGAATTGGTCTTAGGTGACATTTTGACGCTTGGGATCAAACTTGCTTCTGCCAAGACTTTACACTACATGGAATTCCTGATAAAACCCCTCGATCTGTTCAATAAATGTCTCCTCTCTTTATCCAATAATATTTTGATGTGTTTAACAATTATTTGATGTCGTTTCATCTCGAAACATCGCATTTTTATCAGGGTATTTTACACGAAACTTGCAATATTTTTCCTGTTACGATTTCTTTGATAAAATCTGCAGCCTAGGTAAATTATTATTATTATTGGTGCAATTAAAGTTAACTAAAAAAAATATGATAAAAGAATGTATTGTAAATGAAAAGACAAATAAAATTTCAATTTAATGAAAGCTTTGATATGTGTAAACACAGTTGCTCCCAATTATTCTGATCTATGACCTTATGACTATATGACCTTATCAACAAGTGGGGAAATCCGACCTGTAATTAGTTTTCTTTTGATAATTCCCGGACTAACCTTGGGAGAATTTTGGCAAAATCTAATTGAAAAGTAAAATGGTTACCATCCGACCGATCAACCTACGAACCGACATAGTAACTTCTAGAGTCGCGCCCACGTGACTAAAAACTCGAAGCATCAATGCAAACAAACTTTTGAGGGACTATACTACTTCATCGGCAGGAAGCCGGAACAGAGGGGAGAGTGGGTATGTTGCGTTGTGAATGCAAGAAGAGAAATGATAGCGGTGTTGTGATCGACCATGCGTATAATGATAGGTGTGGAGCTTCTTACCCCATAGGGGTAAGTATAAGCGTATCCGCTCAATGGGCAGCCAACTCATGACGCCGGTGGGATTGAACTCCTGCCTCGAAGTCATATATCGAACGCCGTATGCACGAGGCTAGTGAGAGGTCCAGCGTTGTTTAGTTCGGAGCGTGATTTGGCAACGTTAACAAAAAAAGAGAAAGATTTCCCATGGGAAGATTTGGAGCCAGGGAGCCTCATGGAAGCGCATACAAATATTTTCAAAGGTTAGGCCTAAGGGAAGTCACAGCCCAACCCTTTCTTTTTGTAGGTAAAGCGCATTATTAACAGAAACTAAGAATTTGAGACAGATAAGTCGACAAGAGAACAAAATTGACGATGGTTAAAACATAAACATTGTTTGGGAGAGCCGAAAAGACAATTTATGACGATGTCAATAGTATCCTGCAATAAGTTGGTAAACAAATTTGTAACATCAATGCTGGCTAAGATATATTTTTGTGAGGGCTGCAAAGTCTCGAGATTTACTCAAGTAAGTCTAAGGAATTATTGAAGATAAATTCATTTATCTTTCCCTCTCACCACAAATAAATGTCAAGCTATTCGTGCCATTACCGCAAGGTTACCACTGTCATCACTTCGGGCACACAAACAAAACTTATTATCTTTTCAAGTTGTGTCATCTACAAATATGTGCTTACTGAACGAATGCTGCGCACGATAAATACGTGTCTTGGAAATCCATGTGTGAATTGAGGTGAATCTCATGCTGCCTTTTAAAAGCAATGCAAATTGTATTTGTTTGAAAAGAAGGTCCTGACAGCACAGGCTACAAACAGAGTCTCGGTCCGGAAATTCAGGGAGATAGTTCAGATGTATTCTGCCCGACCAGGTACCTCCTATGCTTTCCAAGTTAAAAGAGCACAGAAATCACACCTTGATAATGGCATCCTCCAGACCTACTTACCTGTTAGCTTCTGCGCCTGGTCCGAACGCTTCTGTGGCTTCTAGATCTCCCTGATGCGAACCTTGTACAGTTGGATCCAAGAAGGGCTCATGCACAGCCTAAGTCAGCACTCTCGTCCCCACACACCCCAGCGAGGCCGTCTTGCACAAAACAAAGCTCCTATATGACTCCAAAGACTAGCAAAATTCACAGGAGAAAAAAAACAGTAAGGGTGGCAGCAAAAGAGCCTCTTGATTGTTCGGAGACTTCCCTAACGAAAGGATGGTAGCATCAAATGAGCTTCTACTCTCCAGCCTCTGTCTAAATGTAAATGGCAATACGGAGCGTCTGGCCACTCGAAAAGACGAGAGAATCTCGCCCCCAAAGCCGTTTATCCAGCCCAAGTATTCAAGGCAAGACGCAGGAAAGGCACGCCTGCCTCGAAAGCCCTCATCCAGTAAGCCCTGAACGCAGCAGCACTTCCAACAAATTCAGCGGCAATAGTCTTCATAAATCTCCCTCCAAGCTGTCTACGATCATTTCCGTGAGGTTTTTATAATGGAAGATGACTTCAACATCTCCTTCTTAGGAGACTTGGTTCCACTTCCTTCAATGAGATTGCCGTGAACTCCGAGCAATTTGAGAGAAGATGCGGATGATCCTCTCCTCCCATATCTCTGTAGCTATTGGCCTTCAAGAGACCAGGTTAGGTGCGTTACACCTACCCACTCTCCATTAGTATAAGGGTTTCGAAACCCCACCATCACGGGATGTAGGTTGATCAGGTAAATGTATAATCCAAGCCTGTTGTGATGGATCCCTTCTGGATTCGCCTCTAAATACTTCCTTGTCTGCAGTGAGAGTGCAGCTACACCTGGACAGAAGGTACTCTGTTGTTAATCTCTAAATTCCACCGCCAGCCGTTTTGAATAATACGGAGTTTCATCCCAACCTAACGCGGTTTTCGAAGCCCTTTTGACTCCTCAGGGACTTGAACGGTAAGGACCCTCTCTGGTTGGCTACATGTTCACTCTTCATCACCGGTTCTTAACGGCCTTTATAACTTTATAAAAGCACTAGATTGATTTGGCTAAAGTAAACCCTAAACTGCTTTACTTTCCTGCCTCCACCAGTTCCTCTGCTCTTCGGATGTTCGATGACCTTCATGGTAGCGATCCCTTCCGGATTAGAATATTAGTTAACAGGCCACTGGCTCCTGAGAAAGAACCACGTTGGTGGTGCTTTGATCGGGTACCTTGGTTTGAATTCAAGGAAATAACAGACCTCTATCTAAGTCAATTAGTTTACGTTAGTTAAGCAAACCATTGAGTTCTTGTCCATCATCCTTATAGGTAAGGGTCTTACTTGTATTTATCAAAGTATACCGTTTTGGTCGCCATCCACTCTTAATGATCGGCCGAGTATGAGACGGCTCTCAGAGATAATCTATATGTCCACAAGCGATTT
Organism: Ceratothoa steindachneri; assembly: GCA_963969495.1. NCBI lineage: Eukaryota > Metazoa > Arthropoda > Malacostraca > Isopoda > Cymothoidae > Ceratothoa > Ceratothoa steindachneri. Next base: position 77,184,004 of record OZ018318.1, read on the forward strand.
AAGGAGCTACTTCGCCGAATATTCATTTCGACTGGCGATGGTCAAATTCCATTTTGTTTCGATGCACGCTCGCCGCTCTTCAAAGCGGATATACGTGTTTTAAAACGAAGGACGATTAATCTTGCAGAAGAGTAGAAGCTTGCCAAAAGGAATGGGGCAAGTGACCCTAGGCCTACCCACACACGTATATGCCCCGAAGTGTCAACACAAATTAAAAAAATACAAATTTTCCAAATTATGTAATGCTAGCAACATAAAACAAATGAGTAGATGAAACTCTTTGAATATTACATCAAAATCAAACTGATATAGGAAGCTCAGTGGTGTGTCGAGAGCTCCTTGGCAAAGACGAGAGCATGCTCTTCACAAGGGTGCGACACCTAAGGGGTGTGATGCTGCCCCACTTCTCGGTGATGAATTTCTTTAGTTGCTCACTGGAGGTTGGCTAACGACGTCTTGCGTCCTCTTTTAGGTCTGACATAGATTGTCCATTGTATTCATATCCGGAAACTGAGGTGGCCACTCCATTACCGTGATATTGTTTTCTCGGAACCACTATATGATGGATTCATACTTGTGGCATGAGGCATTGTCCTGTTTGAAAATCACATTCCGGCCATTTATGGAGAAGCGTCGTGCTGAAAGTAGCATATCATCTCTCAGCATAGCTTGGTACTTCTCTGAATTTATGGTGCTATCACAAACGGTGAGATGACCCCCTCCCTAAATTTCACATGCAGCCACATACAGAGCAGCCACCATGCTTTACTGTTGGCAATATACATTCTCAGTTCAACTGCTTACCTGGCTTCCTGCGGATTCTAACGTTATCCATGTTCTAGAGCAACTAGAACGTGGACTCGTCGGACCATAAGAAAGGTCCTTACTGTCGCCTGCTCTACTTGCGATGAACATACGCTCAGCCCCTTGACATCACTTTTGCTTAAGATTTGCCAGCGGCTTTTGGTGAGATTTACATGACTTCAGCCCTTGTGCAAGCGATCTGCGACGAACTTACTGACGGATGCATTAATCTGGCCGCCTCCTGTCCATTCATGTTATATTTGTCTGTGGTTTTCTTACGACCTCAAAGGCTTTTACAACGCAGAGACATGTTTCATGTTACGTTCTGACGCTGTCTCTCAAACCAAGGTCGCTCTTAGATTTTACCAATTTACCAAATATTCCTCAACTTTCGAATGTGATTCGCCGACCCCCGAGTGATTTATCGACAACTGAGACACTCTTCGTGCAGACTGCGTGTCAAATTTCTTTCATCTACGATAGGTGTTTTCGCCATTATCATATCAATATCAGTTCCTGTCCCGTCGGCCTGGAATATCAAACATATTAATAAAAAAATGTTATATGAAGAGATTTTGAGTGTAACATGCCGAATACTGATACCAGAATTGCATACATTTCAATAGCACTACCATTTCAGATATCTGAAAAAAAGTTAAAGGAAGCTTGTACTTTAATTTTGCTTTACAAATATATTGGACACATGCATGTAAACTTACACGAACACATTCATAGAAATACCCAGGAATAAGAAAAACTCCAGGTGTCTAAAAGTTTTGGTCTCACCAGTATATTTTTCACTGTTGCTTTCTGTATTTGGAGTGCTGATTTGGCTACTTTCTTTATCTTCTTTCGCTACTTTGTTTGCTATAAGCTAGACAACTGTTGTAATTTCTTTCCTTCCGCCGGCGAGCGTTTATTGCTAAGGGTTCATTGGATCCACCACACCCGTCTCTGCTTGGCAACCAGTGCCTTTGAATAATCCTCTGGGGAGATTACACTCGATTTTGACAGTGCGCAATGTATTACGTGCTTATATGAGGTGGTTCAGCAACTTTCTCAGTTGCCAACATACGAGTATCTCATTTTGTCTGCGCCTGATCTCGATGGTGCATATGCAGATTCAAGTCGCGAATTATACCTTAAGCCTTTTGGGTTTAGAGCAAGGAATCTCCTTTGAAAATTTGGACTAAATCACGACCAGTGGCATGTTGGTTTTGCTTAAAGCATCACCCTTTAGGATAACCAACTTTGAATGTTTTCGCCACTACTCTGCTCCCAGAGCTCCCATAACACCGGAAGTACTGTGTTTATATTTATTATAGCACATATCTCGTCACATTGCAAACGTGCCAGTGTTTACGGATGGTTCCAAATCCAAAAAGATAATTGGCTCTCCTACTTACCCCCATCCCTCTATTTGGGAACGTTAGCACACTTAAGAGCGCTGCGTCTAATTTCATGGCCTAGCTACTTGCAAGTCACCACTTGCTTAGGATTCCGATTTGTAATTCATAGAGAGTCACAAAGCGTGCGACGTTCAAGTGAGGCATTTAAATCTTCGCTTCCCCTTGATGACATTATCTGTCACGGTGGCTGCGAGTCGAGAGGTTCTAAGATTGTCTTCTGCTCGGTTCTAGAAATTAGCGCGCTGAAAAGGGTGCAAGACTGTCTGTACATACTGAGCGACCTGGCCAGAATTTTAATCTTACACATTATGACGACTTGGCAGGAATGATAATAGCCCTTAGAGCAGCATGGCAAAGAAAAATGGAGACAAAAGACCGAAATTTAAATTTGCGTGTCATTACGCCCCAACTTTTTCCAGTGGACCTACCTCCTATGTCTCGACGTATCAGGTCATTTTTTTGCCTACCCCAAATTAGAACGACTCACAGGACGCAGCTTCATTTGATGCAGTGCTCCCCTGAACCTTTATGGCAAGATTGCTTGGTCTCCTAGACAGCAAGACACCTTTTGGTTGAATATCCTAAACTTGCGGAGTTTCGTGAGCAGTATCAGTACCGAGCTACCACAGGCGCGGCCGTTTCCCTCGGTCCCGAAATCCATAAGTCAATAGACCACCCTCACGTAAGCCTTTAGGTGATTTAGGAATTTCCCGAGCTAGATTATCAATCCACATTTTGTAGGCTTTCTACACATCCGATAGACCGCATGTATCATGCTGCCAAATTCAAGCTCCCATCAGCGTATGACTACAATTACTGTATTCATGCTTCTTTTTTATGAAAAATGTGCTGTTTTGTATTCATTATGGAGTATGTCGAGAGAGGCGAGACAAGTCTGTTAAGGAGAATATTTGCGAAGACATTCCCAAATGCTTCGTAGCAAGAGTGGCCTCTAATTCATTAATTGGTTTGTAGTTAAGCTCGGCATCAATTCTGGCCTGCGTGGCAACGTCCATTCCACGGAAATCCTCAGGGAAAGACCTTCTTAAGACACCCCAATCCGTCGCCGTAGAGTTTTTCGTGGTGGCGATGAAATGATATGGGAGCTGTTGTCACTTTTATAACCATGGCTATGTGATTGCGAGATTTGAGAAGGCCCAATTGAACGAAGTGTTGGGAGGGGGACTTTGGATCAGTGAGCGTGATGTCCGGCTCTGCGGTTGTCCAAGGGTAGAGGAATGTTAGGAATTCTGAGCTTATCTTTTCCTCTGGTCCTATGTTGAGCTAAAAGTCGAGATACTCCCCTAGGTTGTTCGAATGTGAGTAGCCAATAACTCTCGTTCTAGAGTTGAAGTTGCCGGTAAAAACATAGAACGGTTTTTCCCGAAGAAGATGATCAAGCTGCGGATGCCCACGTAGCTACTTCTTGGTGGTCGGTAGCTGGTGCCCCCCTTAATATCCCTTGTATAGAGACTGAGGATGATTGATAAAAAGATTCATCCATTGCCTTGCATTCCATATTATGTAGTAAACACTGTTTGTAATCCGGGCCTTTGAGGCATTGAAATCTCCGGTTCCTCTGGTTCGAAGTATCCATGATGCCAACGTTATTGCAAGTCAGGAGAAAGTAGAGATTGTCTTCTCGCAGATTCCTGAGCAGGTTGAAGTTCCTGGGAAATGGCAAGCTGATGGAGGGATACCGGAAAACCGGCACATATTGGCCAACCTGACCTACGTTTGGATCTTCTCCACTCTGACTACACACCAGGGATAAGATTAGCTTTTAGTGCTACATGGCAAGAAGAAGATAGAAGGCGCGCAGGAGTATAATGTTGCGTGCTATTGCGCCTCAACTATTCTCGTGCGCCTATTTTCAATGCATTGGCGGTATCAAGTCATTTTCTGTTCTCTCCGAATCGGACACACTCTCTGGTTGCCGCGCCGCTCTCTGGTGGAGGTCTACACCAAAACCGTCTGCGGGAACGTTTAATACCTCGGATTATCCGCTGTATTTTGACTTAATGATCTAGTCTCGTGTACTTTTAACTTAGCCCAACCTACCTCAGCCTAATTTGGTCTAACCTAATATAACCTAACCTAACCAAAAATGACAACCCAACATAACCAATACTCGATTTTGCCATGATCCATCAAATTCATCTCTCTTAAATGATATCCAAGGCAAAAACTAAGTTAGCTTAAAATATGTAAAAAGATTAAGAAATAATAAAAATAATAAAAGAATGGTCAATAAGGAAATAAAATTTTGGAAAGACTTTTTAAAATTGTCATGGCCCATCCTGTAGAAAAACATATAAGGAGTTTAGGGAATTTTGATTTATATCACATTTCTAGGTAATTAAAAATATATTTAGCTTTCAATTATAATTATCCTCGTTTCAAATGTCTTACTTGACACAATCCATTTTCGCACAAATATACCCCCATAGAACCAGGGAGCCAAATCGGGAATGAAGACCCCTTTAGAATTATAGGAAGTTATAGGTTATAAAGACCTATATGTTCTCCCAGGAGTTTCGTATCTAATTTATGCGAATTCAACCTTTTGAAATAATCATTCGCCTGCAAATAGGAAGCTGGTTTAGGGCCAATAGTCACGATTGTCAAATTGCTTTATTTCGAAACCTGGAGATATTCTTCGTAGGACCAGAAATAATTAAATCTGCGAACATGCGATCCCTAGTGTCAACTTGGATTTAAAAATTTTAGAACTTAAAAGTTTATTACATTTAACAAATTATTTCATGTTGAAAATATTTTTACGACTTTTATAAAATTTTATTTTATATTATTGATTATTCATTGTAATGCCAAGAGTACAACTCTTTATCTAGCAATCTATGAGAGATATCCGAAGAGAGTTTTAAGTTAATCCTTAAAGTAACCCTTAAAAATTTCTTTCCCGTGACCCCCACCCCCAAATGAGGTACAACACGGGAGAACGAAAAAAAATACTGAATGATCGAAAGGGAGAAAGAAATAGCGCATGGTATTTGTGTGTGAGGAATAGATACAAGGAGATAGATATATAATATGTGTGTCTGAGAGAGAGAGAGATATATGTATAGACACAGTGTTTGCAGGTGTGATAGAGAGACACAAAGAAGAGCCTTTATTAATTAACATAAATTAATGAATGTTTAAAGTGACTTCCATTGCATACAACAACATAGGAAACCTTCGCATTCCCCAAATTGCTTAACCTCTCTTGTACAGCCACCAAACACCAGCAGTTTTATTTCCTTTCTCCAACTCACGATTGTCCTCAAAAGGCTACAAAACTCATCCTCCGCAATGATGTGGCAATGCACCAGCAACTTTGCCACAAAATAAATAATACTGTGAATTTAGTAGTAGTTCTGGTATAAGGAATACTTGTAGTGATAGTAGTTAATAGAGAATGGTGAGCAAGCTTGTGAATAATGCCTCTACTGTTTTTTTTGTGTAAGGTTTGGTTGGAGTTTAGATTCCCCATCAGGGAAATGAAGTTTAATGGATTAATAAAAATTGTGGATAAGAGACCGAGAATAAAGAATATAAAATTATAAATGTGTAACAAAAAAAAAACAACTAGTACGTCCATCAGTTTGTGCACTTGGGTAGTGGAGGTAAAATTGATCACGAAACTTCTCAATGGTAAATTCTCTTTCAAACCCAACCGCATAGAAACAATCTAACTTTCATCATTATGTCTTCCAATAATCCCATCTATCACTCGTGCTGCTTGTCCCATTTATTCATGTAATCCATCATATACAATAACATTTCCTTATCCATTTGTTAACCCATTCTCTTTCAAACACTAATTAACATTATCAATCTACCTCTTACGCGAGCTTCCGACTTTTTGGACATTCTGTCATTCACTATCATATATTTTCTTCGAAAACCTATTCTCATTCATTCTTCTTACATTCCCATACTACTTTATAATATTCTCCCACAACCTTTACACTTCTCTATTAAATTCGTACCACTATCATTCCGATATCATCCAGATACCTAAAACATCGGAATTATTTAAAAAACTTCGATGTCAAAAATGATGTTACATACTTCATGTGAGATGAGAATGTGAAGTTGATGCCACCTTATCATATAAGTAACATGCTGCTGCACATCTGGAGAAATAATTCCTTCAGTCTGTAGGAGTAGCTGGGATTGGTTAGCAGCTCTACCTTTTATTGAGTGGTGCTTCAAGTGTATCCACTCCTCTTTGGTTCAATGCACCCCAGAAAGCACGGTCGGCAGCAAGTTCTTTTAGTGATCCTAGATGGATATTCTATCTTGAAGAATTGTTTAGTTTAGTGTAAGAGTCAATCTTTTCTATCCTTCTGTTGAGCATTTGCCTTGTGAAAGCTTGCCGTATAGGATTATTTGTCTGGAAAGTCGATGGTCTGGTACCATAAGGGTGCGTCCTGGTCAGATTTGTAATCCGGTAGCTCTTTTATTCACTTTAATCCTCTTTGCTCTTGTAAAATGACACTATCAAACCTCTTGCAATCCTCATTATTGTTTAATTTAAAAAAAACCTTGCAACACAACCGCTCGACCTAATCCATTACACAATCACCACGATTTCTTTAGCATCCTTGCCATAATATCTTCCACTCCGGCTGCTTTGCCATTTTTAGACCTCTCATTACACTACCGTCCTATTGCATACATCCTTGGAACAATAATAGCCACATTCGCCTTATCCTTCATTGTCACATTGTATAGTTCATCAAGTTCTCCGCTACTTTTGACCCCTTCCCCCATTGTTCCCAAGTTCCCTTCCATTCCTATCCTAAATATTCAAACAACTTTTCGACTCTTTATCTCCCTGACATACTCTTTTGTGCTATTTAACATCTGTAACAGTCTCCCTCTTCCTTTTATTTGCAACTTTCACACCGTCATTGTATCATTCTGCATTCCGATTTCTTTTTCCCTTTCTAGCACCTCCACATACATTCTTTGCACTACCCACAAAAACTTTCTTAAATTCCCATGTTCACACTTTTTCCCTCTCGTAATCCTGAGCTTCCTCACCATTGATTCTCTCATCCTTTTTATCTTCCTCATGTCTGGGCTTCAAAGATTAGAAGTTTGTCCCTAGCGTTGCTAATTGACAGTGGTGTTATTTCCTAACTTGGATGAGTAGATGTAAAATAATAATTCCCTGTACAATCGTTGAAAAAAAAGGGAGATATAGAGAACTGTTTACAAAGGTTTGCACGATGAATAAAACATATTTTCGTACATATGAGGTTTATGACGACGCGAATTCTGTTGGTTTATGTAATATATAACGCTATGCGTAGGCTGTTTGCTTTCTATCCCTGAAATTTTTTGTTTACGTTTTCGGTTTTCCTTAAAAATGTGATTGTGATACAAATGACTATAATTCTAATTGAATTATAGACCATATAGGTCTAGCAATATTTACAAATAATTATTAGAAGTCTAGGTTTTTATCATGTTCGCAACTTAAATATAAGCAAAAGTACAAATTGCCTTTAAATTGCCCTAAATGCTATCTTAAATAGCAAAATAGCCTAATCATCACTAACTCTATAATTTAAAGAGGGCATTTTTTTAAGTATTTAAATAATAATTTCATCTTAGTTTGGTTATGACCTAGGTTTTTTTTTATCAAAGTTATGTCTAATAATTCTTTTATAATATAAAATAACAAAATGGTGAAGTTGAGAAATAAATATAAATATCGAAACTTTGTAAATTTTTTAAAACAAAGAATTACAAATGGTGAAGTTCAGAAAATTTACTTTTATATATCTTCTTCTATAACTATATTTTAGCAACGTGATATTTTGAAAGGGGGGAAATTTAGTTTAGAGTTCTTTTTTAAAATTATTATAATTGGCGAAGTTCAGAAAATTTATCAAAATTTAACCATGGCTGCTTTTTTGTAGATTTTAAATTTTAATCTTAGTAGCCAAGCCATTGCCTGCTATCTTTAGATTTTAGTTAACTTAAGAATAAAGTAAAATAAGTTAATAAAGAGAATAAATAAAACAAGGATAAATAAATTCTAAAACATTACAATTAAAGATGAACTTTTTTGAATTCTTGATAAGTATAGAGTTCATAAATAAATTAAAAAGGTGAAAAATCTTAAGTATTAATACAAAGTTGATTAAAAATAATTCATAAAGAATAAATATTTTCATCATAATTTTTAATAATAAGAAAATTACAAGTCTAGGGTTAAATCTGGCTTTCACTACCATTATATGCGACCCGCGGGACAAATTAAGGCTAGCGGGCTGAAATTAAGTCTCATTGGCAATTTTTACAGCCCGCGAGCCAAATATGATCGTTATAAACATTTTATGGGTCCCATTGACCAGATCTGAGCCTCATTTGCAATTTAGAAGGCTAACGGCCCAAATCTGCTCCTCACTGACATATGCGGTTCGCCCCCAAATTTGTTCTTAAAGTGGGCAGACGACCCCATGAAATAATTTACTTTATATAAAGACAAAATTAGAAAGTATTACTTTTTACATATACCTATGATTTAGCTTTGCATTTGACTTGGCTCGTAAGACTAAAAAATATTTTCATTTCAACCCGTTCCCTTAGAAAAGGTTGCCAACCCTCGTTCTATACTATTAAAAAATAAGTAACTATAAGATAAAAATGCCGCAATATCAAGCTGGAGTAAATTGCATTAGAGATCGATAAGCCTTGATTTGTTTTTATGGTGATAGAGGATTTGAAATTAGGCCAAACACAATACACGCTTGATTTTGCAATTAATCCATCATTTCGGATCTACCGCTAGGTTACGAAGAGAGAATGTAGGGCAGTAGGACAAATAGGCCTCGCACGAGTCATCTTTGAGTCCTGATTTAGCAGCATTGAGGTATCCTTTCATTCTTATTTGTTTGTCTGCTTCTATGTCTTGCGTCTCCTTCATGTCGATGACGCGGCTGTGGAGAAACAAATTAGGATAAGACCAAACGTAAAGGATGGTGACGGCTATTAATAGAAGCTTAAAGCGGGCAAAATCAAATAATGATCAAGCAAATCTGCATTCGGATGGAGGAATGTGGCCGCTATTAGATGATGCTTAATGCGGAGAGAAGCTACTAAGAATTAAGTCAAGGAAACATTTATGGGATCGCTTCTAAAAGAGGCTTAATGCGTATAGATTAAATCGGCAAGGACCATTAGATTTTTCCCCTTTCTCGCGCTCGCTACCATTAACAGGGACATTTAGCTCCACTGTTTTCTCATTAGTAGCCATTTATGTAAGTGACATACTGAGTTTTCATTTTTTCGAGAAAAGGGAAATCGGAGAAAGAATAAGGAAACAATATTATACGTAATAATGATAAGTTAAATGCATATATTCAATCATGAAATGATGGGTATATTATTTATTGCGTGTCCTTGTTTTATTTTAGATTTTAGTTACATAATATTCTTCTTATTAAAATAAGAAGAATATTATGTACTTAAAATCTAAAATAAAACAAGGACACGCAATAAATAATATATCCATCATTTCATGATTGAATATATGCATTTAACTTATCATTATTACATATAATATTCGTTGGCATTTGTTTAGATTCTAGAAATCTCATCGAGAAAATCCCTAAAACTCAATTTTAGCAGAATTAATCCTCATTTTCAAAAGAAAACGGTTTGTCGGTTTAATCCAAAGGACGTAGGCAAACCTAGCAAGATTAGGACAATCAGAATAGCAAATCTACGTCAACAGAATAAAAATCCAATGTTACCAAAAGGGCAGAAATCTGTGATCTGAGGCGAGCAAAGTGAATACCTTTGCAACGTATTTAAACCGACTTTAACTTCAAAGAATCCGGGATGTCATATGTTTACTGCTGTCAAAACAGCAGTAAACATATATCATTTAGTATGGTTATTACCTTCATCCAGCACTAACCTCTCTCTATTAGATTGGCTATTATAGTCACCCAGCACTAACGTATCTCCATCATATTAGCTATCATAGTATCATAAATGTGCAGCAGTAAATTATCCCCATCAACTTAGTTACTATAATCTTATAACAGTAAATATCTACAACAATTTGGGTATTGTGATTATATAGCAGAAAGGTATCTTCTTGCCAGTTAGAGTCGTTTAGGACATTGGACAATCATGCTTGGAAGAATATACTGGGTTTCTGTTCATGAAAATTGACAGCCCAAAATTCTCAAGCGAACGAAACAAGTGATTATAGTTCATGGTAGTTGGAGCGTCATAACATAACTTAGGGAGAATGAATGAGAGTTAAAATGGCATCGAATGGCTTTGTGCAAATTCAAACTCCTGTATTGATTCCTTATTGAACAACTATCGGTAATTAATAAAAAAAAAAAAAGAAAAAATGACAGTGACGATTATTGATTAGTAGAATCCAATGAAAAATACTGATTACTACTAAAAATCGAGTATAGATTACTAGGAAAACAATAAGCAATGAGGATTACTGATTACTAGGAATAAAATTGTTTATTACTAATATAAAAAGAGAAGTACTCATTACTAGGAAGAAACGAGGATTATTGATTATAATTAAAAAAAACGAGGATTAATAATTAATAGAAAGAAGCATGGATTACTGATTGCTGACATACTCGACGATTACTTATCAATACAGGGAAACGGGATTATAATTAGTGGAAATATGCAAGGGCTACTGGACCTAGAAAGAAGCAAGATTACAAATTAATAGGAAGAGACTAGAATTACTGATTACTAGGAAAAAAGATGTACTGATTATTAGGAAGAATAGAGGATTACTGGGAAAATACGAAGATTAATAATGTAAAAATAACTATTAATTGCTAGGAAGAAACTTGAATTGCAAATTACTAAGAAGATACAAGTATTCCGATTGTTAAGATGAAACAGAGATTACTGATTACTTTCTCGAGCCTACCTCTCCTACGAAGGCAGATTATGTTGTAGTGTAAGATAGTTAATAAGGCAAACGAAAGATACGCTCGAGTCAAATGACTCAACTGCCACTTAACTGACTCCCTCACTCACTGCTCTGGAGTTGTCATGCTTTACTCAATCGATCCCCCAACTTATTACAATTAATTAAAAAAATAATAGATACTAATTAATTATCATCATAATCATAACTAACTATAATTTAAGAAAGGGGATTTTTTTGAGTATTTAAATAATAATTTCATCTTAGTTTGGTTATGACTAATGTTTTTTATCAAAGTTATTTCTAATAATTCTTTTATAATATCAAAAAGCAAAATAGTGAAGCTCAGAAATAAATATTACGGTCGTATGCTAAAACAAATGTAAAATGCACATTTGATCCCCCCCAATTTTTTGTAAAAATATATTATCATTTTAGCCATTTGAATATGATAAATTTATAAATAATTGTGAAGCTACACTAAATCTCATAAAAGTGCATTTCACCTTTGTTTTAGCATACAGCCGTAAGTATCAAAAATTTTTGAATTTTTAAAACCCAAAGGCTTACAAATGGTAAAGTTCAGAAAATTTAGTTTTATATATCTTCTTCTTCTATAACTCTATATTATAGCGAGGTGATATTTTGAAAGGGGGGAAATTTAGTTTAGAGTTTCTTTTAAAATTATTATAATTGGCGAAGTTCAGAAAATTTATAAAAATTTAACCACAGCTGCTTTTTTTTAGATTTTAAATTTTAATCTTAGTAGCGAAGCGCAAGCTCCCCCCCCGTAGTGGGGAGGGAGCGGCGAAGCCATTGCTTGGTAATGTCTATAAAAGTCTTGTCATAAAATAGCGCACGTGCTTTGGCTCTGTTTTTTCTCCCTATTATTCCGACCTAAAATAAAAATAAGAAGAGAGAAAAAAGTTCACTTTTGATTCCTTTCCTCCCACCCTATTATCAAAAGGGTTAAGGCACCTAAAGAATTTCTAATTACTTTTTAATTATATTAAAACAATCTTTTGAGATCAGTAGTTTGATGAATTATTATTCTGACTTTTTCCTGTTTCTAAAGTTCGATATTAGGAAGTAAATATTTTAGGGACGAGGGATGGGGGAGGGGGGAATTATTTGGATGGATACGGCTTCACCATGAGTTCTAGCGAGTTGCGGTTCGCTAGTTCTTTCTGCCTCTAATAAAGCTCCCTCTATGGCTTCGAATTATGTTTCTTTCACACACTACTTCACTTAACTCCACCCTTTTCTTAATGTACTCTCAAAAACTTTTTAACGGGATGTAGTAATGGATTTACACATTTTAATGGATTATTATAATAAATAAAAATTTCTCCGTTCATCATTTTAATTTAGTTTTGTATCTAAACACCCATTTATTATTAGGTATTTTACATTTAAAATTTCTCAGCTCAAAGTACACCGTAACACAACACAACATTCTCTTCCCATAACTGGTAACAATACACATATAACACCATTGTCATTTTTATTGCACATTTCTTCCAATGATTTCTCATAGCTACACTTCTCTATTCTAAGAGAAGCTTTATGTACTCCGGATCGCAATCAAACATACACATCATTCCCTTCCACTAACAGATTGCCATTGCATGCATAATACCATTGATATTATATTTCTTTCAATGATTTCTCATAGTTACACTTCTCTCTTCTTATCTCAATTCCATGCACAGCTGAACACTATAGCACAACACAACATTCTCTACCCAAAACGGATAACTAATACATAAATACCACCTGTCACTTCTCCGATAGATTTACTTTTACACTTCTCTTCTCTGCCTGAAGATATTGATACATTTGAATGACCGTCTTTACTCTCAAAACATCCACCCAGTTTACTTCAAAACTTTTAACACAACATATCTCTTCCACCGCGTTGGATTTTCATCCACATACGTTTTTCACTCCCACAGTAGGGAACAGGACTTTCCCATTATAGTTCTTGGGAGGAAAAAGAATGTTAAGAAAGTTGTGAAGATGAGGTAAGCGAGTATGTATAGAAGGTATATTGGGGGGTGGGGGCTGGAGTCTGTATAGGAGTTTTTTTACTAAAGAGGTCGTGTACGGAGGTTCTCTTTTGTCATTCTTCTACCTTGTGAGCTTACTAGGACTAGATTACTCCTCCTAACCTCACCCTCCCAATCAAATTCATATACTCATTTGAAATATGGAACACGATCTTTTACAAAGACGTGTTTCATTTTGGTCTTATTAAAAAATTGCAAACTTCTTGTGACAGGATAAGAGATTGCAAAGAGTTCTTGAAATGAGTTGTCAAGCGACCGATGGCAATCCTCCCACTTCTTTCCCGAATCTCGTCTCATCCACTGCTCGTTCTCGAATTCTCCTCTGCTTCTTCCCTCTCTCAATTGTTCAATTGACGCGTACGAAGTTGTATCAAATTGATCATCCAAGTTATTATCTCTATTTTTTCTCTCTCTAGCAAACACCCACACTCACTCAGATCCAACCAATACATCTCTCTCGTTTTAAGTGTGAAGAATTTATATATCTGCACAATTCCTTCTTCATCTGTTGATATGTATTCCTCAGAATTAATTGCACCAAAAGAACATATTCAACAAAGTCTGATCTTCACGTTTTTCAAAAATTGTACAAACCATAAAAAATATTTGAGTTTTTGTTAAATCCAACTCCTGACCGGGTCATCTCCAGACCCAATTACATCAACTGTCTGAAAACTTCTAAATCTTGGCCCAGGACAAAATGAATATCCATTGCACACTCAGTCATCTTCTTAAAATTACATGTAATTAATGACTTCCTCAATACTTCAAGCCAGCAGATTGTTTACAGCTGTTTGATGGAATATTTGGAGATTTATTACGTTTTCTCATCACTTAAACTGTTTTCGTCATATCTCTTAAAAACACTTATAAAAAAAAATAGATAAAAAATACTTAATTGAATGAATTATTTGGCCTTTAAATATAACCATTTTGTTTACAATGAAACGGATAATACATGATTAGTGACTTGTCACTGGGAGAATCGAGCACTAACTGACCCACAACCCTTCCTTTCTGAAAACGTATATTTGTTGCTTTAACAATCCTTTCTAAGATGGATTCACAATAAGTAGTTTCCATTCGAAAATGGATTTATTACAATTAAAACAGAGGAAAATGATTATTAGTTATAAGATCAGCAAAGCTATTATGATACAAGCACTTTAGCATATAATTATGATTGTCTATTCCCATTCAGCATGTCTCTTAACCGGAATGACTCAGGATTCCGTGGTAATAAAGAAGGACACATTCTGCCTTGTTATTTAAATAACACCAGATAACCTGATCTCTGAACATTCTTCTATCATGTTTTACTGCCTAAGTCGATAATGCTACTGACTCGTGATCCAACGGTGTCAGTTCCAATCCGACACCGCCCCGTGAAATCTGGCACGAAATCAACAAACCTTGCAAAAAAGGTTGATAAATGGGTATTATTTTCGGATGGGGCGGGGAAGAGACCACTTGAGAGGCATTAGATGTTGCGAATCGTTGATAGAAATCATAACAAAATAGCAACCAATAACCAAATTAATGAATGCAAAGTACTACTCTAATAATACAACATATAATTAAATCATCCTCGATACTTTACTTCATTATCCTGGAGACTTCTTCCACAATATTTTTGATGTCTGGATTCGATCTCGAATTGGAAAGGAGTGCCTGGCACATTATCTTTTGTCGGCACTCATCATCTTCATGAGAGGGCACACCCCACTTGGCAAAGGCAATCTCCAAGTCTTCCAGAATCGACACGAAGGTGTCGGCGGAATCTAAACTTCTACCTTCCAATGGAGATCCAGCTGCCATGAGAAGTAAATAAGTGTTGTTATTTTATGCATTAATATATAACATACGAATTCGCATGTATGCCTGTAACTCTTAGTAAGGAATTAGTTGTTTTAAAATGCTCCGTACTGTGCAATAAATTGATTGGTTAGATTATGCTTGTCCTAGCAGTCCCTGTCATCTTACTTCGTGTAGCCCCATAGATTGGCGAGATTAGGTTTGCCTGAGCGGATGCGCCGTTCTGCTTCGTGTAAACCCCGTATATTGGTTAGAATAGGTTTGCTCTAACGACCCCGTAATCGTGTTTCATGTAGCTTTCGTAGATTTAGCTTACTTTAGCTATCCATGCCATCTTTGTTCGTTATTTATTTCTGAACTTCAGTTATTACACGTTAAACAAAACCTGACATTCAATCAGAGCACATTCAGCCAATGTTGAAAGAATGGGAAAAATGAAAAATACAATCGTACCCATCATTTAACAAATTAAGGTAGTATTTAAGCAATACTAATCCTTATAAGTATTTGATTAGCTAAAAGAAATGAATTAAATGAATTGAAAAAATTACTCTGAAATTCACTTTCAATTGTGTCGCTGTACGACTCAGTCCTACTAACTCTTTTTGTAATCTGTCTGTGCAGATCACATGCTCTAAATCCGCTCTGATAACATGACCACTGAACATATTATATTAAAAAATCTTACGGGTCTCTCTTCTACAACGCCCAGCCAATCTCTCTGTGTTCTTCTCGACATTTTTATCACATTCGATCGGGTATTTTTTCTGCCTTCGAAACTCACAGTGTGGTACTTATACCAACCGTTTCAACCAAGCTTTCCTCTCTTGACAACGTTTCTTACGAGGAAGTAAGTTCCCTCATTTTCTAAAATGGATTTTTTATTTTAATCTTTATTATTATGATATAGTGATGTGCCCCTCAAAATGAGTAAAGCAAAATGAAATTATTAGAGCAAATTTAGATCGAGAGGGGGGAGGGGAAGAGTCGTGAGGATTGTTTTTACCATATTAAAAAATAAATCTGATGTTTTATTTCTTGCCTTTAGGCCTAGAAAATAAACATCGATGTGAAAAAAGATAGATCAAAAGCAAATTGTTAAATGTGAACTGGAAACCTTTTACATTTGTTTAGACCAAAAGCCATTTGCCAGATCCGGATAAGCGGTAGGACACAGACCGAAAGTCTGCATGCAAAGCGCAAGTCCCTCCTGTAAGTCGGAGCGGCGAAGCCGCTCCTATTGTATATATATATATATATATATATATATATATATATATATATATATATATATATATATATATATATATATATATATATATATATATCACCTCCACCAATGCAGGAGGAGGCAGAAGGATTAATGAAAGAAAAATACCTTAACTGTTATTATAGTCAGGTCACGAGGTCCAAACAAGAATTCACAGAAGTCAAGAAAGCACCTGAGGCTATAAAAAAGATTAAAGCATGAATGAAAGGAAAATGGAGTAGTTTAGGTGTAAGAGATGGGGAGAAAAAGAAAACACAAAAATAATAAAAATATCTAACGATAAAAGGGAAATAACCACCAAGACAAATTTTAAATAAAAATAATGAATACAAAATTATGAAATGCAATAAAGAATAATTTTTGTCGAATGATTTTTTAGTCGCGTGTGACTACATCTCACTATGTTGGTTGGTCCCCGTTTTCTTTTTTTTGTTTCTGTAATAACTTGTAATTATTCGGCCGATTCTAACGAAATTTGAAACCCTTATGTTGTTTTACATTCCCTTTTGAAAGATATAGTTGCCAAAGTCCTCCCATAAATAGCCCAGGAATTACTTTGTTTTGTCAATAACATCATAACTATTAGGCCGAGTGTAACGAAATTTGAACCCCTCATGTTGTTTTACATTCTATTTCAAATGATATAATTGCCAAAGTTCCCCCAAGGTGAGCCAGGGAATTATTTTGTTTTAGCAATAACATCATAACTATTCGGCTGATTCTAACAAAGTTTGAAACCCTTATGTTGTTTTACATTCGCTTTCGAATGCTATAATTGCCAAGGATCTCCTTAAGTTAGTCCGGGATTTATTCAAACTTTTGAAGGTAGTAAGGTCCTAAATCAGAATAAGTGAGAGCACGTGACTTTTTGGTCAGCAGACCTTGTTTTAGAACAGGATATTTTTAACTTAAAAATATTTTCGAGTTTCAAACAATTACATTATTTAGGATACATCTGAATATATAAAACTTAGGGGAGATGGATTTCAAACTTGATTCAAGAATACTACCGACCAGATGTGCTCTTGTATATAAAGATTTCTAGAGCACTTAAATATTCTAAGCCCGATGGGGGTCATTGAAGAGACTTAAATATTGAAAAGTTATAAGTTATCGTATTGAATTTACCTATTCTTTTCTGAGTATTATTTCCAATTGTATTAAATCTTTAAAAATAATTTTATTTTGCTTCCCACATAGAACAACACCCTGTAGAATATAACGATAAAACTCGAATTGTATATTTTAAATGTTTCTTAATCTTCTAAGTTTAAAACAATTTAAACTGAGTAAGAGACCTCGATTTTAGCCTCCATCATTTATAATCTTATCGTTTGATTTCAAACTAAAAACGAAAATGATTAGCATTTAACTGTTCCTACCTCCATTTTTAAAGCTCCTCGCTACAACAAGATCCGTGAAATCCAGCGTGGTTGAGAAGTAATACCCGTAAAGTACCGCCGTCGTTACCAGGAATACAATTCCAAGTGCTAATGTAAGGGAAGATACTACATTGGTGGCGTCGTGGATATCAGCAATGGTTGAACTTCTTCCGGTCTCTTGCAGAAGGCTGTCTGCTGGATGGAGGTCTTCATTTATCACGTCTTCCAGGATCGATTCACCTGCTTGCGGAGGCAGAAGAAAAGGCATAGTCGGATGGGCGGAGTATCCAACGAGGACAGAAGGATGCAAACCTGTTGAAAAAGTGTTCAAGATGTTAAAATTGTTGAAAACTTAAAAGATCACCCAGTGTTAAAATTGTTGAAAGAAAAGGTATGATAGTGATAAACTTGTTGAAGAACTAAAGGAGCTTTGTCTTAAACTTGTTAAGCGAAAAATATATTAGTGTTATAAGTGTTGAAAAGAAAAGGATGATAGTGTTATATTTGTTGAAGGAAAGTCGAAAAATATTGTTAAATTTAGTGTAGAAAAAAGAAAGTGTTAAGCGTTTTGAAGAACCAAATTGTTATAGTGTTAAGTTTGTTGAAGAACCAAAGATCATACAGTGAAACTCCTGAGTTATGAACATCCCGAATAATGGATATCCTGAGCTATGAACATCCTCAATTACGAACTAATGTGAATCTTCTTCTTTACAGGTTTCTAAGTAATTCTGTTAATAAATTTGTAAAAGTTAGAGAAAACGCCCTTACTATGGATTTAAATATGAAAAAAAAATTGAAGATAAGTGAAAAACGTGAAATCCTCAATAGTGTGAACAAAGGTATGAAAGCAAAGGAAATAATGAAAAAATATTGCATTAGGAAGTTTATAATAACTGGTATAAAAAAAGTTCTGAAATTCATCAATTTATTTCAAATGGAAATATTCAAAGAAATTCTAATGTTGTCACAAAAAGGCAACTCAAAATATTTGAGCTGGATGAAGCCCTTGCGAGACAAAATATCTCAAGGAAAAGCCACCTCAGGACCAATTCTAATTACAAAATCTTGATGCCTTTTCGAAGAAAATAGAATAAAAACTGAATTAACGTTCAGCCATGGGTGGTTAAGGAGTTTTAAATCTCGCCACGGAATAAGAGAGCTACAGATTTCTGGTGGTGCTCTCCGCGGATAATAACTCAGCAAAGAATTACCGCCTGACATTTTGAAATCTGATGGAAGAGAGTAATCTGATATCAGATCAAATCTATAACGCTGACGAGACTGGTTTTTACTGGAAATGTTTACCTACAAAAAGACTTCCTGGCAAATGATTTTTTTACAGACATATGAACCAGCCAAAGTTCATAGCTCAAGAGTTGTAATGTAGTATTAATGTTGATGAAAAAAAAGGATCATAGTATTAAACTTGTCGAAAGTAAAAAGGATCATAGTGTTAATTAAACCTTTTTAAAAACAATAGTAAGGGCGGCTGAATTAGTGATGGCGTCGCAAAGGACTGTGCCCGCATCAAACCAAAAAGACAGCGGAGTCTATTGACTCTGAGCTCAATGAGGCTGAACTTTAGTCACCCTGGCCATTCCTTGGCAAGTGGGTGAAGTAAAAGAAGATGGTTGGCGACAGCTACATCTTCCAGTGCTTGTCCTGCCTCCCCAAGATCACTGAAGTGAAGGTGAACAAGGGCACCAAAGCCAACCTGAAGAGCCACTTCAACAGGATTCATCCTGTCAGGTTTGTGGTGGACAACATGCTACCGCTGCAGATTGTGGACAATCAGAGCTTCAGGGACATGGTCCACACTCTCACCCCTAAGAAAAAGGTACCCTTCGGGAGGACGCTGGGGAGGAGGATCCTCAAAACCTATGAGGAGATGAAGGAGAGCCTCAGAATGTTGGATTTATCGGTTACTACCTTATCGAGCGATAAATTTATCGCAAATTATCGGTTATCGCCGATAAGGTTATCGTTATCGATTTATCGGTTATCGTGATACATTTTTCGTTGTCGCACCCACCACTGCAAACAGGACTCATCAAACGATCGAGAGAAGGTTCTAAAAAGGTGAATCAATGCAATTTGATTAATCTTCCTCTTATAAGCTGCGAAATTGTGAGAGGAAGACCTTTTCATTTGTCAAAATATGAGTTGTTTCCGAGATCAAACGAGAGATTTACTCCATGATATTCCCCTTGTCTACCAGCTTTATCCTTAAATTATTTACAACAAAGTTAATGTATTTTAATGACTTGGTTAGTTTGTAGGTGAAAAAAATATAAAAATAGTTATCCTCGTTAATATTAGAGGCACCCCCCTTCTTCAAAGAAAGCACAACTATATTTATTAAAATTTGAAGAACCTGTGATGAAGAAGCAAGCAGGACAATATCATCAGCATAAACGATAATATCGTAATGGTAATTTCCCAAGCAACACCCAAGACAGGAAAACAAATGTTTACATCCAACCATTTGTATACAGACTAAATAGGAGGAAAAAATTATCCACATCCCTCCCTGTCTCACTCCAGTGCCGATTTTCTTGATTACGATTCACTACGACAAAGGAAATACAAATTAACTGATTCATTAGTATGTTCTTAATTATACTAGTTGGGTATGTGGAAACGTTGCTTGTACCTATAGTACCGTCCCCAAAATTCAGAACGCACGTATTTCTATTACAACATCTTCCATATCTTTTGTCAGAGAAAATCCAAAGTTTCTAAAATTGGTGTACGATAACTTACATGTATGAGCTACGTATATGTAAAGGTTATGCAAATTTGAATGAATACCACGAAAGTTATCTGAACATAAACAGTTTACTAAAAAAACTCAAGTGTCCAAAATGATTTGAACGCTTAGGTTACTTCTATAAATAACCGGCAGTGTTCATAGCAACTGCCTCTCTCTGTCCGCGAGCTGCTCCACCAAGATGTTTTTTTCAGTTAGAGCCATTACGGAGACTGTCAAGCGCTCCAAAATTGTAGTCTATAATATTCTCTTAAATAATGACAAAGAAGGTTCATTTAAGGCTGATAAATTACGCGGTATGCCAAGGATAACCTCACAAATGAAAGACCAAGCTTTTATTCAAATTGGGAAGAAAGACAGTTACAAGACGGCGGCAGCAGTTTTGCGAGAGATTAGTGAGATTTTGGACATCTAAGTTCCCAGGCAGAATGTCTCACTTCCGCTGGAGGAAGAAAATCTCCACGCTAGCAAACCTACGTTCAAGCCATTGATAAGCTTAAAGAGCAAAAAGTTTTGTCTTACATTCACCATCAAGCACGTTACATGGCCCTCCGGAGGACCAATGGAACTAAATCCACTTCAGTGAGGAATCTAACTCCAATTTGTTCAGCTCTGTTACCAGGAGGTTCGTTCGTCAAAAAGCAAATGAAAATTTATTTTTGGATTGTAAATTGTGCGCATACTTGACACAGTAAATTTACAAGAGTCTAAGAAATTTCTGCGACAACATGCCTTATCTTCAAGCCTATGAAACCCACCATCCAATTTTCATGTAGGTTAACACCCGTTGCCGCATGACCAAGTCGGTGAAGATATTTCTAGATGACGAGCATATCACTCTTATAAACTGGCTTACACAGAATCCGGACCTGAATCGCATGGAAAATGTTCGGAAGACAGTCGGAAAGAGTTCTAAAGGTGAGGAATAAACAAAAAAGTTCAAGAACTTTGGAAAATTCTTCAAGATGAATGGAGCAAGAATACTGCACAAGAGTGTCAACAGTTGGTTCCTTTCTAGGGCAGGAGATGTCAAAGCATCATCGAGAATAAAAGCTTCCGCACTAAATAATAGTTACTTATAACTTGTCCAAATGTTTTCCATTGATAATTTAATCGTTATTTTCCAAACGAAATTTGTTTCCGCTGTCGTTCGGATTATTTTGGACACTTCTATTTTCCAAGTAAATTGCTGATAACTTTCGTTTTATTTATTCAAATTTGTATAACATTTACCCCTACGTTCATTATACTGTAGATTATTGTACACTAATTTTAGAAACTTTTGGATTTCTTCTGGCAAAGGTTATGGAAGATTTGCTAGAAATGCAGATGTCTTTATTTTGGGGGATGGTACTGTAGTTCCTCAACCAGCAATCAGAAATCTTGACGGGATCAAATGCTTTACTTAGGTAAAAAAAAACCCCAGTTATTATATCTTGGAACCATTCAATTTATATGAATAGACAGCCTTTTCCAAAGTAATAATGATAATGGCTGTAGAAGTAGAAGAATCTTGTCTAAAACCAATCCTACTGATGTTGATTATAATATGATTATTTAAATCAGGTAAAATATAATATTTAAATACTTTAAGCAAATTTGAGGAAATAATTATTGGGCGGAAATTGGAAGAGGAATTCAAGTTAGCCTAAATTGCTCTTCGCACTTGACCGAACTTCCCCTTTCGTCATTTCATTGGAAAGCTGGGAATCGAGTAACATGCACGAAAAAATCTGGCTAATGAAACCATATAAGATATCAGAACCGAATTTCAAATCATTTAAATGGGTAGCATCATTTTCCAAACCTAATTAGAGAGAATTAGAGAGACTTATCGGTCAAATGCTTGTAACTCTTTTATCAAGCGAAGCAAGTTTATATTGGCATTTACTGCTCTCAAATAATTATTTAAACTTATTGCTAAAAATTTCGTCAATACGATCATTACTTTCGTCTCCGTCAATTTTTGATGGAGAAGTATTTTTTATCATATCCATACTGACGTAGGTATAAATCTACAGAAGATTTTGTATTTTTGGACTCAAATCCCTGTACAATTCATTTACTTTAGGAGTAAATTGATCAAATTTGACTTTAATTAAAGCCTACTTTCTTTAATTTCTTCATACAAACCACCCAAACCTCGGTTTGTCAGCCTGTCTCTTAAATAGGAAATACGCTCTGGCTGTAGAGTGAAAATCTCATACAAAGACTCTAATTCCTCAGAAGATTAAAGCAATGTTGCAATTAATAAAGTATAGGCATTATTTAACACACGATATTTGACTTTCAGTATTAAGGTTTCGTGATTTACAATGAAATACTTCGTTTTTATAGTTCAACAGAATAGAGGTAAGTATATTAGAGTAACCTGCTTATCATCTTCAGAGTAGTTTCACCAGGTCACAAAAGGATCCGAGTCAATGGTATTTAGTACAGCAGCCCCAGGTTTGTGTTGTAGTTTTAAGTGGAAAGGTAAATAATAGAGGAAAGTGGTCACACACTGAGTTTACACAACCTACAGAAAGAGCATCAATACGATCAAGCCGCGATACTATAACATGATCGAGTCAGCTGCTAAAGTTCTGAGAAAGGCTCAAGTATGTATGTGAATGTATCTATCAGTAAGAAGGCATCGTCCAGTCGAAGTGTAAATTCACCCACAAACTCCCCTTGCTGAGATCAGCATTGAAATCACCGGCCAATATTAAGTTAATGAGTCCCTCATTCGTCATTATTTAATTCAGAGAGGCCTAAAACTTGTTATAAGATGCTAAAAACGTACGCGACACGTCATCACGTAGCAAATAAATATTTATTAAAAAATAATTGAATCACCATCCTTAATTATTAGTCCTAGAACATTTTGATTAACGTTTTCTCCAAAACAAGTTGCATATCACGAAAAATGGTAACTTTCAAATAAGTTATTCATGACGTGACAGTTTACTTCACTAAACTTTCGCATTTTATAGGGAATTGTAAAAGAAATACTCCTCATTACGCAATATATCATGGCTATTACTTAGGTTATAGAAAAATAATGCCTAGATATTTCACTTGATACACAAGCTGTAGTTTCAAGTTCTTCAGAGTAAAGAGAGTAAAGATCCAACCATTTAAAGATTTAATAAGTTGGTATGTAAAAATAATACAGGGGCATTTTTTTGCGTTAATATATGGACCAAACTTTTTTAATGATACTACAGCTACATTGACTATGTAGAGGGTGTATGCCAAAGAAAGAGAGCTAGAGTAAGATTTTGATTAAGGAGTCGTGTGAAACGAGAGTTATCGGGAAGAGCAATGCCCTAGGCCCATCGGCAAACTTCCGGCGAGATTAGCCGAGAATTTCTTCGGTTCAGTTGGACCATCAAATCCCACCGCCCAGCTATAAACGCCGAGGCGGTGAGGCAGGCTTAATTGCTTCCATTAGCAAATATAGGAGCTCCGGTGAACGCCTATATATTTCCAGTCACAAATTAATCGAGGAAGTATTCCATCAGAATCCGCCCAAGGAAGGGTCGCAAAGACGTACCCTCCCCCCTTGGAGAAAACCCCAGGTCGTTGTGGTGAGCTGTCTCTATGTTGCTCCCGAGTGAGCCAAGCCCTCAAAATACAGAAGGTATTCGGCGGCCTCTTTTAAGACGTCTTTGGAATCGTCCACTGACGGCGCATATCCTCGAGAGATAGAACACGGTGTCCTACCGCCCCGCAGAGCTAGGATCTTATTTGGAACAACGGCGTCAGGATCAGAGGACCCGCCCAGAAGAAGCGCACTATCTCAGCCCCACAGAAGTTTTTCCCCTCGAGCGTCTACAGGAAAATCTTTTGAGCGTCTATTTGGCGAATTTTCCTTAAGCGTCTAATTGTGGTACCCCCCTTCCCCTAAAAGAAGATAGTAAGATATTTAAACCTTTCCTTTACTCGTCGAGGCGGTGCGACGCCCACCGACTAAGACTCGTCAAGTAGTCTCCTCCCGAGTCATCTCGGATAACTAAAGTAAATTATTTTGTCCCTAAGGCTAGGATTCCATTCGTAGTTTCTTCCTAAACCCTATCGAGTTAATACTCGGAGTATTAAGCCCTTGCGGCATGAGTAAGTATTGGTAATTATTGATAATTTTCACATTGCTGAATTAATAAATAACTAGAGAGTGTAATTATTTGTATTATATGTTTTGTTGTGTAATTATAGATTATTTTTGCAATTCTTGTTTAAGTGCTCCAACTACCAAAGCCTAATTAAATAAGACCAATCCCGGCCAACCATATTTAAAGTATTGGAATAACAAAAATCAGCGCACTCAACGAAATTCAATTCCAATTATTATTTTGGGCTGTCGTAGTCCTTCCCCGAACAAACGAAGGAATCGAGAATTAGGCGATAACTACCTAATTCTACGACAGTGAAAGAAGTATAATATCGCCTTCATATGCAAGGATGGTATAATGGTATATGCTCAGACGACAGCCTACTCGAGATTACCAGACAGTTTCCAGCCCATCTTTAAGATAGATACTGAAGAGAAGTGGGGAGAATATTCCTACCGGCTTTCTTCCATTTCCAACCTTCTAAAAGCCTGATTTACCCCCTCTTTCCCCTCACATTACGCAGACATGCTGCTCGAGATACATATTTTTAATGATCCCTTTTACGTAATTAAAAACTTTGTTGATTTTAATTTATTTTTTAATTAACAAGTAATAGCTGCCTATTTGGTCAAACGCTTTACCAGAGTGAAAAATCAAGTAGAGACTTTAGAACCATACATGCTATATCTATATAGAATTTACTTCAAGCTCATAATGGCAAGAGGATTTGATGTCGCTTTTCGAAATCCCAAACTAATTAGTGCTAATTTCAGCGTGACTATTTAATTCTCTTAGGATACAGTATTCGAATATCTTAAATAAATTAGACGTGATCATTATAGGTTTGTAGTTGCCAGGAGAATTTAGGTCACTTACGTTGTTTTTACAATGAGTCTAATTTTCACTTCTGTCATGTCACTGGAAAGGAAGTTATTTGATATTAAACACGAAAACAAGTTGCTAATGAAGTCAAACAGAATATATATATATATATATATATATATATATATATATATATATATATATATATATATATATATATTTATAGAGAGAGAGGAGAGAGAGAATTATTTGCCATAGCGCAATCATAATTATGAAGGTTAAGAAGGCAATTTTTTGGATAACTAGCTCTTCATCAAAGCCCTTGGAAGAAGGAGCACTTCTCACATACACGAGAACACCTCCTTCTTTCTAGCATATATATATATATATATATATATATATATATATATATATATATATATATATATCATGAAAGCCTTTAGGTTTCTATTGGCATTAAAGTTTGTTTAAATTTATTTAAATTTCGAGCTAGAACCTTGATATTTTATCGTGGTTGGATTTTCATTGATGTTTGCATAACTACAGAATTACAGAAACTCTTTACGTTTCTGCCCTTAAAACTCTCCTAGAGTCTATCATTACGATTTTCTTCATGATATATGCATATATACAAAGAGATAGAGAGAGATGGGTAAGGATAGCAATCCCCCCCTCCCTCCTCCGTTCTCTTGCTGCACCTGTATGAGGAACAACCCCGGTCTTGGGGTGCTAAAACAGGGGACGGAAGGGGTGTGCTGCAAACCCGCGTTGTCAACAACGACCAAATGTGTGAATTATAATCCTCTGTTTTGACAGATTCCAACGGTGGTGAAATGCGGAGACCACAAATACATACATCTGCACTCACTCACAAAGATATGAAGATGGCATCTCTAAATAGGCTAAAAGATAGTAAAGAAACAAAGAGAAAGAATGTGAGAAAGGAGCATGCAATATATCATGCTACAATCACGGGCATAAAATTGGATCAACCGTGTGTGAGGGGCCCCAACTTGAGTCAATTTTATTGGAACCTAACTTAGATCTACTGGTGTGGGTCCCAAATTGCATCAATCTTGCGGGAGCAGGGTCCCACATGGAAAGTTAGAATACACAAGAGTGGAAAGGGTAATAATGGGTATGAGTGGGGATGAGTAACCCTTAAAAAGGTGCAGAGAGAAAGAACCGAGCTGGAATTGGGGCGAGTCAATCATACTAAGCCCTGATTAGCAGTGGTCCGTTACACGCTCACAAACATACATTACTCTCTTTGAACCGGCTCTAGGTCACTTGCATTCCATAAATTAGTATCTATGTGTGTGAGATATATATATATATATATATATATATATATAGCTATATATGTATGTATATAAATATATATATATATATATATATATATATATATATATATATATATATATATATATATATATATATATATATATATATATATATATATATACACACATATACATATATGAAACAAAGCCCACAGGAATAACAAAAGTATTGAAAATTGTAATATTTATAGGGATGATAAAAAGGAGAGGGAACGCCCACAAAAAAGCAAAAAACCAATCAACAAAATGAAATAATAGAAAATAGAAACCTCAGGAAGGGTGAAGATAAATACAAAATAAGATCATTAAAACAGGTAAATTCAAAAGACTAAAGGTTGACAAGAGGATTAAAATACCGCCTAGGCAATTGAGGAGGGAGAGAATCTTAACGACAGATTCCCCCTAGAGATCAAGATCTAAAAACCAAGGTAAAATAAGTACAAATGTTCCAAAGACTTGGCTCAAATGGAAATAAATACAGACACAAAAATAAGTCTACATAGATGCACACAAAATAAAATTAAATTGTTTATTAAGATTAATATAAATATTTAGTTTCAAATTAAAAGTTTCGACAGTACATTGTGAATATAATTTAAAAAATAACCATCGAGTTTATACAAGCCACGAATCAAATTAAAATTTGGAAATTTACTAATAAAGGTTGATTCAATGATATTTCGGGAAATTGTATCGTTATTATGACAGATGATTTAAGCAGAATTCCACTCAATATTGTGATTAAGATATGACATATGAACTTTTACTCCTCTCACCATATTAAAGTCAAAGATCATTAAATATATTTCAATGTTTCTCCGTGCACTTCGTGTGGTTAGTCCTCAATTTTTTGACTCCAAAGTTTCCAAAATTTTTGACATCAGCCAAAAACTTTGCTATCCTTTTCATTTCCTTGATAAATGACTTCAGTTAACTAAAAAGTCTCTTTATAGTTTTGAACCTCGCGCGCCTTTTAATAACAAGAATACTCTTGTAATTCCTTTTAATCCATCCTTTGCTTCTCTCCCCCATATTTTAAAATCTCTAGGCATTTGTGTAGTATTTAACTATAATAATACTATCTCTAAACTATTAGTCAAGAACGCCCCTTCTCCCATTGGTAATGTATATTGAGTAAAATGTATCGATTGCTCTAAATATTACTTTGGCCAATCAGATAAATGTTTATATCACAAATTTCTCAGCATAAATATAATGTCCGTCGTTGCGAAGAAAGCAGCTCATTTTATGTCCATTTGTCATATCTTAATCACAATATTAATTGGAATTCTGCTAAAATCATCTTTCATAATAACGATACAATTTCCCGAAATATCATTGAATCAACCTTTATGAGTAGATTTCTAAATTTTAATTTGATTCGTGGCTTGTATAAACTCGATGGTTATTTTTTAAATTATATTCACAATGTACTGTCGAAACTTTTAATTTGAAACTAAATATTTATATTAATCTTAATAAACAATTTAATTTTATTTTGTGTGCATCTATGTAGACTTATTTTTGTGTCTGTATTTATTTCCATTTGAGTCAAGTCTTTAGAACATTTGTACTTATTTTACTTTGGTTTTTAGATCTTGATATCTGGGGTTAATCTCTCGTTAAGATTCTCTCTCTCCTCAATTGCCTAGGCGGTATTTTAATCCTCTTGTCAACCTTTAGTCTTTTGAATTTACACACACACACACACACACACATATATATATATATATATATATATATATATATATATATATATATATATATATATATATATATATATATAGAGAGAGAGAGAGAGAGAGAGAGAGAGAGAGAGAGAGAGAGCGAGAGAGAGAGATAGAGAGAGAGGTGCGAGCCACGAGTATCGTAGAATGGTTAAAAAGAGTGTCTGTTTATTTCTTGCTCCCTTTCAACCTACACACAAACAGATATACTGTCTCAACCTTTCTAAAGGATAGCGGATGCACTAATAACTGCCCCTTCTACACCGCTCACTACCCTTCTCCAACAAATGCAAAGTGATGCATATCGGCCACAGAAACCCCCAATCTCAGTATATCCTTAAGGGCACTGCTATTGAATCCACCGACACTGAGAAGGACTTGGGTGTAACAATCACTAGTGACCTCAAGTTCTCGAGACAGTGCATCGAGGCAACGAAGAAAGCCCAAAGGATGTTAGGCTACATAAAGCGCCAGTTTGGATACCGTAACAAGGAGATAGTACTTTGTCTGTACAACTCTCTCGTTCGGCCGCACCTGGAGTATGCCGTACAATTTTGGAGTCCTTCGTTTCGAAAGGATATCGCAAGGTTGAAACGCGTACAAGCCAGGGGAACCAGGCTGATTCCCTCTATCCGACATAAAAGTTATGAGGATAGACTAAGAGAATTAGATCTGTTCTCGCTGGAAACCCGTAGACTGCGTGGTCAGCTCATCGAAGTTTTCAAAATACTTCGAGGGTTCGACAATGTTGACTACCGGGATATTTTCACACTCAGTGAGAACAGAACGCGCAATCACGGCTTCAAACTTGAACTGAAGCGTTAAAACCGCAATCTGTGTGGAAATTTGTTCACTTAGAGTATCTGCGGTAAGTGGAACGCACTTCCAGTGAAAGTTGACAACAGTGAATCTGTTGACCAGTTCAAGTCAAGACTAGACAAAGTCTTATAAAGTGGCCGTTTAGGGACGCAAAAACAATTGAGCAGCCATGTGCCTGCTTGATTGCTAGTCCAAAGGTACCCTCTTTGAATGGACCGTAAGGTCTCCTAGGGTACTTCCTTTCCTTGTTACAATGGGCATCTCAGTAGCTAATGCAGAGGTAATCTTTAATCCACCCAGTGGGTCGTATAGTTGTTCACTAAGATGTGAATCAGATAGAAAACACACACATATATACAAACTCATGTACATGCAATTTTACAAACATAATCTTATTTGCTGGTGTGAGTTGGGTAATTTATATCTTTTTTAAGTACATCTGCCTTTAGATGATTATCCAATCTCATGGCCACTCAGTAGTCTACTCTTTTATATAACGCAGCTAAATTCATTCCACACATTTTCACTTCCACTAACTTCACTTTATTCAATCGTGTGCTTTAAAAGAAGTTGTCTCTAAAACAAAAAGAGTGATCTGTCCACAGTCGAAAGCCTCTTAAGTACACACTTAATGGACTGCGCCCAATGTGAGACCTGGGACACAGGGTTGATCCAAGTTTTTTAAGCCAATCTCTCTTTCCTGATCCTTCAATTCTGCGTTTGTTAAACATCTTTCAATAACGAACTTCGATAAGCGTATATCGAGATTCAGATAAACTACCTTATTTCAGGGTGGATTGGGAGCCCAAAATAGCCAGGACATACATAACATAACATAATTTCACGGATGACAAAAGCCACAAGGGCCTATCAAAGATCATCCGCATCCGTCAAAACCAACCCACATAGGACTATATCAGATCATGCAACTACTTTATAAACAATCCCTAGGATTGTGTCAGATCATGCATCTACAATATACAATTTAAACAATCCATAGGATTGTGTCAGATCACGCGCCCACAATATACAATTTAAACCAGCCACACGAGCGGATCAAAAACAAAAAGCACCATCGCCAGGGGAAGACAAAATCAAAGTCCCCCACAATATAATATAACAGATGACAAAAGCCACAAGGGCCCATCATAGGTCATCCGAGTCATCCGAATTTAGACAAATACCTAAATTCGACCAATGGATGTAGGTTAGGATTCTGGCAAGCGCCGTGAGCGCATACAGTCGGGTGTTCGGGGCGTTGTAAGTGTCCGAAAAAATGTTGAATGTTACCTAGTTACAAGGAAATTTTGACGCAATATAAAGTTGGTATTGGAAATTATTCTAAGGTCAGAATTAAGTCTCCTCTCATTGGTTTATGATTCGATCTATAAAATACCATAACTTTAATAACAAATATTGAAAATAAAATAAAACACATCCAACAGATATTTTGCCTTAGGTAACCCAGATGGAGAATAATAGTCGTCAAAAACCTCTCCAGCACAGACAATTCACCACAAGTTGACATGCAGCATCACGCACCCACCGCATACAATACACCAGACCAACCCACCTTGAATATTTTACAACTCAACATAATCTCCATCTACTTCAAACATGCCGAGCTACACAACATACACATACTTCTCATCCAAGATCAAATCTAATAGTGTAACAAAACCTCCCCACTTTCTACCACTATACCAAACTTAGTCGAGGCTTCATACCTGGAAGAGACTATAGTTCACAACTCTATACCATTCACCAAACTACCTCACACACTAAAACTTTACTAAACAACGATGCACACATCAAGATTAACATCAAAGGCTCAGAATACAACTTTAAAACCTATAAATACCTCCACCTCCACAAAATTACATAATAATTGTCGAACCACTCACACAACTTCCAAAACACTTCAACTGCAGTGACTTCACTGCTCATCACCCGTCCTGGTTTAGACCCCAAATAACAGACAACACAACAGTTACACATACTAATCACACTAACCCCCTCCCCTCAGCACACTTAAAAGTGCACCTCCAAGACATAACCCTGTACTCACCTCATCATCTTCATAGCAGAACCACGTGGAACATAATAGGTCCCTTCATAACAGCTTCCTAACATCATTACATTCTAAACCACCCACCATGGATCAGCATCCTTTAAAATTACACACATAAACTATAAGAAACCAAAGTGCCCAAACTACACCACACATAACACATAAAAGATAAACTACAAGACTTCTCCATAAACAGCTATCAAACATTGGGCAAAACATTGTACCATATCACTAACAGAATCACTAAAGAAAGCAAAAAATACATTCCTAAGCCCACAGAATATCCTTTAAATCAAACTTTATTAAAAAAATAGACTTAATAAAATGAAGAAATACTTTGAAATAAAACAGAGCACACACACTACTCTGCTTGGACTTGGCATTTCTACATATTTTTCATTCCATCTGATATTTACCAACATAACACTATGGTCTCGTTTAAAGCATATGTTCTTCTTTTATCTATCTCCATTTATTAGCATTCATCCTATGCCATTTCATTCACTACCATAAGATATACTTTTCCTTCTTCCTTGTCTCAAGGTAGGTATTCCTATTGCTTAAATGCTTTCAGATGTACATCATACTCAACCAGCCCTCTCTCCACTATCTAACCATTCATGTTTTCATGTTCACCATCATATTGATGTGGGCATTAAAGTCTCCCACCAGAATCCATTTTTCATTCCTCATGCACATAGTCATCTCTTTCAATCCCCCTAATATAGCATCGCTCTGTCCTTTATTTACCCCTTCAATCTTATTGTCCACTACTGGTATTACCCATTTTAGCTATCGTTGCGTGAGTCTATACGGTACCAATCTACTTTCCAAACCTTTATTCCTAGCTCTTTCATTCCATTTCTTTTCCTCCAAGCATACTATATTTTTGTGTACTATTAAACCCACCTTGCCCTGTTATACACATCCTCTTCCAACGGCATCCCCTCCCCATATTTTTTACTCTTCTACCTATTTGTATTTTTCTATCACTCTCATCTCAGTCATATCCCAAATTTTATTTTAACTTTCCTACATTCTCTATCTCTTTCCGTTTCCCTAATTCCAGTTCTTGGCAATTTACAAACCACACTTTAACATACATATAATTTTTCATATATATTATACCAATTACAAGGACCCCTGTATTTATAAGCTAGTTGTTTTTTTTTATACCTCGCTGAATGCTATATTTTCCAACATAAAATAAATACAAAAATGAATATACTATTTCTTTGCAATTAGTATGCCAGCTCTGCAGGTATTGTAGAGTTCAGTTTAGCCCAGTTATTTTCCAAACTTATAAGTTCAGTTTAAAATTACGTTTGAAGTCGAAATAAGCAAGAATGTCTTTAATTCTCCAAACTTTGCGAAATCGTCGATTCTGCG
Organism: Ceratothoa steindachneri; assembly: GCA_963969495.1. Classification (NCBI taxonomy): domain Eukaryota; kingdom Metazoa; phylum Arthropoda; class Malacostraca; order Isopoda; family Cymothoidae; genus Ceratothoa; species Ceratothoa steindachneri. The sequence continues at coordinate 77,216,738 of OZ018318.1, forward strand.
TAGGGGTAAGGGGAGCAGGAAGAGGGTGACCCCCACGGAAGTGTCCTCAGTGTCACACTCTCTTCTCTGAACAACAAAGCTATCACCTGGTGGTGCCGGAAGATGTTCTCGCTACGCTCTACGTAGACGAATTTTCGATCAATCTCTTTTAGTGTGGCCCAGATGCCACTATGGAATGTCGTCTCCAATAGGCATTGAACCGCGTCTCTTGCTATGCCGAAACGCACAGGTTTCGGTTTTCTTTGGCCAAGATAAGGCGGTGCACTTCAACTGCCATCCATGGCTACACCCCCACCTGGACTTGTTCCTACACGGGGTGTGTCTGGAAGTCGTGAATTCGCATCGTTTCCTCGGTCTTATTTTTTGACCCATGGCTCACCTGGGAGGCTCGTAGTCGCAGCCTTAGTGTCTCTTGTACCCACGATGTGGGCATTCTTCGTTCCCTGACGTTGAGCACCTTGGGTGCTGATAGGAATACGGCCTTAATTTTCTATCAATCCTTTGTTCGTTTGAAGCTTGACTATGAAGGTGAGTTTTATGCATCCGCAGCCGAGCGTGTATTGCGGAAGGTGGACTTGATCCACCACACCTGCCTTCACCTGGAGAGGGGTGCCTTTTGCACGTCACTTATTGAGAGCCTACCTATCAATGCCTGGGATGTCACTCGCTCTGTGCTGTATACAGTACATTATGCCCCCATACGCGCGAGCCCGGCACTTCCCTTAGTGGCCAACAGCTTGAGTTGTCGGTGTAGTTCTCGGGCCAATGGCGCCTCTGGTTCTGCCTAGGCGGTACCCAGGAAGGTACCGCCTTTGGTACCGGATTGTGATCTTTAGCGACTCACAAAACATCCTGATTGCTCTTGGAGCATTGGAATCTTTACATCCCCTGGTAGGCGGTATCCGTGACACCACGGTTGCCGCGAGCTGGCGGCTGTCAAGATTATATCCTCTCGGACATGTGAAAATTACGGTGAATGAGCGCGCCGACGACGGCACCAAAGAGTCCGCGATAACTGTGCGACCAGACAAGCGTTTCGCTCTTCCTCACACCAATTACATGGCTGGAATCAGGGCAGCCATCTGGGCTTCTTGGTAAAGGAGATGGGAGACGGCAAAGGAGATGGGAGACGGCTAAGGAGATTTAAAGTTGCATGCCATTGCACCGCGACTGTTCCCATGGACCTACCCCTAATTCTGCATGATTCTTCTTATTCTTACTTCTTTGCTTCTTTTATTTTTCTGCTTGTTTGTTTGCTTTTGTTACTATTTTGTTCCTTGTATTTTGTTATTTGTTTTTTGCATGTTTTTTTTTTAATATAGCCTAGTAATAGGCTGTAACGTGGTTACGGGGACTTTTGTCCATGTAGCAGTCGCCAAATCTGCTCTTTAAAAAAATATAAAAAAATCTACAAACTGTGCAAAATAAGAGTACAAACAAATCAAGTCCCTATATAAATCCCTTCCTTCTCAATCTTGAATTTTCATTTTCAATAGTAGTGTTAAATATTCCACTCTGCACAAAAACATAAATATTTTTATAAACATCAAATGTCTTTTATTCGTTTGTGCCTTCTACAGTTAGTCTGCTTCTCTTCCGTAACATATTATCCTGAACAACAATATTATTTAAGCTTCGTTTTTCAAGTTCATCTGTTGCCTAGTCAATGAAATCAGTCACACCTTTTTCGCCTCTTCACAGTTATGTTGAATGTTCAATCCAGGGTGAGACAGACACGCTAGGAGAGTGTGTAGGTGCATTCTATTAAAAAGGAAGAATATAATTCATTCCTGCTTTTGAGCCGTGCATATAAATCAAAAGAAGCTTGCTCTTGTCAGCGCGCGTGAGTGAAACGAGACTGAATCAAAGCGTCAATCCAAGGTGAGAAGGGTGAATATATCCTAACATTCTTCAGGTACTTTGATAAAATAGGCGCTTTTTTCAAATTCCTGAAGATATATGAATGCTGTCATTATTTTTTTGTATTTCAGAAGAACTTTACTAGACAACTATTGCTGTAGATCAGAGGACACATTTTCTGCTCCTTCAATATTGTGGAGACAAAGAATTATATACAGGGGACTGTTGATTTTCCAAACTACTATAAGGTCATTTTTTACCACTAAGCAAAAATAAGAGTGAGGTAGCTGAAACCTACGGTCAAGTTGCATCACTAATTACAATATTTAATAAAGGACTGCATTGCCACATATGAATTTGTCCGGGTGACTGACTCTTTAGCTAATTTGAAAAGCCATTCTAAACAACTCAATAGAGGAAAAGAATGACTCAGACTATTCTACAGGCTCAGATCACCAAACTAGAAAATCAAAAAGAAAATATATCAAGCAATTATTCAATCAGTATTGGTATATCCAGTTATACCTATGTAGACCATCTCAAAAACAAACATTATTAAGCTTCAGAGAATTCAAATCGAAGTAGTAGTAATAATCCCAAACGCAAGAAGAAGAGAAATGAGAAGAAAACGCGAAATGCACAAAGATGCTGAGATGAAACCAATTAACAAAATTGAAGAAAGAACTAAGAAACTAATAGAAAAAAACACAAGAGTAAATAGGGAAGGAGATCACGGCATTGATAGCCCAAAGAGAGGAGGGGAGATTATACCAGGCGTTCCCCACCAATACATCAAATCGACCGCGAAGAGGAAAAATCTTCAATTGAAAATTTAGAAAAGTATAAAAAAGGAAGAAGAAGCTAAAAAACTGTTTAACCTTTTTTATAACAGCTATGTTAACTATATACACAAATAAACCAAAAAGAGTTATGAGAAAACTTTATTAGTATTAGAAAGAATAAAATAACCTTTTGAAAACCTATAAGCAACAACAAATATAATACTAACATAAAGCAACGTAGAATGATAGCCTGAGACTCAGGCAACAACAAACTAAAATTATATAATTTTAAACTGTACTATACTACCAAAGTGAAAGAGGTTGGCATGACCTCCATGCAACCTAGCATTCAATTGCAACCTACTACTTCTTTCTAATTCTCCTTACACTTTTCTTCTATTCTTCTCACCTTACGGACTAAACACTTTATACGTGGGACAAGGGCACAATAGAGAAAAAATGAATAGGTAAAGATATAATACACACCGTGGTTTGGAACCCAAAGTAAAACTGTAGGTCCACCGACCAACTGGTCAACTTTCAAGTCTACTACTTTATTTTAAGCTTTGCTATCTCTACTCTTTACTCTTCCTTTCCATCTCTGTCTCCTAGCTTCCTCGCCGTTCCTCCCGAAGCCTGTTTAGGGTTCAGAGGGGGGGGGGAGGTTAAGAGTGGCCGGGTCTCCCACCCCCTCTCCCCTCTAGTCATTCTAAGATGGCCAGAGTGGGGAGAGGGGGTCTTGGTAAATCTTTCCCTGTCTCTCATCTCCCACCTTTCCTTTCATTTCATTTCATCATCATTCGGTTATCAATCAGCCTACTGACAAGGTCAAGGTAACAAGGTTCCCCACGATTTTATCCGGTGTCTGGCGGTCCAAACCCATTGTGTAAAAAACATCAACGGACTCAATAAGTATGAAATGGGACTCATAAGTACGAACGAAGACTCATAACTAACAACTTGGACTACTCCTAAATACGAACTGTCTCATAAATATAAATTGGAACGCATAATTACGAAGTTGTATTCATAATTATAATCTCAGACTCATAAATACGAGGAGCGTATCTCAAGATTCTTGTAAAGATCCAGCGTGTAAAAAACATTAGTTGACTCATAAGTCTCAAGTGAGACTCATTCATACGAAATTGGGATGAGAAGTACAAACTGTGGTTCGTAAATATGAATAGAGATTGTTTCATAAGTACGAACTTGGACAAAAGAAATACGAAATGGGACACGTAAATACCAAGCTAGGCCGCATAAGTACTAACTAAAACCATTGGAGATCGATAACTCTTATTTTCTTTAAAAATCTTCTGACCGATTTTTCCTTCAAAACATCAAACTTTGGAAAACAACAAAATAATTACCTTCCCAAAACAAGTAAAAACCCCCAAATGTTCGTTTACAAACAATTGTATATTTTTGCCTCCGTTGGATTACGTGATTTCACTTGTTCCTTTGTTCGTTCTGTTTTATTTTAAATCTTCCTTTTATCTTGTGTGGTATTAACTTTTCTTTTCTTATATTTTTTATATAGGTGTTTTGTTCTACCCCTCCTTTTATATCTATTATTCTATTTTCTTTTTATTTGTTCTTTTATTTTTGATGTTTTCTCTTAAATTACAGTTGCCTTTATGCTACAACGTATGAACTACTTTCGAGTTTCTATTTCTCTTTCTTTGACTCTATTTCTCCCTTTTATGCGTATCACTCTATTTTTTTTATCTTATTTTCTTATCTCTTTATCGTTGAACGGAACCACCACGGTTCTATCACTCGCAGGAACAAAGAAGTGACTGGCGAGAGATTTGTGATGAGGGGGCGCACGTCACCCAGGATTCTGGGACAAGTTGGTGGGTAGGGGACTTAAAAAGAGGGGGGGTATATTAGAGCCCGTGTGGGATATACGAACTAGACCCCCTTAAACCCAGCCACGCATGGGGGAGGGGGGTTAATGGCCTTATGCGAAAAAATCCAGCCTTATTTGAATAGGTTTATTATATCGGACTTGTTGACGGAAGACAAATAGCTGCGTGTACACAGACCCTCCCGGGAAAGTGGGGGGAGGGAGTACTTTGGATCTTTTAACGGCATTCGCAACTCTGAGGGAATGGCGTACTTTCGAATTATTTTTGAACGTTGTACGTTCTTAGGAGGTGGGGTGGAATGAGCCTATGCCAACCCTTGGAACTGAAGGATAACAAAGGTTGCTATGACAATCATCAATCAAGTAGTATATTAGATATTAATGAATATCTTATCAATAATAATAATATTTTATATGGGGATATTCAAGGCAACAGACCTCCAATACAGCACCTGTTTACTGCCTAAGAAAGAGCTTGAGAGAAGAAGGGGTCTTCAAATTACCCCTAAAGGCACCAAGGAATGGAGAGGAGCGTAGAGCAACAGGGATATCATTCCACATTCTCGGAGCAAATAGAGAGGATGCACAATCACCCAATCAACACAAAGGCATACGTCGTTGAAGCAATAAGGGGACATAGATTGAAAGAAGAGATATCAGGGGCCGAGGTGAGAAAAGAGAGAGAAGTAAGATGGTTCAATTGTTTCTATAACATTGAAGTAAAAATGAGAACCTTAGAAAGTATGCAGGAATGGCTGGGGCGCTAGTGCAGTTTGTAAAGCAAGGTGTGAAGTGCATGAGAGAAAAGTCTTCAGTGAAGAAGAAACGAACTTAAAATTTAAAAAGTTGAAGGCGTTCGAATGGGGAAGCAAGAGGCCCAGCAAGAAACGGGTTATGGTAATCAGGACAAAAGTGACGAAACACAGCTAAGATTTCAGAGGGACAATGAGGAATAACCTGCAAAATTAATAACATGAGCTTTGAGGAAAGACCTGCAGAATTAGCTACATGAGCTTTGAGGAAAGACATGCAGAATTAGTGACATAAGCTTTGAGCGAAGACCTGCAGAATTTGCGACATGAACTTTGAGGGAAGACCTGCAGAGCTTTAAAAGAAGCCATGCGAATTAGCGAAATGAGTTTGGAGAGAGAGAGAGAAAAAAAAGAGCTACAAGTCAAGACCGTTGCCTTCAGAAACCGTGCTGGGAACTCTTCACTAGCAGGTTCGACTCTAAATATGACGTCATTTTGTCCACCATGATGCTTCCCATGAGTTTACCGACTATTGAGGTTAAGCTAATAAGTGAGGTAGTTCGACGGCTGGTTAGGGTCTCCTTTCTTGAAGATAGGAGTCACCTCCGCTTTACGCTAGTCTGTAGGAACGCATCTGCTCCGGATTGACATGTTAAAGATTGTGCTCAGATGTCGTGACACTTCATCGCGCACTTCTTTCAACACTTTAAGTCTTCTTTGAAGTCACCGAGGTTAAGAACATGCGTAATATTTTTACAGTAAGAGATATCCGAAGGAGTGTCCAACAGGATCACTTGAGTTTTGTCGCGATTAAGTCTCAGAAAATTGTGCGAGAGCCATAATTTCGTGCGCAGATGAAATATGTCTATATGTTTTAACACACGAGGCTAAGCATATTATTGGGATAGGCGTGAAATAAAAGACCGATGCGACGAAAACCATGGAAGAAAAGAGTCGAAGGTAGACAGGCCAACAAATGGCTCTTGTGGAACACCGACACACCATTTGCGGAAAAAAATATGTATATAAATAGTTATAAATATATTGAGTAACAGGCAATATATACGATCGGAACTAGTTAAGGACTGTTCCAGAGACAACCAGGATTTCAGGTGAACGATGCAGTTGAAGAGTGTTATCGAAGGCTGACAAGAGATCCAAAAGGATTAAAATGAAAGTTTGAAAATCACCAGAGACTCCACCAAGGTGATTTGTTACATTGATCGGTGTTGTCACTGGCCATGAAATCAAACTAGAAGATCTCATCAATGTTGGAGAAGGACAAGTGATCAAGAAACCGACCTGACACCAGTCTTTCAATAGCTCTATTAAAGAAAAACAGTTGGGAGCTTGCTCTATAAATTACCAGAACGCTTGGGATCAGGCAATGTTTCTTTAAAATTTGGCTGGTAGTGTGTTTGAAATGCTACCACGCCCAGTAAGAAGGAAACGTTATAGATATCAAGGAACTGCATGGAACAACACCAAACGACATTCAAATCACTAGCGCACTTAATGAAAATTTAGTATATATAAATATATATATATATATATATATATATATATATATATATATATATATATATATATATATATATATATATATATATCGGATTAAGGAATTCTTATTATTACAAACCTTACCTAACCGCATTGACTGAACGTAATTGTTCATTTATATATAAAAAAAATATTAGAAAGGGCGAAGGTCCGCGGGGAAATTCACATTCCCCGTTTTCTGCTAAAGTTAAGCGTTAGCTTATACAAAAGGCATCTTGCTATTTTCCTTTTTTAGAGAAATGGATGGCTGCCTAGTCATATATGTAACGGTCCTGAAGAGGGTTAAGGAACTCCAGGAGACCTTTCCAGCGGATTAAGGAATTATTATTTTATTACCTAACCGCATTGACTGAATATTATTGTTCAGTGAGTTTTACACACACACACATGCGCGTACACACACACACACACATATATATATATATATATATATATGATGATGAAAAAACTCACAAAGTGGCACGTGAAGAAAGCAATAATATAAAAAATAACCAACATGAAAATGAAAAGATGAATTCAAGCACTTTCGAACTATATTTGCAAGTTCATTTTCAAGGAATAACATGAAAATGGAGAAGACAACCTTATATAGGATACAAAGATACGAAGGGAATGCTCATCACATAGTATAAACCAATGGCAAAACACCAAAACAAGACAGAAAAATACCAGGAAAAAGAACAATAGGTAACTAATAACAGAAATATGCATCCCTAAAACGATATACAGACAACAACGCCATGTATATGAATGGAATATGGTGGGCGTAAAAAAAAACATTTTAAAGGATTATCATTAGAGCGAAAACATTTAGGGCTAAGAGTTAATCCACAATCACAACAGGACATGTGGTTGGGGAAGCAATAAAGAGTGACAATAAGCTGCATTATGAAATTATTTCATTTAATACAAGTTTTTATAACAGGGTCGAATCCTGAAAATTCAAATCCACCCAAGAAAAAACAAAAATAGACGATGAAAATTATGGCAAGCAGCACCTTTGGGACTTTGTGAAAACAAACGGTCTCTTTCTTAAAAACACGGGCTGTCTTTAAAATTTTTAACAAATCGGTTGAGGACTGACATCAAGTAGAAAGCTTTTGGATTTCTAAAAATGTTGTTAATGATCCAAAAGTTGTTAATGATATTGCTGAAAGATGGGTTAGGCTCATGGAAGACTACAACAAATTTATTACTAATGGACAGGAGCAAAAAGAGTATTTGTTATAAGTTGTGTAAAACTACAGAAAATGTTCACTAACAAATCAAAGAAGACCATTATTGCAGCTGCATCAAATGAGTAACCACTTCCAATAAAAGTGAAAAACAAAGTGGCATTGTAGGCCTACTGGGGAATTTCCACTATAAAAATGTAACGTGGTGCTTGCTCTACCTACTGGGTGTCATAGAAATGAGCAATCTTCAAGTGCTGGGCGTCACCTCTAAATAATGATTTTTTATCTGAAATTTTGGCAAAATAGTTTTTGCACTAAAATGAATCAAATAAGATGGTATCTCATAAAATAAAATTTTTCTCACTTCCTGTTTTGCATCACCCTAATATATATATATATATATATATATATATATATATATATATATATATATATATATATATATATATATATATATATACCCATAATCGATCTGTTTCTTGGGAATATCTGATACGCAGTAGGAGATTACACTAATCATTTATTGTCCGGACGTTTCGGACCTTCGCTAGGACCATCTTCAACGACTGTATCGACTAATAAGAAGGGAAAGAAATATTAAAAATAACAGTTAAACAGTTAGAAACATGCATTATATAATGGCTAATAAGCGGGGGAAGGCAAGGTAAATTAATAAAATTTACAATTATTAAGATGAAAGTAAAAATACAAATAACAATATATAGAATTAATTGATACTATCCAGTGTAATTTTGAAAAATAATAGGAAGAAGGGAAGTTTTAACATTACCTGACTTGAGTATCAAAAATTAAAGGCACATAGCTGGAATAAACAATAAAATAACCGATTATATTAAATTATAAACACTAAACAAAAAACAAGTGTGAACAAATTAAACAGAGGGACTAACCTTTATCGTAGGACTCGTGAAATCAACTAACTAACGATATAAAAATTACTAACGAGATTTGTTCGGTTGGTTGGTTGTCTAGTTAATGTATTGAAGTGTTGGTTGGTTATATAGTTGTCGTAGAATGACTCCCGACGATACTACATATATATAACACTATTCGTTGAGGGAACTTCCTTAATTATCTTTAGAGTGCGTTACTGTCTGGCGGCCGATATTATGTATCTTCAAAATGCTTAAGAAGTGGAACTGAGCTCAAGGATAATAATATTGCTATCATTAATAAAATAGAGTTTTATTAATAATAACTATAAACAATACACAAAAACGGAAAATATTGACATAAACAGAATGGAAAGGGTCGTGGAGACTCGGGCTAATCCAAGGATTTAAGGGATTAAAAAAAGGTAAAACAAATATAGAGTTAAAGAGATGGGATGGTTCGATAAACAATTTAAAGCACAGGATAGAATTGACAAAAGGGATCAATACTCAAAAGGTGACGTTTGGCTTACGTAACTTTTCATTAGGGTGCAGTGGAAGGTACTTGAAGGAATATTCGGTCCGCTGGCGAGTTCCAGCCGAAGGGGGGGGATAAAAGGATCCTGACGAGGCGTCTTGGAAAGGAGAACCGTTACTCAACGAACGGCTTGAAGAACAATGGCTGTTCTACTTTGTTCTCTTCTGAACAAAGGGGGGGAATGAGAACCGTCTCTTGTCTACGGGCTCAAGAACAATGGCTGTTCTAATGTTGTTCTCCTTGAACAACAGGGGGGGTGAGAACCGTTTCTTGGCGAAGGGCTCAAAACGAACAATGGCTGTTCTAATGCTGTTCTCCCTTGAACAACAGGGGGGGATGAGAACCGTTTCTTGGCGAAGGGCTCAAAACGAACAATGGCTGTTCTAATGCTGTTCTCCTTGAACAACAGGGGGGATGAGAACCGTTTCTTGGCGAAGGGCTCAAAACGAACAATGGCTGTTCTAATGCTCCTCTCCTTTGAACAACAGGGGGGGGGGAAGCCTTGGGGACTTGACGTCGGAAAGGCTCGAACCTTTGGCACTCAAGGAATATTGTCCTCCTTCTGGACAAGTGATGGTGAATCTCGAGGTCGAGGTCCCTTGGCGCACAAAGGGAGAGAGGGTCGTGGTGATGTTTTGCGACGAAAATCTGGATCTCCAATCTGATCTTAGTGGTAAAGTTTCCATATAAATAGCCAGGACATCTCCTTGGCGTGGGGGAAAATGGAGTGAAAGCTTGGAGGGAACGCACAGCCGGGCCGGAGAAAAATGCCTTATCTGTTCATAAGCCTAACTCGATCTGGCGAGGTCGGCGTATGGGGGCGACCGGGGGACGATAACCTCCTTGTTTAAACATTGGCATCCGGTAGCTGAGATAAGATTCCAAGCCTCGAATCGAAGATGCACGTGGGCAGCATCGTGGTTTTTAATAATATGGGATAGGAGTTGAAATTAACTCGTTCTATCACACCCCTCCATTCCAGGGGAAGTTGTCACTTCGAAAAAAAAAGAGAGAAGGGACAACGATAGAGCTCCGTTGTGGGGAACTCCTTTTCTTGTACCAACCGTACCTTCCTGCACCTAACTAGGATTACCTCAATACATATGATTATTTTGATCTTTAGATTACAGGGGAAAATAACCTTTAATACAACTTAATCAAAGAAAAAAAAAGGGCATGGAACAATGAAATGATATAAACTTAGTACATACGGGACAAAATAATTTATACGTAAATTAATAAGAACAAATATATAGACATACAAAAAAAATTAGACATTGAGTGTTACAAAATTCAGACATATACATTAATTAATTATATTACAAAAGAATCTTAAATTAAGTCGTACAAGACGGTATATACCTACATGGAGATACTAATCCTATGAATACAATTATTCTACGCTATTCGGTAACGCATTCCTACTGAGTGCGTCAGCGACCTGGTTATCGGAACCTTTTATCTAATTTATTTTAAACTGATACTCTTGCAAGAGTAAACTCCAGCGCATGATGCGGCCGTTTGAGTGTCTCAAATTCCTAATATAGGCTAACGGACGGTGGTCGGTTCCTATTTGAAATTCTTTACATATCAAGTACAGCTTGAATTTGTCTATGACCCAGATAATTGATAGAGCTATCTTTTCTCTAGTGGCATATCTCTTTCCGCGTGGTAATAATTGACGACTAGCATATGCAACTGGATGACTCGTTCTGTCATCCACGTATTGAAGGAGTACACCTCCAATGCCCTCGTTGATCACGTCGGTCTTAACCCCAAAGGATTTTTCCGGGTTGGGCAACTTAAAAATGGGGGCAGAAATGAACTTACTTTTGAGCTGATTAAAATGGGAAACAGCGACATCGTTCCAACGTAAACGATCGGGTAAATTCTTTTGTTGAAGGGGGCTGAGGGGGGCCGAAATTGCAGCGAAATTCGGAACAAATCGCTGATAGGGAGAAGCTGATCCTAGGAACGATCTTAATGGCTTCTTTGTAATCGGGAGGGGCATGTCGGCGATTGCTTTAATCTTGTTCTCTTGGGGACCTAACTGGCTTGGTCCTATTTTGAAACCTGAATATTTAATGGGTTTGTGAGCAAAATAGCATTTGCGGAGGCCAATGGTGAGGCCATTTTCGCGCAGTTGCTCGAAAAGAGCTAATAGGGCGGGTAAATGGTGACTCCATTTAATTAGTTCTTGTAGCTGACTCTTCGGACGTGGTGTCAGCTGCGCGTCACTATCCAGGTCAGAGGGTTCTAAAGACTCGCCTGGTAGGGAAGGAGGAGGGTAATCGGCATCAGGTTGGATGCACACTGTCTGGATTACATTAAGGGACTCCGCGGGGCAATCCTCTTCAAGCGCCGATGCTTCGTCCAGTTCTACGAAGGTATCTCCATGGGCGCGTTGGGGGTTCTTTTTTTCTTGGGGTCCAGGGACAGTCTCCGTGTCCTTGTCTGGGGCCTTATCACCTAAGGGTTTTAGTGATTCACACTCCTCTTTTGCCGTCCTAAAGTCCTGGTTAGGGGTCTCCGAGAAATCGGACGGTATCGGGGTTCTGATGGGGACGGGCTCCTGGGCTTTTTTCTTAACTCGGCCTTGAGGAAGGGAGGCCTGAAACACAGGGTTGAAACTTACTTGGGGGCTCTGTCCTATAAATACGGAACAGAATTGTATGGGTGCTACAATGACTTCAGCCCAGCCATTATAATATTGACACTGCAGGTAACATCTAGCGACGGGGAATCGGTTCGCCCGCCCAAGTTGGTCATGTACCACCGGAAATTTTTCGTGGTTAGAGGCCACTGGGAGGAGTTCGTCGGACACGATGAAGCACGTACATCCTGTGTCCCTGACGAGAGTCAATACTCGACAGCTGTCCACGCTGCCCTCCTCATATTTCAAAGTTCCCGATGAACTTTTACCAAAAACAAAATTTACCTGGTGGCCTGACGGAGGGGGAGAAGTTTCTGCTTGGGTCTGCACCACCGGGGGAGCCGGGGTTGCATTAATCTGGTGAACTTGGTGGGCTGGTCCGCTCTTAAGCCTAGAATTTTGGGGGCAATTCCAGCTCATGTGGTTTTCTACACCACAGGTGAAGCATATTATTGGTCGCTTCGGGAAGAGAGATGGAGGAGAAGTCTTAACGGGAGGTTTGTAGTCCCGATGTTGGTTTTGGGGAAAGAAGTTTTGGGGTTTTACGGGGCTCGGAAACTTTGTCAGCTTCCCTGGGAAGGAGCGCGAGTCCGTCCTTCTTTCTTCTCGTTGGATTTCTTTTTCTCGTTCTTCTCGTTGTATTTTTCCTTCTCGTTCTTCTCGTTGGATTACTCTTTCCCGTTCCTCTCTTTCTCTTTCTTTTTCTACCTTTTTTCTTTGAACTTCTGCTTTAATCCGAGCTAATTCAATCTGAAGCTCAGCTTGTCTTATCCGTTCCTCTCTTTCTCTTTCTTCTCGTTGTATTTCTCTTTCTTCCTTTTTTCTTCGTATTTCTCTTTCTTCCTCTTTTCTTTCTCTTTCTTCCTCTTTTCTTTGTTTTTCTCTTTCTTCCTCTTTTCTTTGCTCCTCTTGAATGTACTCAATTAGTTCTTTTCCGGAAAGTCCACAGGATTCTCCTTGCGCTTTAAAGATTTCAAACTGAGTCATCTTTGCACTTGGGGGCGCACTAGTCAACCAACTAAAATTCCTCGCAACAAGAATTATGCCTCTATAGAATTAGCCTACCTAAATATGGGCACTGACCTATTCGTACTTGGTTTCTCAATCTAAATAACCACTGACTAAAATCACAAAAAAACCAAACAAATTATTATAACCGTTCCTTGAGCTACTCCAGCTTCTTAAGTTTCCAAAAAAATGGAATAGCAATCGTTAAAACAAAAGGGAACTACTATATTCTATTATTATAACGAATAACACTATGCTTTACTCGACTGAGACCAGTGTTTGCAAAGATATAGCGTTAAACTTTACACACCTGATACCAAATTAAATAGTATATATATATATATATGTCGTAGAATGACTCCCGACGATACTATATATAACACTATTCGTTGAGGGAACTTCCTTAATTATCTTTAGAGTGCGTTACTGTCTGGCGGCCGATATTATGTATCTTCAAAATGCTTAAGAAGTGGAACTGAGCTCAAGGATAATAATATTGCTATCATTAATAAAATAGAGTTTTATTAATAATAACTATAAACAATACACAAAAACGGAAAATATTGACATAAACAGAATGGAAAGGGTCGTGGAGACTCGGGCTAATCTAAGGATTTAAGGGATTAAAAAAAGGTAAAACAAATATAGAGTTAAAGAGATGGGATGGTTCGATAAACAATTTAAAGCACAGGATAGAATTGACAAAAGGGATCAATACTCAAAAGGTGACGTTTGGCTTACGTAACTTTTCATTAGGGTGCAGTGGAAGGTACTTGAAGGAATATTCGGTCCGCTGGCGAGTTCCAGCCGAAGGGGGGGGGATAAAAGGATCCTGACGAGGCGTCTTGGAAAGGAGAACCGTTACTCGACGAACGGCTTGAAGAACAATGGCTGTTCTACTTTGTTCTCTTCTGAACAAAGGGGGGGAATGAGAACCGTCTCTTGTCTACGGGCTCAAGAACAATGGCTGTTCTAATGTTGTTCTCCTTGAACAACAGGGGGGGTGAGAACCGTTTCTTGGCGAAGGGCTCAAAACGAACAATGGCTGTTCTAATGCTGTTCTCCATTGAACAACAGGGGGGGATGAGAACCGTTTCTTGGCGAAGGGCTCAAAACGAACAATGGCTGTTCTAATGCTGTTCTCCTTGAACAACAGGGGGGGATGAGAACCGTTTCTTGGCGAAGGGCTCAAAACGAACAATGGCTGTTCTAATGCTGTTCTCCTTTGAACAACAGGGGGAGGGGAGCCTTGGGGACTTGACGTCGGAAAGGCTCGAACCTTTGGCACTCAAGGAATATTGTCCTCCTTCTGGACAAGTGATGGTGAATCTCGAGGTCGAGGTCCCTTGGCGCACAAAGGGAGAGAGGGTCGTGGTGATGTTTCGCGACGAAAATCTGGATCTCCAATCTGATCTTAGTGGTAAAGTTTCCATATAAATAGCCAGGACATCTCCTTGGCGTGGGGGAAAATGGAGTGAAAGCTTGGAGGGAACGCACAGCCGGGCCGGAGAAAAATGCCTTATCTGTTCATAAGCCTAACTCGATCTGGCGAGGTCGGCGTATGGGGGCGAACGGGGGGACGATAACCTCCTTGTTTAAACATTGGCATCCGGTAGCTGAGATAAGATTCCAAGCCTCGAATCGAAGATGCACGTGGGCAGCATCGTGGTTTTTAATAATATGGGATAGGAGTTGAAATTAACTCGTTCTATCACAATAGTGAATAGTTTAATTGAGGAGGAGTAATTATTTCGGTTTGGATTTATTTTATTGATGTATAGTGACTCTTAGATTTTCAAATCGAGAGAAGTTAAGGCTGAAGATAAGATGGTAAATGGATCAGGATCAAGAGAATGATGGTAATACTCAGTGTTGTCTGATGGAGGAGGCTTCAGGTGTAGAAATGGGAATACCAGTCCTATGAGACAAACCTAAGTGCCTTGCGATCCTGCATTAGTGTTGTAAGCCAGTTTGGTCTATATAACGACTGTGGCAGGTCGTACATGTATAATTGTAAACTATATAGGATCGCAAGCCCTATAAGGAATTGGCTTATCATGGAGAAAAAAGGAATTCAACGATACAGGGTTGGAATTGCTACAAATGAATTGGCATTGAGGGAAATGATTGTTGAGGGTAGAGAGAAGGAGTTTGTTAAACTTGGATGTCAAATGCTTGAGATGCAGTAGTCTAAGGAATACCTTCTGCTTAGAAACAGTAGTAAGAATGCGTCAAAGATAATATATTTTGGAGAGAAATTTGGATATTAACTGGTCGAAGATGAAATCAGGGCAATAATTAAAATTGAAGAAATCCGTTAAATATATAATTTCTTCATGAAAAGATAACCAGTTAGAGCATATATGGTAGGCTTTTAATGATGAATAATTTAAACTGACTCGGAGAGTTACTAAAAAAATGTGTACCCAATCTAGTAGTGGTAGGTTTTCTGTAAATAGATGTATTATAAGACGAACCTGCTTGGACAACGTTGACATCTAAGAACGAGATTTTGTTGTCCTTTTCTGTTGCCATAGAAAACCTTATGATAGGATGTTGTTAGTTAATATAATCAAGAAATAAGGGTGCATGATACTTGTGATTAAAAATTAGAAAACAGTCATCTATAAATCTTTCGAAGACAATAGGTTTGAATTCTATAGGAGAGTTGTCCAGCCACCGATTTTGTAGTGACACAAAAAGCTATTGGCAAAGGAGGGACCCAGTGGCTAACCCATATCCATGCCTTGGTGTTGTAAATAGAGTTCGTTGTTAAAACGAAAAATAAAATGGTATCACCCACAGCTAGCTTTAAGAGCTTGAGGAAAAGTTGTTTAATTAAACCCAATATTTCACCGGGATTTTGAAAAAGAGTATCTAAAATAATATTAATGGTTTCTTGTACCAAAACATTAGTAAATAATGAATCCACATCGATTGGCTAAATTTTTTGTTCCACTTATTGTTCCTTTGACACATTACCACTTCGCCTTACGTGACTCTTTCGATTTTGCAAAATATATTAGTGATCTCCGTCTTTGGGATTCTTCTTTTATGGCCACAATCGATGTGGCCCTAGCGAAGGTTCGAAACGTCCGGCCAATAAATGATTAGTGTAATCTCCTGGGTCTTCATATTCCTAATATATATATATATATATATATATAT
The DNA here is from genome assembly GCA_963969495.1 of Ceratothoa steindachneri. NCBI lineage: Eukaryota > Metazoa > Arthropoda > Malacostraca > Isopoda > Cymothoidae > Ceratothoa > Ceratothoa steindachneri. Next base: position 77,233,000 of record OZ018318.1, read on the forward strand.
ATATATATATATATATATATATATATATATATATATACATATAAAGGGTCTTCCATTAAGATGGATCGATCGAAGTTAGCAGTAAATAAAACAGTGTTGTTGGATCATGTTATTTGAGTCATGGCAATTATGTGTGAAAAATAATATCGCCTAAATGTCCGCCAAGGCTTCAGCGGCACACCTTCACTCGATGGTCAAAATTTTTGAGGATGTCTCTGCATAGTTGCTCCTCGATCTCACCAAATATGCCTTATTATCTCATCCTTCAGCTGTTGAATTGTTGTTGGTTTGTTGGCATAGACCTTACTTTTGAGAAGACTCCAAAGGAAGAAATCTAAAGGCGTCAAGTCACACGATCGTGGTGACCAATTGACCTCGCTGTTTCGAGAGATGATGTGACCTGGGAACTTCTCATTTAATAAAACCATTGTTGCATTGGTTGTGTGGCATGTGGCGCCGTCCTGTTAAAACTACAAATCTTCGACATTCATAGAATTAAATTCAGGCCATAAAAGGTTTGTTATCATGGCACGGTATCGCTCACCTGTCACCGTAACAGAATTCCCGGCATCATTTTCGAAGAAAATACGGCTCAATGATTCCGCTAGCAAAAAATGCACATCAAGCAGTAACCTTTTGTGGATTCAGTGGCTTTTCAACAATCTTCCTGGGATTTTCATCAGCCCAAGTGCGACAATTCTGCTTATTAAGGAATCCACCAAGATGAAAATGGGCTTCATCACTAAAGATGATTTGCGAAAAATCATCATCGGCTTGTCTTTGCTCGTGCACCCAATTGACGAATGTACGGCGCTTCAAATGGTCAGCAGTCTTCGGTTCTTGTGTCAATTGAATTTTGTAAGCGTGTAGAGACAAATCTTTTGTCAAAATTCAATGTAACGTTGTTTTGGAGAGGTTCAATTCCTGCGCGCGATGACGAATAGAGGTGTCTGGATCTTCGGCCACATTCTCGCGCACTGCAGCAATGTTTTCAGTTGAAAGGCGTGAACGAGCACACAATGGCGTTTTAATATCTGTCACCGATCCTGTTTGTTTGAATTTACGAACAATTTTCCCAATTGCACTCCCGGTTGGTCGATTATGTTGACCAAAAAAATCGCGAAGTGCCCGAAATGCGTTTCTGTTTGAACGTCCATTTTCGTAATAGTCTTTGATAACTTTAACACTTTGTTCGATTGTTAATCCTTCCATGGTTGAAATTGACAAAGACTGAAGTTGTTAAATCTGAAAAAAAAAGAAAAAAAATCTTTAGACACTTAAACTTAACTCACATTTAAAATCGGTCCAAGTTATTGGAACACCCTTTATAAAGGGGAAAATAATCTCAACACGCGATAAACAATAGATGTAATTATTAGCCCAATGAAAGCAAAACTGGTATTACCACCCTGTCATACTCTGAGGAATATATTACGAGAACCAATGGAAGCTTTAAGAAAGAAAATATGATTTTTAGAAACGGTAAAAATAGCGAAATGGTGAGCCATTGTCTACTATAAATCGCTTGGTTGTTTCGGCATCACCAGTCTTATACTTTTGCGCTTACAAAATTTTGGAAGTGTTCCGATGGAAAATGACAGTCGTCAGGGAACATTCAAATTATTTATCTTCTTTTACCGTTTCTTTATTTCCCTTGTAGGCCCATTTGACTGTGCCTTCATAGAGGGATTTGATTATGTCCTCTTGTTTTTCTCCCTCAGTCGTGGGTATTCGTCGCTGACATACACTCTGAGTCTAAAATCTGCTACCTCACTCACCCTAGTGTTGCTTTCTACGGCTTTATTTCTCTGTTCTTATCTCGTTGTACTTATTTTACGGAGTCTGTTTCTTTTTCATTATCTTCTTTTCTTGATTTAGTTTTCACCCCTCCTGTGTGCTTAGCCATAATGATGGTTAAATATTTTTGAGGAGGGTATGTTCTCGTGGAACCACATTCTTTTCATTCAATTTTTTTGCGAGCAATGTGTTGAGGATAGCAGATAAAGTTCCTGGTTTCCCTATATTTATTACGTGAGCGTTATAATATGCACGTAAGAAGTTATATTAATGACTCATTTGGTACTGTGAGATGAGTCTTGGTCTCCCTCATCTGTTGTACTGTGACCTTGGCCACTTTTGCACTGGTTGAGTTTTTATAGTTTTCTTTAGAATTATTTCTTTTCTCTTTGGGTAAGTTAGTGCCACTGTCCTGTATGTCCCGCCGTAATTGAAGCATTGCTTTTCCGTCGTTTGGGCACAGTTCTTCCAAAAGTGTCCTCGTTAGCCACATTCAGAACAGTTTTGTTCTGTCTCGGTTCAGTTCCTCGTCGTGTGGTCCTTATCTTATAACAGCTAAAGTACATCTGTATGTTGATGTGCCTCTCTATTTCCACATTTTCTGATGGGATCCTCATGCTAAACAAAAACGAGCGGCTCTGGTAGATAATGTTCACCATTTATGGTTTGGTGCACACTATTTGTAAACATGCGTGTGATTTCCAAATTTTATAACTTCGCGGATCCCATTTCCTGGGTGATTTGATTCAATTTCTGTTTTATTTCCTCCTTTGTATGTGAGACTACCAAAATGTCTATTTTTTGCCATATGAGGCTTCTGTTGGGTCTAAATTATGTTGGAATTCTGGGTTAAAGTCCGATTGTTTTGAGTGTCTCTACTCCGTCTGCTGAAAGTAATCTTTCTACATCGCACTCTGCGTGCCAGAATGCGATGTAGAAATCTTTTACCTCAAATAACTTTATCCCACAGTCTGGCAGGGATCTTGATCCTGCTTCCTATTTCTTGCAGTTCCAGAATGATGCTATCGATCAATGTTACCCAGACCTTTTTACCCATTTACTGAGTCACAACGTTGCTAGACTCCAGACGTTGTTTTCAAAGCAGCTCCCTTTGCGGTCGAATATCGCATCTTCTGACCTTGTTAATATAAAGGAGGAATTTTGCACTCGTTGGAATTTTCTAAAAGAGGATTTGTTAGCCGCTTTAGTCAGCACTGCAGGATAGATGAGCTTAGATCGGATGAACATAAGGTATATTTTTCTAATGTTGTCTGAGCTAAGATCTATAAATCTGTACAGAGTCCCCTCCTAGCCAGATTATGCCTCTCCGTATGGTGCTTCCCCTATCCGTGAGCTGAAATCCTTGTGTCTAGTACTAGGCTTTCAGCGGAGTAGCCGTATCTTCTCAATGACTGTTACGACGGGCCACATAGAGCAGCACCTCGACGGGATGATTTGGAATATATCCCTGATCGTTCTGATCTTCGATCTACTCTCGTACTGGTCAATGTTAGAGATTTCTCCTCTAGTTAGTGCTGCCTGTGCCATTACTTTCCCCTTCGCACATGGTGCAATTTAAGTAACGTCATCTGTGAATTGCAGATATATCGTGTCCTTGTCCATCGGATTAGGGAGATCAATTGTGTAAACCAAGTAAAGCAATGTGCTCAAATAGCTTCCCTGGGGGACACTCACCTTTAGTTAGAGCTTAGATCCTCTCTATTCTTCAATCATGAGACAGGCAATTTTGCTTATGGCGGATTCGAAGAGGATGTTTTTCAGTATCGGGTCTAGCCGGAGGCTCAGGATCGTATATTGGAGTCCTTCTAGCCAAACTTTGTCGAATACATTATGCACGTCCTTCATCACAATCTCCACATAGTATCCGTTCGCTCGGCAATATGCAATTTCCTCAGTTAGGAGCGACAATGCCCTATCCATACTCCTTTTCCTTCGGAACCCATGTTTTTATTGGCTGTCTGCTCCCAACTCACTTAGTTGAGCTTGTAGCCTTTCGGCTATGATCTTCTTGAAAATCTTGCCGAGTATCTCCAGAAAAGAGTTCGGGCGTTAGTTAACCAGCGTGTCTAGGGGCTTATTACCTTTCGGGATAAAGATGATTTTAACTATCTTATACCCGTCTAGGAATTAGCCTGTATTCAGGGCACCATTGATGACATTGATGATGCCTTGAATTATTTACCGTGGGGCGTTCACGAGGTTGTTCTTCATGAAAAACAGATCAGACAGGCGGCCTCTGTTAGAAAGACCTTATGGTGGTCATGGTTTCTTCAAACATGATGGGGCCCCCATGGTTAACCATCTCTCTTTCTTGGGGCACTTGGGAATGCGGATGGGTCCTATGTATCATCGTGCCGGGGTTCTCGAGCAGTTGGTCTTCGAATTCCAGGTCGAAGTCGTCGATCTCTTCAGGGGTTATGCAAAAATCTCTTTTGAGTTGTTCTTGTATCTTCTTTCGAGAGACTCTGGCTCCTCTATGACGTTGTATACGACTCATATTCTGTGTTTTAGTGGCAAACCCCTAAGTTTTCGGATATTCATTCCAAACTTTACGGGGTCGCTTTCTCTTTCTAGCCTATCTAAAATATAATTCCAGATATCTCTCCGTTTATTCAGGATTATTTTTTTTAGAATCTCACTTAGATTGCGCATTCATGCTCTTCTTTTCCTGGTCTTGTCCTTCAGATTTCCTCATAGATTGTTCTATGCTCCTTAGCGATATCTCTCATCTCGTCTGTTTAACTAGGTTGTTGGGGGATTTTGTGTGAGATCCTGAGGGCGCATCTCTTGTCGGCTAAAGCGATGAGATCGGAAATCTCGTTGATCTGATCTATTTCTTAGAGATTTGCATCGCCCAGATCAGCTGGCTGGTAGTCACTGAGCATTTCTTTGTAAAGCTACCAGTTAGTTTTTACATAACCTTTCATAAGTGGGACGGGCTTGGGCATTGACACAAGTGAGATTGTTGTTAGAATTGGGTTGTGATTGCTTGGGAATACGGGTCCTGGATTGTTGCAGATGTCCGGTTTATAGGCCAAACGGTGTGTTAGGAAGGTTAGCAAGTCTAGTCCGATCCTCTGAAGCCTGTCTCTTTCTAGGAGTAGCTCCAGGTTTCTTCTCTCTGGTTGGTGTTACCGTAATCAGACGCTCTGCAACTGGCATTTAGTTAAACACCTAGGTACGTCAATCTCCCTTACCCAAATAGGGTAATAAAGTTATTAATCGGCAGGTATGGGTAGCAGGGCAGCTGTTATACTGCTGCTACAGTTAGGTCCCCAACTAGCATCGGAATTTTAAAGGCGACAAATGATTTATCTAAGTCTGGTAGCTATTTTAAGTCTATGTTTTACGGATCACGATTTTTCTCAGAAACGGTACCTGCTCCGAAGCTTAAACCTTTCGATTAATTTCTTCTCCATCATACTTGTATGTACGTTTTAGAGTTTTACTTTTTCTTTTGAATTCTCGGGGTCTTTGGATCCTCAGACTTTACTTCTTCCTCATCAGATTCCGATGATATGCTGAGCTGTTTCTTTCAGCTTGTTTTAACCTCCTGGCTGTTCTTTTCACCGTTTGTTCCCGAAGCCTTAAGGCCTCTACTCTTGAGTCTCTTCTAGTTTACCTTTTGAGTCTCGGCGTGGCCTCCATAGTTGTCTTTTCCGGCTGTGTTTTTGTCTGGAAAAGCAGTAACAGATGCCTCTGGGGTTGATTTCGGTTCTAACTGCAGTTGCAGGACATCTCCTTATGGGAGCTTGTCCGGGAACACATTTCCGCAATCCGGTTCTTTTTTAACATTGGATTAAAAGTTTTCATGGCGTAACCCGGCTTACGCAGCTTTCTCTTCCGACTTCCTTCCTCAAATCTCTTTTTTTTGGTGGCAGGACATGGGCATTTTTATGTCTAAGCGGTGAATTAGCGCCACCTGTAACCGTTACTTTTGCATTTGTAGCAAGTTATCTCCTCTTTCTTATAGTCCTTCGTGGAGTTCTGCTCCATTTTAAAGCAGCGGAAGTTGACTTGAATTGAGTAAATTCTTCCCGTTCAAACTTTTCCCGCTAATCTTCGCAGTAAAGAGCAGCAGTCCATTTTCCTTTGCCTTCTGGGCCATTTGTATCTTGCTGAGTATAATTTTAAACACATGGTGGTAGTCAGTGTTGTCTCTCTTGTTTCGGAACTTGACTACTCCATTACTTTTGCCCAAGATTGGTTTCGGGACATCTCTTTTGCAATTTCCTCTTTGGAATGCTGCCCTATACAGGGCTCTAGCCACCGACAGACAACACTCTGATGAACTTATATTTGTAGGTGGGGAGAGGGGTGCTTGTTAGGAGGTTTATCTCCTTCAACACTCGCTAACCAGTCTTGTTTGCTAGTCTCCACGTCCCTCTCTCTCTCTCGTTTGCATAGTGAGGCGTAGCCTGCCGGAGTTTCAATTAGCTCCAATATAGCCACGTACAGTTTTAGATTACAACCCTTCTTGTGCGGTGGTGCGATTAGCCCCATTAATCGCCAAAAGATTTTTTCAACACTGCCAGGGACCTTTTTACAACACCGTCTCCCTTTAGGGTGTTTTAATCGCGACTGTTCTCACCATATATAGAGAAGGCTGTATCTCCTTCTGTTCTCCTGGATGAGCCCCACTGAAATAAGCAGCGGAGTATGCAGTCCGTCTCTTGTCAGGATAGTTTCTGACATTGTTATCGGATGTGGGCTATTCCTTAAAACAGCTTCCTCCAATGCCCTCAATTATGTCATAGCAAATGCACGGCATAGTTGTAACAAAACATGAATGGCAATCCTGTTTCCATCGAGCAAAAGTTCACGTGGGGTGAGGGGCGGGGAGTTAAGTAATCATCTGTCTAAATGGGGACGCTACAAATGAAGATGAAAATTAGTTGAATGAATGATGGACGGCAGAGCAATACGTATATATATATATATATATATATATATATATATATATATATATATATATATATATATATATATATAATATAATATATATATATATATATATATATATATATATATATATATATATATATATATATATATATATATATATATATATATATATCTCCTTTTTAACAACTGGTTTCTACAAAGAGAATCTCAGCTGACATAGACGTTTTCCAGCTAGCTTGCGATACCAATACCTTCTTTATCTGGTATCGGAAAGTTAAACTGCCTTTGTACTTCTCTCCAAGAATTTTTAGCAGTCTAGACGCATATCTTTCTTTTTTTCTGGTAATTTTCTTTCTTCAATTCCGATTAAATTTTGGCATTTTTTTATCTCACTTGTTCTTTTCATTGCCTTCTTTATCAGATGCTTGGCTCTTCGTTTGGAGTTCAATTCTAGTACTGATTGAGGTCAGTCCTAAGACAAGCATCTGAGCTCGTCGCTGATTGTTCAGTGTTTTAGCAGTCTAGACCAGTATATGGGGAAGTCCATAACCGCGAAGTTGTTTCCCTGCATCTTTTCGCCCTAAAGGAGGCAAAGAAAGTGGAGACCAATTGCTCAGCTACGTTTCGACTTATGTTGAAGAAGCCGGAATTGCTGTTCAGGTATTTTGATGTCGCTATAAACGCTGCCTTCACTACCTTCCTTCTCTTTCTGTTGGATGCACGTGAACTGCTCTTGCCTCCACTCAGTTGATGCCGTGGTCAGTATCTCGCAGGTGTACGGTGAGAGCGTGGTTGAACCGCCCTACCGGATATCCTGCCTGTGCTTCATTATTCATTCCACTGCTGTCCACGCCCCTTGTGTGTCTCACCAATGTTCATGGTGTTGCTATATGACACCCTCTATACTACGGAGTTCCTAATGATATCCATCGGTGGTTTAGACAGGCAGATGTCTCCGACTTTTGATATCAGCTCGAAGGGTGACTCTGGTGGATTGCGCCAGCCTCATCTCAGTGCGATGGAGAGAGGGCTAGTAGGAGCTGAGATAAACTTTATGTTTGGTGTTTCTGTTATATTATGGTGGTCGGTGTTAATAGCCTTGCTCCTTGCTCTCCTGATGAAAGCATCAGGGTACCCCAGCTTCTGGATGGAGTCTTGTATTGCCGATTCATTGGCAAAATTTTACTCGTCGTAAGCTTCACTAGTCGGAACCAGTAAAGAAGACATTACTTTTACGGGAAGCATTCTTTCCTAAAAAAAGAGCACTTATTGGCTGAACTTCAACTTTTATGTCGGCTTAGACAGACATACTCTTCCTTCTTAGGGAGGGGCGTAATTAGAAGAGAAGTCTAACCATTAGGGAGAGAGAAAGGAGGATGAAGACACCACATGGGGGTCTTGCAAGAGTAAAACATCCTAGCTAAAGAGAAAGTAGGAGAAATGGATCACTACAAACTAATCGTGGCACTCGTAAGGATGTTCGAGTTTCCAAAAGAATTCGTAGCCATGTGCGACTCGAACCAAAATCGTGAAGCCCTGCTCACAGGAGAGGCTATAAATTTAATCAAAGGACTAAAACTTGAACCACTAGCCCCACGTGAAGTCATGGCCCAAAGCTCTTGTTTAAGGGAACCTGGTTCCATAATTGACGAACAGACAGCTGACTACATCATCGCCTAAACTCAACGCCAACAAGAAGGGGAAAAGGTACGCTCGTTGATCAAATTTGTAAAGCCCGTAAAACGTTCCGTTTTTTCCTCTATTATGTTTCTACGGGGTTTACGAGTTGTTAGTCCTGAATATATGGATTCTGAATTCTCCAATATCTTTGAAATTGGCCATAAACTATGTTACCCTTATCCCTTTCTTCTAAACTGTCTTTCCTCTGCAAAAATGACGTTCTATAATACAGCTCCTGTTATCCCTTTTAATGTTAAAAGCATTTTTGTTTTACCCTTCTCTGTTTGTTTCATTGACCTTCTCCGTCTTTTAAAAAACTTTAACATTTCAGTTGCTTTCAAATACGAGTCAATTATAAAAACATTCTAGTTCACAATAATTGTAATAATATTGGGGGAGTCTATTCGGTCGAATGTTCTGTTGTACAAGTAAATATTTTTGACAGACAGGAAAGCAATTATCTGCCTGTATTAATCAGCATAAATACAATGTTAGGAAATCTGTAAATAATAGTGCGTTTTTTTGTGCATATACCCGAAAATAACCACTTAATTGGAATTCAGCAAAATTTATTTTTCGCTTAAATGACTCAATTAAAAGAAACCTTGTTGAATGTTCATGTATAAGCCAATTTAATAACTTTAACATTTCCCCTGGCCTTTTTAAAATTGATGTTATGAAAAACTCATTCTTAAAGAAATTAGCTTTGACTTATATTCCTAATTTTTTTTTTGGCAATTTTCATTTTTATAGCAACTCGAGGTGTCAATTTAATTATTGCATTGATTTTGTATTTGCATTATTTTATTGCTCCTCCTCTTCCCTTTGTTTCAATTTACTTCTTGTGTCTATCCTAATCTTCCTCTTTAGACTATTGCTTTATCCGTTAATCGTTTTAATCCTTTTGGTTCTGTTCTTGACTCTTTCTTGCCTCTCGGTTTGACCTCGCTACCTGTTATAGCTAAATCTTAATGTGAATTTGCCCATCTCTCTCCTACTTCCTCATTGGTGATTTCTTGTCTTAGAGGCGATCCTTTATCTTTTACAAACTTATGTATATATCCTTATTATATTATTTTATCTTGTAGTTATCCTTGAGAATGAACTGAATAAAGTTCGAAAGTACTTGGAAGCACCTTTTCATTTTTCCTGCGAGACATTGCATTCATTGTAATGTTATAGTTAGCTGAACTCTTCATCAAGCCGCCGTCGGGAGAAGCTGTTACAGTCACGAGACGATACGTTTACGTATCAATCAACTATTTTAATTGTTATCACTGCTATCTAAGAAAATGGAAGCATAAGTAAATTATATGATTTTTCCATGAAAAAATAGCAATTCTGGCAAAATTTAAATTAACTTGGAATAGAATAAATAATTATTAACTCAACAAAACTGCTATGAAAAAAAAGTTTAAGAGATGCTCGTCAAATCGATTAAAATTGCTTCAGGACGACAATCAGTCACATTTGAAAGATTATGCTGCAGAGGAGAGTGCAGCTTTTTTTCTTTTACTATCAACTGTGCTAACAGCAGCAATATCACATTCAAAAGTGAAGAAGCTACAGAAACGTAGATACTGAAATAATTTGGGAATGCTTAAACCCCCTTAATATCAGCCCAAGAGAATGAATATGTCTAGCTTAGATGGAAATATTCATTCTCCAAAGCGAAACCAGCTTTCAGATAAAATGTTCTGTAATTTAGTATTGATAACGGAATTTGTTAATATGGTAACATCTTAAATTTATCTAGAATATCTAATTTAGAATTTCTAAATTTTTGTTTAGTATTATCCCCATATATTTGTGATGTTTTTGATTAGGTTAGCCATATATGTTTCCGTTATTTGATTGAACTTATAGTTAAGCTATATAATAGAGATTAACTTATAGCGAAAATGAGCTTTCTTCTTCACTTATAAACTCATACATAAATGTATCAGGATACATATTTCTGCATAAGAAGTTGTCAAAGTATCGATGTAGCAATATCGCTTTAGGTTATTTAACATATAAATTGCTTTTTAAATTGTAATATTAATCAATGCGGTCGCTTTCGGCGAGCACGCGCTCCAGGCTAAACCTGAAAACTGCGACGACGTTGCGGACGAATTCCATCCTCATGCTGGCCAACACGAGATTGATGGAGGACTTCAGCTCGTCGACGTTTCTGTGGCGGACTTTGCAAGACTTGTAGTCGAGGGGATTGAGCTCGGGCGATTGCGGCGGAAAAAAGTCCCCTCGACCAGAAGTTCATGTTCAACCCCAACCACTTTTGCACGGTCTTGGCTGTGCGGGCCGGGCACCGTCCCGCTGGAAGATGTAGTCCGCCTTCTTCGGGATCTTTCTCACCCAGCGCAGGACTTTAGGGGCCAAAATTTTCCTGCAATCGGCCGCAGTGAGCCTGTAACCGGCCCTCGAACCACACCCGCGGCATTTTCTTGCTATTCGAAGTCTCGATGCCTTGTCGTGGACACATAGCGCGGACCTCGGAGACATCCTGGTCGAATCTTACCTCGCAGTCGTTCTGTTTGAGGATGACCGGATCGACTGTGAAGGTTTTGGTTTTTCACCAGGAAAAAAAATAATAATTCAATTTTTCATGCCTTAAAATCGTGGAGAAGGCGACGACAGCACTCCTGACATTGTTCTCGCATACAGTCAGTGAGCAGATGCCTTTCTCGGCACATCAAGCTGTTGCAGCCCCCTGCCTGACGGCCCTGAACACCGTGGCCATCAAGATGTTCTTCTTCTTCGCAAGAGCAGACATTTTAAGTTTTGGATCACTTTAGAAAGTTTTTCTCATTGCTAAACGGTGAAAACTTGATGTCTCCCTTAACCAGGTCGATCTTTGAGGTCTTCCCTCTACTTGAGCTTCTCCACTACTTTGTTTTTCGGCTGACGTTGAGCCACTTGGCGATGTCAGATTCGTTGTAGCCCACGCACAGGAGAACAAAGATGTAGATTTCAAATTAGATTTCAATGACACGTGCTAGAAAAATAGAACTATAAGTTTGTTTGACGGAACTTTTTTATCACACGAAAAAAAAATGAGTGGAACAGAATTTTTGCAAAACCGGTACAAAATACATATGAATGGCAAAACCAAAAGGCAATGAGACCTTAAAGCTGACAAACTTAAAAAATAATTATATCTCATATGAACATTTCCGCCCTGCTCAACGATCATACCGCAAGATTATGACTAATAAATGCCCTCATGTAAGCCATTAGTCAACTATGAAAAATACTTTAATCTAGCCTAAACCGATTCACAACTGTAGGCGTTATATAAACAAGAAATTAGTTAAATATACCTTTCCAAACTCTTACATATTCAATAACCCCACACGGTAATATAGACTACCTCACTCAGTAATAAAATACGAATAAAAGAAAAGACTATCCCTACGTTCCTCCGTCTTTCCTAAACTATTCAGAGCAGTGCAGAAGGAGATTTTCAGGCCTCTGGATTTGGAACAAGAGAGAGGCAGAAATAACAAGAGATATTTAAGCCACCTTCTCCTTTCTATCGGTCTATTATTTTACTCAATTGAGAAGAGCTACATGTAATGATAACAAAATTAGCGCAGGGGTAGTTTGCAGGTCGGCTAGAAGTGAATTTTCAAAGAGGCAAGTAAAAGGGCGAATAGTTGGCTGGATAAAATATCTGGAAATGAACTGGTTCAAGAAATCTGTTCACATGAGACAGCTCGCGAATCTCGATGACAGCATTGGAAAGGAAATTAATAGAAAAACGAAATTAGGTTCGAGGCCGTTAGAAAGCTTTGTTTTATCTTTAGAAGCATCATGCCTCTAAGATTTCTAACATACCAGTTTCTAACATAACAGTTCAAATATAACAGGTTCTAACATATCATATTCTAACATAACAGTTCAACTATACCAGGTTCTAACATAGGATTCAAATGAACCGGGTACTAACATAACAGTTCAACTACATATACCAGGTTCTAACATACGATTCAAATATACCAGGTTTTAACATAGCAGGTTCTAACGTATTCGTTTAAATAGAGTAGGTTTAACTAACGTTCAGAAAGACCCGTTCTAACATGCCTGTTCAAATACACCAGGAACAGGTTCTAACAAACGAAATAGAAATACTGCCAATGAACATAAAAAGTACGCAGTTTCTAGCGTACTAGTCAAGTATACAAGGATGTAACATACCAGTTCAAACAGAACAGGTCTAACATACGTTCAGACATACCCGTTCAAACATTCTAGGTTCTAACATACAGCCAATGAACACAAAAAAACACGCAAATATAAAAAAAAACAGAACGATAAAAAGTAGTGAGTAAAAAAAAAAGGTTTTGAAGTGGAAATGGGAAGGACACATGGCTAAAAGTAACGACACTAGATGGGGAAAGAAATCTTAAACGAGGTACACTTATACATAAAGAGACCCAGAAGAAAACCTCACAGAAGGTCGGGAGATTAAAATTCGCTCAATGGTAGGAGAAACGCGGTGAACTCGAACGCGGGAGAGATCTTTGCACAGCACTGAAACGAAAAGGACTGATGATATGCATTTATCATGTATATATGTAAGTATTTATATACCCATTCTACCCTCAGACTTTGGCCTAGTAGTGGAATCTCCGCGTTTGATGCTGAGCAAAGTTAACCCACACTGGGTGTGGTTAGTATTTAGATGGAGTAAAGATTTGGGTCAAATTCACAGTAGCTGTCATGTCACAGTGAGACATTGCAAAGGACGGCCACCCCATTTAACTGTACTTCCCCATTGACATTGCATTAAACGGTGCGAATGAATTGTAAACATCGTAGTGAAACAATATGTACGTTTGAGCATAAGTGTCGCCTTATTCTTACGTGTACGTGTGTAAGTTGGAACATGTATAGTACACATTATCTGTCCTGCAATTGCAGCAACAGAGCGCGAGTTAACACAAAGGCGGCAATGTCTTCTTTACGATGACGTAGCACTTTCACGCCCTGCTTAATGTTCTCTTAGGATTCGTACTTCTTTTCTCTGTCAATTTGGGGTTTGAGGGTGGGGCCAGGGGCAAGCCATAAAGAAGGTAAGTCTTAAAGAAAGGTTTGGGGAAGGAGGAGGTCTGAAAATCTTCACAGTGATAACAATGAGAAAGAACCTAGCAATTGAGAGTCGGCAGACGGGAGAAGAGGAGTGTTTACGACCTTTCTCTCTCCCATTAACTCTCAGCCTCCCATTACCACTCTACCCTACCATTACCTTCTACTTTCCCATTCCTTCAAAACTTGCCATTACCAGTCAACCACCCATTAAAGCAATACTACACATTGCATCTGCTTCGTATTCTCTCTCTACATCCCATTGCCTCTCTGCTTCCAATTATCTCCCTACGTTTTATTATCTATCTACGTCCCATTATTCCTCTGCTTCCCATGACCACTTTACATATGATCAGTTTTTACGTTTCAATCTCACTATACCTAATATTAACTTTTAAACCCCATTAACTCGCTGCCTCCAATTATCTCTCTTCCTCTTATTCCTTCTCTGCTTCCTATTTTCACTACATCCCATTGCCTCTCTGCCTTCTATTGCGTCCCTATCTAACATCTTCCTTAAGTCTTTATCTGTTTGATATCTTAATTTTCCATCCGGTAAACATTTAGTTTCTGTATTAATAAAAATTTAAAATCATATTTCATTGGCTTGAGTCTTTAAAGTTAAATTGTCGAGGTATACCTGTGTAGACTAGCTCGGCGTTCATAGTCGTACACAAGCACGGGCATACAGCTCACCACAGGCCGCTTGAGATAGTTCGGGGCGATTAATAAAGAGTGCAATTTACGGTTGACTGGTGTTTTTTGACTAATGGCTTGCTAAGTTGCAGTTCAAAGGATATATAAAGACGATACTTAAAAATATAATTATATATATAATAAAAGGGGGAAATATATATATTTATATATATATATATATATATATATATATATATATATATATATATATATATATATATATATATATACCAAAGGGGAAACAAATTACCTATGATAGTTAAATGAATTAAGTGAATATTAACGAGGTAATTTGGGCATGACCATGCAAGATCGCTTTACCTTCAAGCACGGGCGAATTGGATGGGAGGGGGGGGGGACAACGTGCAGGTCTTAAACAAGATACTTTGGGGAGTCCTGCTAGGAGGACTCGAAGATGGGGTTTGATTACTTCGTGATGAAGAATGAGATTTTCTCTGCTCCTGAGAGACGTAGTCTCAACTCGAGACGATTCTGCAGATCGGCAGAGAGTCTCAGTTTCGAAATAATGGGAATTTTGAAGGCGTGGTAAAAATGAGAGGGCCGCACAACTATCCTGGAAGAAGGGGGCTCGATAGCTTTCCTCTGGACAGGTGCCAAAGTTTAACAAATGTAGATCTGCTGGCGAAATCTTCGACGAAGTACGACGACGGGTTACAGGGTTTCACGGGAAAACAGATGGCAGTATGGACGGAGAGGATAGCGGGCTCTCTATCTCCTCGAGAGATGGTGAGCTTCGGGTTAAATACCCGGGTAGCTGATCCGATAGACGCCCCAGGGCCTTGCTGTCCCTAAAGATTCTTGGCGCCAGTCTAAGAAAATACATTTCATGTTAATGTGTCGTTTCAGACGATGAAAATTGCCTCGTGATATGAGGGTAGGGTTAATGTGGCTGCTCACGCCGTTATCACGGAGAAGGGGTGGGATGACGTATGGCGTCCGAAAGCAAACACAGCTGTGTGGTGATTAAGCAAGGAACCGATTCTTTTTCGAACTTTCTAAAATTGTCACGCCGGCGCACGTGGTCTTGAAAGAATAGAGGGGTATTTCCGAGGGGGCTTCCTCTCACAATGGTCCTTGAGGGCATTCCCTCACATAACTAATAGATTTACTTTTCACTTTTTTATTTTTCTCTTGATAGTAGGTAAGGAGTGTTTCGTCGCCAATTATTTGAAAGTTACGTCTATTAGGATCATTATGTCCATCTTTTACGTTCATACTAACCGTATGTCTCAGACTTTAAAATTAGATTATTATTTTGTCTGGTATTAAAACGAATATTTCCCTCACTTGACATAGATAATTGGTGCTTACTGATACCTTTAAAGAAGCTCTAATATTTATGAAGCCGTAAAGTTTGGGCATTGAGCTCCATAAAATCTTTAACCAATCGGGCACGTTTGTCCTTATCTTTGTGGTTACCCGATGCGGAAGCAAATTAAAGGACATTACGTTCATTAAATTATTTTGAACCAGCGATCCTTCATTCCAAGGCTATTAATTTGTGGTTTAAAGTACGGGTTTAGGTGTTGACCAAAGGGGTTTGGTGATAGTCTGTAAGACTTTAAGAGCTAATCTTACCCATTAAGGGAAGGACTTTCTCTTTTGATCCTCATTTGGTGGGAGCGCTCTTTTGGATACCGTTATTCAACCTTTAGGCCTTTTGTGAAACCTTTACTCGTGCCTATTCCCATTAATAACCTCGATTTGACAATTAGTCGAATTCACTACCTTAAACCAATCAATTCCTAGTATCAGCTGAAGACACATGTCGTAGAATGGACTCCCGACGATATACCATATATAACTATTCGTTGAGGAACCTTCTTTAATTATCTTTAGAGTGCGTTAATGTCTGGAGGGCCGATATTATGTATCTTCGATATGCTTAAGAAGTGGAACTGAGCTCAAGGATAATAATATTGCTATCATTAATAAAATAGAGTTTTATTAATAATAACTATCAACAAACACAAGACGGAAAATATTGACATAAACAGAGAATGGAAAGGGTCGTCGGGGCTCGGGCTAATCCGAGGATTAAAGGATTTAAAAAGGTAAAACAAATATAGAGTTAAAGAGATGGGATGGTTCGCTAAACCATTTAAAGAACAGGATAGAATTGACAAAAGGGTTAAGTACTTTAAGGTGACGTTTGGCTTACGTAACTTTATACGAGTGGTGCAGTGGAAGGCGACGTGAAGGAATTTTCGGTCCGCTGGCGAGTTCCAGCCGAAGGGGGGGGAATAAAAGGATCCTGACGTGGCGTTTGAGAATGAGAACCATTTCTCGACGAACGGCTTGAAGAACAATAGCTGTTCTACGTTGTTCTCTTCCGAACAACAAGGGGTGGGGGGTGGGGTGAGAACCCTCTCTTGTCCACGGGCTAAAGAACAATGGCTGTTCTAATGTTGTTCTCTTCTTGAACAACAAGGGGAAAGGGTGAGAACCGTTTCTTGGCGAACGGATTCAAAAGAACAATGGCTGTTCTACGTTGTTCTCCTCTGAACAACATGGGGGGAGGGAGGGGGGTGAGAACCGTCTCTTGTCTACGGGCTCAAGAACAATGGCTTTTCTAATGTTGTTCTCCTCTGAACAACAAGGGGGAAGGGTGAGAACCGTTTCTTGGCGAAGGGCTCAAAAGAACAATGGCTGTTCTACGTTGTTCTCTTCCTGAACAACGAGGGGGAAGGGTGAGAACCGTTTCTTGTCAACGAGGCTCAAACGAACAATGGCTGTCCTAATGTAGTTCTCCTCTGAACAACAAAGGGGAAGCCTTGAGGTCTTGGCGTCACTAAAGGCTCGAACCTTTGGCACTCAAGGGATATTGTCCTCCTTCTGGACAAGTGATGGTGAATCTCGAGGTCGAGGTCCCTTGGCGCACAAAGGGAGAGAGGGTCGTGGTGATGTTTCGCGACGAAAATCTGGATCTCCAATCTGATCTTAGTAATAAAGTTTCCATCTAAATAGTCGAGACACTCCCTTGGCGTGAGGGACAATGGAGTGGGAGCTTCGAGGGAATGCACAGCCGAGGCTGGGAACAATGCCTTATCTGCCCATAAGCCTAACTCAATCTGGTGAGGTCGGCGTATGGGGGCGAAAGGGGGGATGATAACCTCCTTGTTTAAACATTGACATCCGGTGGCTGTGATAAGGCGCCAAGCTTCGACGCGAAGATGCACGTGGGAGCATCGTGGTTTTAAAATAATATGTGATAGGAGTTGAAACTAACGCTGCTCAACCCGTTCTATCACAACACATTTAATTGGTGTTAATTGAAAATTTGATTACGTAATATCACCTTAGAAGCCCCATTTAATAGCTACAAGTTTCATCTTTAATTTAGAAGAAAGTTGTTATGGACTTCTTGAAAGAAAGGCGCAAACCATGATAAAGAGTCTGAGAGAACCAGTATTTGAATTTCAAGCCGACATTACACAGAACAACTGCCTGAGTTTCTGTAATGTATCTACAGTTCGCAGATGAAATCACCCAAATCATTCCTAGCACATATAGGAATAAAAGGATCCAGGCGATAGAAACTATAATAAATTGAAGACCACTAAAAACTATGAAAAGAAGTGAAAGATAAAAATAAATTAACAGAAATTCGAAATCTTCTCCATTACTCTCCGAAAACTCGCGAACGTAACTGCGAATCAACAAATATATCGATATACTAGGAAATAAAATGAAATAAAATAAAATAAATAAATAAAAATAAATAACGAAATAAAATAAATTCGCTAGAAGCAACCTGGCCAAAATAGGAAATAAGGAAAACTTACAGATTTCGTAGTCTGAATCACCCAAACTGCCAAATATACACTGCAATGGTAGCGCAAGCTGCTAGCAGACAATCACATAGATAGATGCGGGACGTCCAAAATAATGCCGAATGATTAAATTAGATTGGATAAAGATTCATACAAAAAGAAAAGAAAGAAAAAATGTCAAAAAGTGGACGAAAAAATAATATAGACTATAAGCCAAAGAATTAACAACGAAGAACAAGGACACAATAACGTATCAAGAAATTTTAGTTCCATAGCGGTAGAACTTTGCTCCAAAGAAGTGCTGAACCTTATACTTCAACGGAGACAAGTGAGTAACCAAAATGAGAGGGAAAAAAATTCACAAATAGAGATTACAAGAACAAAAGAAAAGAAAACAACAATAGATAGATAAGTAAAAATAAACAAATTAAATGAAACAAAATAATACAAGCTAGACAAAGAGTGGGAATGCAGTTATCAAAAACTAAAATGTTAAGTTAAAAATATAAAACAAAGGACTGAATGCCATGATTAGATAAAAAGGCGAGCAACTAAGAAAATTGAACCTTACATAAACAAGGTCTGCAGACCAAAAGGTCGCGTGCCCTCACTTATTCTGATTTACGTCCTTACGACTTTGAAAACTTTGAATAATTCACGAGGTAACCTTGGGAGGACTTGGGCAATTTTATCATTCGAAAGGGGATTTAAACACCTTAAGGGTTTGAAATTTAGTTAGAATCTGGCGAATAATTATGATGTTATTACCCCAAAACCTAATTTCCTGGCTAACCTTGGGTGACTTTGGTAATTAAATTATTTGAAAAAGAATAAAAAACAATATAAAGGTTTCAAATTTCTTTAGAATCAGCCGAATAGTTATGATGTTATTGCCTTCCCCCAAACTAATTCCCATTTAACCTTAGGAGGACCTTAATAATTATATTATTTGAAAGAAAATGAAAAACAACCTAATGTGTTCACATTTGGTTAGAATCGACCGAATAGTTATGATGTTATTACCAAGACAAAATAAATATTTGACTAACCTTGGGAGGACTTTGGCAATTATATCATTCGAAATATAATGTAAATTGTTTCAAATTTCGTTAGAATGGTTGGAATAGTTATGATGCTATTGCCAAAAGAAAATAATTCCCTGGCTAACATTAAGAGGACTTTGACAATTATATCATTCGAAAGAGAATGTAAAACAACAAAATGGTTTCAAATTTCGTTAGAATTGGTTGAAATGTTACAATGTAATTAAAAAAAATGCAAAACGTAGGCCCAACGACCAATAGACAGACATAGTAAGATGTAGAGTCACCCGCTACTAAAAAGTCACAACTTTCTACCAGCTTATTAAAATGCAGAACTAAATTATATTAAAATATATATTTTTTTTAATTAAAATGACGTGCCTTAAATTTTTGTCACACCTCTTTTATGGAATTAGAAAGGCGAAAAAATGGTCACACCCTAATTGCATAGACTCGAATAGTATAGCATAGTTAACATAGCATATTATTGCATAGTGGTGCTTATCATATTATAACATTGTATAACATGGCATAGTATATTATAGCATAACAGTATAATATAGTATAGGATAGCAAAACATAGTATAGTAAAGTATAATATAGTATAGTATAATATGTAGTATAGTATAGCCTAGCATAGCATATACTATTATTGTCTAGAATATTATAACATTTTATAGCATAGCCTAGTATAGTCTCGAATAGTAGCCTGGAAAACCTATCTTACCGTAGGATAGCCTACCATAGTATTAACTCACCTAGCATAATAAAGCCTAGCATAGTATATACTAGCCTAGATTGCCTAACATAGTAAATACTTTCTAGACTAGCCTAGCCTAGTATATCATAGCATAGTATAGCATAGTATAACAGAGTAGATTATGTCATAGCATAGCCTAGTCTAGCCTAGCTTAGTTTACTATAACCAAGTCTAGCCTATGATTCCCTATAATAGTAGAGCCTACGATACCATACTCTAGCGTAGCTAGCATATTATAGCCTAGCCTTACATAATATAGTTTAGCCTGGCATAGTATGACTTAACCTTGACTAATCTAGCCTAGCCTAACAGATAATGTATAGTATGGCATATCATAGCCTAGAAACCATAGTAAAGTCTAGCCTAACATAGCCTAGTTCAGCCTAGCATATATAGGATAGTAAAGCTTACCATAGTATACAATAGTATAGCTTATCATAGTATAGCCTAGAATAGTATAGTATAGCATAGCCTAACCTAGTATAGTTTAGACTAGTTTGCCATAGTATTGCCTAGCATATCCTCATACAGCTTAGGCTAGCCTATCCTATCCTCATATAGCTTAGGCTATCCTAGCCTTGTAAAGCCATTTATAGTATAGCCTATCTACCATAGCCTATCTTACTCTAATCTATCTTAGCATAGTATAGTATAAGCATAGTATAACTTAGCCTAGCATATTATAAACTAGCCTAGCATAGTATACACTAGCTTAGCATAGTATATCCTACCCTATTCTAGCATGGTATATCGTGGCATAGCACATCCAACCATATGCTACCCTAGCCTAATCTAGCCTATGCTAGCTTAGCATGGTACGCTATAATCTAGCCTAGTCTAGCGTAGTATATTCTAGCATAGCCTTGCATAGCATAGCATACCCTTGCATAGCCCACCCTAGTATATCATAGCATAGAATGACCTAGAAAAGCATAGTATACCCTAGGGTAGCCTAGTATAGCCTTGCATATATAGCCTAGCATAGTATATATTAGTATAGTATACCTGAGCGTATACAGTGTATCCTAGCCTAGCCTAGCCTAGCTTATCACAATATAGCTTTGCCTGCCTAGCAGAGTATAACCTAGCCTAGCTTAGCGCAGCCTACAATTGTATATTAAAACTTAGTCTAGCCTAGGTTCGCTTACCCTAGTCTAGTATAGCTAATGTTAGCATAGCCTAGCGTATCCTAGTTCAATGGAGCCTAGTATATTTTATCCTATTCTAGCCTAGTTAGCATATTCTAGTCTTGACTAGCATAGCATTTTATAGTATTAGTTTGAGGAATAAGTTCTTGCGGTTTTTTTTAATGTTGTGTTGATTTAAGTTTTGTTGACGTGATTCGTGCACATATTAAGAAACAATAATAAATACTGAGAGCAAAATTTGCAAAGGTTAGGCTACGTCTCTTAACAGCATATACTATTAGGCTTTTGCTTAGGCTATGTCTTGAAGTTGAGTAATAAGTCATTGCGGTTTATTTAAAAGTTGTGTTAATTTAATTTTTGTTCTGGACCCTCAAAATGGAATGTCAAGTTGAAAGAAAGGCGCATTTTTGACACTTGTTGTTATTCATTTTGAATCGAGACGGGAACAATGCAAACGCAGCCAAAGCTCGTCGCGATATTTGTGTTGTGTACGGAGAAAATGCTTTATCAAAAAAGACTGCTCAATGGTGGTTTTCACGTTTCAAAAACGGTCATTTCAATCTTAATGACGAAGAACGTTCTCGTCATCGACTAGAGGGTTGGCTGTACAATTGGAGATTTTTATTGCAGAGGCATCGAAAAACTAGTTAAACGTTGGGAAGAAGTCGTAAATAACAACGGATAATACATTATTGATTAAATTGCATATTGTTATCAATTAAAAATTAAGTTTTTTAAAATTGTTAATGGTAATGAATAAATTTGATAAAACCGCAAGAACGTATTCCTCAACCCAATATATCATAGCCTACCTTACCCTACCCTACCCTAGCCTAGTTAGTATAGTATATTATAGTATTGCCTAGCTTAGACTATTAGATCTTAGCCTAGGCTTTTATAGTATGCATAAATAGCCTAGCCTCCCTTAGCAAAGCCTCGCTTATCCTAGCATGGTATAGTGAATATTAGTCTAGTGTAGCATAGCTTAGTATATTATAGCCTAACCTAGCATGCCATAGAATAGCCTAGCCTAGTATAGCCTTTCATGCCCTGCATAGCCTAGTATAGCTTAGCCTAGCCTAGCCTAGCATAACCTAGCTTAGCATTAACTATCCTAGACATGTATAGCCTATAGGATACTATTATACCCTAGTCAAGCCTAGCTTATTATTGTCTAGCCTAACATACTATATGATATCTTAGCATAGCATATTATAGCCTAAATTAACATAGTATATTTTACCCTTTTATATTATATCTTACCATAGCTTAGCATAGTATAGCCTAGCCTAACATAGTCTATTCTAAGCTTGACTAGCAGAGTATAGTATTTATAACCTAGCCTAGTCTAGCAGAGTATCGGCCGAGAAGTTATAATGTTATTGGCAAAACAAAATAATTTCCGGGCTAACCTTGAGAGGACTTTGTCAATTATAGCATTCGAAAGGTAATGTTAAACAACCTAAGGGTTTCAAATTTCGCTAGAATTGGCCTACTAGTTATAATGTTATTCCAAAAACAACAAAAAAGCAAAACGTGGACCGACCGACCGTCAACCGACTGAAATAGTGAGATGTAGAGTCGCTCGCGACCTGACTGCGACAAAAAAGTTTAACTTTTTTGATAGACAGAAAGATACACCAAAACCAAAAAACCAAAAAACCAAAACAAAACGAGGCTCTTTATACGACGGCGATTGTTACAAGAAAGTTTTATTTTCCGTTATTTACCTTCTGAATATCTCTCTCTCTCTCCCTTTCTCTCTCTCTCTCTCTCTCTCTCTCTCTCTCTCTCTCTCTCTCTCTCTCTCTCTCTCTCTCTCTCTCTCTCTCTCTCTTATTAATTTTATATTTTCAGCTCACTTCATCATCCTAACTCAGTCCAATATCGACATCCGCAGAGAGAAGACCTCGCCTCAAGATAGCCGGCTACGCAAACCAAAAGCTCAGCCAAGAATTTTATCCTGTTCCACTAATTAGTTTGTTTTAACTTTCCTTTTAATGTTGAGCTCATTAATTTTTAACCTACCTAAAGAATTCAGGAAAATAATAATAATGATGGAAATACGCCTAGGAAGAATAAATTGAGTCAATTTAAAAGCTCATTTACGTCCTTTATAAACTTTACATAAGCATCTCATTAGATGCTTTGGAAGTGTTCTCAAAACACTTAATAATGCATGAATAGATGCGCTGCTTTTAATGAATCACATAGTCGCATTTGCTTATAATATATACATTGTGCTGTGGGTAATTTGTTGCCTAACTTCAATATAAAAGAAAATAACACATAATTTATTTATACAGATATATTTACCAAAATTACATCTTAAAGACTTGAAGGATTTCTGTACTATTCATGTTATTCAATGGAATCGCCGTCGGCCTCCAGGCGGCGTCGGAAACTGCTGCAGACCTCCCCGACGGTTTCCTTGTTTAACTGGGTGGAACTGCAGTAATCCTCGACGTTGCTGGTGCACAGGCACTTGTTGCTTTCCCTCTCTCTCTCTCTCTCTCTCTCTCTCAAACATGCTCCACACTTAATAGTCCAGGAGGTTGCAATTTGGGGGTTGGTAGGCCAGATATTCGTAGCAATGTGGTAAAATTAATTGTCTGGCAGCAAAGAATGGGTATTCTTGCTTGTGTAGAATTGTGCAGAGACCTTCTGCCACACGTACAACATTCCAGAGGCCACCTCCTCGATCCAGTGCAACACCAACTACTCCAAGCACTTGATGAATCCCGCCATATTGAGTTTGCGGTCCTCCTGGAAGATAAACGTGTCCTTCGCTCATGACAACCCGAAAAACCATGATGTGGACAAGAAACTTGGTCTTCATGACTATTGGTACATCTTTGGGGGGCATAGCAAGCCAACGATTGTTTTGAGAGAAAACGTAGTAGAAATTCTCGTAAGAAGAACGAAAACATGCCTGGCTTGAGAGGAAAAGTAGTATCATTTATTATAAGCAAAAAAGGCTCGTCCCCCCTCCTACTAAAAAAACATTTGTCTCTCACTGGATAAAAACCTACACTTCGATATTCAAAAGGCTTTTTGAATCAAACTTTTGGGGGGTGAGAATGGTAAATCAGTGGATGACCGTGGTGGTTCTGATAGCGAAGAGGGCTTGACGACACAAGATCGAATACAACTCCTTTATTTACTTCCCTATAGTGGTTAAAATAGTCTTCCTTCTTTTTTCAGTTTCTATTTTCAAATTTTCATTCTTAAGATTTTAATGGCTTACGTAAAATATTCCTCAGCGTTTTATCGGATTGTGATACCACATGTTCGAATCAAACTCCTTTATTTGCTTTCCGATAGCTATTAAACTACAGTAGCATTCCCTATTTTCTTTCTTAAGCATTTAATAATTCATGTAATATTTTCTTTAGCGTTTTACCGGGTTGGGATACCCCCACTTTCCTTTCCTTGTGCTGTTAACTACATCCATTGTATACCACGTGTCGTGTGATTTTGACTTTATATATATATATATATATATATATATATATATATATATATATATATATGTAATTGATTTGTTCCTTGGAAATCTAATATGTAGTAGGAATATGAAGATCCAGGTAATTACACTAATCATTTATTGGCCGGATGTTTCGGACCTCCACTAGGACCATCTTCAGCGACTGTGTCGACTAATGAGAAGGGGAAGGAATATTAACAATAACAGTTAAAAGAATGCATTAAATAATGGCTAAAAAATCGGATGAAGACAAAAATAATAAAATTGACAATTATTGAGATTTTTATTTCTGTTTTTACTATAATCTCAATAATTCTAAATTTTATTATTTTTGTCTTCATCCGATTTTTTAGCCATTATTTAATGCATTCTTTTAACTGTTATTGTTAATATTCCTTCCCCTTCTCATTAGTCGACACAGTCGCTGAAGATGGTCCTAGTGGAGGTCCGAAACATCCGGCCAATAAATGATTAGTGTAATTACCTGGGTCTTCATATTCTTACTATCTAAATGTATATATATATATATATATATATATATATATATATATATATATATATATATATATATATATATATATATCGAAAATTATTTGCCAATTGCGCACCTCCTATATGAACAGGACCTGAGCACGATTTTTGATTTAGCGAAGGAATGCAGTTTTTTCTTATTATTTTTTAAATATTGACTCTTTAATAAACCTGCAATAATTTATATATCCGAATAATTATTCCTATCACGTAAATTTGAAAAATGAATGAAAAAGAAATATATATATATATATATATATATATATATATATATATATATATATATATATATATATATATATATATATATATATATATATATATATATATATATATATATATATATATATATATATATATATATATATATATATATATATATATATATATATATATTCATGGGCAAAACCTTTGATACTAATATATATATTTCTTTTTCCTACTTCGAAAAAAATCCGAGCTAGGGTGAGATTCGAACCACAGTAATAGGACTAATTTTATATGCGAAACCAGGTTTCGACGGACACATCCGTCATCGTTAGTCGCCTGTGAACAAATGAAATACAAAAGTTGCTTAACTTACAAACATACAAATCAGTGTCGCTAAGGTGGAAGATGCGAGAATATAGCGGCATTTTTGAGAAACAGAAGTATGAATTTCTTGCTTTTTAAGGTATTAGTATTGAATTGGCCGTAGGAAGTATTGAATTTGGTAATTTCTTTTATAAGTGCCGATTCAATTAAGCATCGATGTATATAATTGTGAGACTCATAAACTAGCATTATCAATATCAATTTGATGATTTTCATTGGACATATGTAGAAATAAACTCGAGAAGAGGGCACCACGTCGCATATCGCATTTGTGTTCATTCATTCGCTTGGAAAATCTGCTGCTTTCACCGATATAGATTTCATTACATAATTTGCATGGAATAAAATAAACTCCCTGTTCTTTATCGGTCGATCTATTTTTGGATAGGCTATTTCAGGGGCGTATTCTCGTACTGAAAGGCAAGATTGATGTTGTTGATCCGTGCCAACTTTTTGAAATTGATTAACTGTGGGGAGTATGGAAAGTTTATATAATATTTGCCACATCTGTTTCCTTATAATTAGCTGGGGAGAAATAGATGGTCCTGGCTTTATAGTGACACTTTTCTATGAATCAAAGGGGATATTGTCGTTCAATGAATGTTTGGATAATTGAATTAATTTTGTCTTCAAGAAACAAGGATCACAAAAGCGATATCCTGTCAGGAACATGGAAGAAACTACAGACCTTTTAACGGATACATCGAGACACGAGAAATAATGAATATAGGCTTTAGAATTAGTTGGTTTCCGGTAGACGGAACAATATGCTTTGTCGTTTATTACCCCTACCATGTAACAAAATTGGAAAGTTAGTTCGTTTGTGTGTGGCGGACAATGTGTTCATTGCTGAAGATTGTTTTTACAGGCATAAATGTGGCATGAGTATGGGAAATCCCCTTTCCCCGATATTATGCAATCTGTTTATGGAGGATTTTGAAAGCACCCCCTTCCCCCCATTTTACACAATCCCATAACGTGGTTCCGTTATCTAGACGATATATGTGCCCCATGGCCTATCAATGATAACAGATTTGATTCTTTCTTTGCAAAATTGAATAAGATCCACCCAACTATTAAATTTAAAGCAGAATTGGAACTGGACAACTCATTGTCGTTTTTGAATGTAAAAATATCTAAAATAAACGACAAAGCATATTTAGGGTGTAGTGATTTTTTTTTATCTATAATAATATATATTTATATATATATATATATATATATATGTATATATATATATATATATATATATATGAGGAATTAAACCACATTCTCCGAAAACAATTTAATTCAGAACAGTTTCGGTGTATCTCACACCCATTTCCAACTGACACTGGATAGAAAATATTAGAAAAGTGCTTACAAACATAACACGGGGTCGGGTCGTAAAAGATCCCCTCTTTTTTCCCCTAATCCCCTACTTGTGGCTAATCGGGGGGGGGGGGAGGGTAGGCCTAAACATATTGAAGTGCTGACATTTTACTATTTTGTTTATTTGCTTTCGCATTACAGGATTAAAAGAAAATTGACCTTCAGATAGATTTAAATTAGGAACTGACGATATCAAGCTCGATTCTACGATTCTTCTCTTAACATAGTTAGCCGATTTAAATACCATTTTACTTCCATTGAAATCGATCGAATGATTCAAGTCTCTAACATAGCAAAATATTCCACTGCTTTGGCTGCCCACTCTAATATCTCTTTTGTGTTCGTACAATCTCTTGTCTAAATTTCTGCCCGTTTCCCCTATACAAACTTTATGGCAATCGTTGCATGGTATTGCATATACTCCTATGTTATGATGTTCTTTGGGTTTCCTGGCAATTATCAATTGGTTTAAGGTCTTATTATATTTAACGGCTAGATTAATACCCGCTTTTCCAAATATGTCCTTTAAACTATTTAATTTATTATTAAATGGCAATGTTATACATTTGTTGAAGTCATTAGTGCGCGAAGGCTTATTACCATAGAATGTTTTCCTAGCTGCAAAATGGGCAGCCGATATGAACCAATCGGGGTAATACAAATTAGAAAAAATGGTCCTGATAATGACAATTTCCTCATCTAAATAGGAAGGATGACATATTTTATATGCTCTAAGGAAAAGCCTTGAAATTATCGATTTTTTAACAGTATTATCGTGAAACGAAAAATAATGTATATAAGCATTCGAGTGGGTTGGTTTCCTATAAACGTCAAGTTTTAATTCATGTTGATCTTTATTAATGAGGACATCTAAAAAGGGTAATCTATTATCTCAGTAAACATAGATTTGACCGAACAAATACACATAAAAAAATTCCTGTCGCAAATAAATACAGATGCATATTGATTGCAATTCTTATATTCTGGCACAAAATATCTTTGCTTGCTGATTATTATTATTATTATTTGTGGGGTGAAGGCTAATGCAGGCGATTTGATTGCTTTCCCTATCATATAGTATCATATAAGATATAATATCATATATTATTATATAATATATAATGTTTTCATATATTATCATATAATATACTCACAATAAGTAAACGCATCACCACGCGCACGGCAATTTACGCACTCGCGCTAATGACCGTTTATTTATGAGTGAACAACATTGTAGCCGCAAAAACAGATCGAGCGTCGTATAAATACAGATTGTTGTTATATACAAATAAAATCTTTCTTATGTGTATTTCTTATATTAAATATATGTTTACTGAGTTATTTATGTACTTGGACTGACAGAGATTCCGGTGAGTGGAAGCATTCAGTGCGGAAATACTAGCATAAAGCATCTTCTATAGTCGCATTCAAATGATTTAAAGTACACTACCACGAAATTTAGTGAATACAAAATGATTGTTATAAAGTTGGAATGAGTAAAATGAAAACGTGATTTTATTAAGATCATCTTTTCTGAAACCCGTAACAATCAAAACCGAATTTGTAGATTTTTCTTCTACTAAACGATGGTTATGAGGGTAGTTTTCCATACCATAGTAAAAATTCGTACCATAATAGAGACAATTCTCTGAGATTAATATCCTACACGGACGAGATAAAGGATCAAAGAATGCACATTAATGGATACATTGCGTCGGAGGGTAGAAACTGGATGTCAAAATGGTAGCAGAAATAACCATTAATTTTTAGTGGATGGGGCGATACTTAGCCGGAATACATCCTCAAACTATAAATCGAACCTGTGGTACTCCTCCTGCCCGGGACACCTTGTGCTTCATAATCAAAATTGTAGTATGTGGTCGGTCGCCTAGAAAGGCTTTAATAATTTGCTTTTGGTCTAATTTATTTTAAGGGTCACCAGTACTTATTTTGTCGATTTATTATTTTTAAAACATGGATAAAACAGCTCTGTAGGCTCTACATTTTTTCTTATTTTCTCTGCTTAAAGGCGAAATAAAATATTTTATCAAGATTCTTTGTGAAATACGGGGAAAACAGCCGTGCATGTTATTTTCCTCTACCTAGATGGCCTCTCTTAATTTCACTTGGTATATGGTTTTTATGGGGTCACTACCGATTTTATAGGCATAATTCCGATGACACTTTCTAAGATAGGAAAAACTGCCATTCGGAATGTTTTCGACCTTTATGGCATCTAATATTTTGGTATTTGGTAAATGGTTATTATCGGCCAAATTCTAATTTTCTTGGGCTAAAGGGAAATAAATTTCTTTTAGGGGAATCATTTGTAAAATAGGGGAAAACAGCCATGTGGGCTTAAACTATAGTTCTAGGGATCAATCTGGGCAACGAAAACGAGCTTTAATTTTAGAGTTCCAAAGAAGATGGGAAATGATCAGTTTAAATGTAAAATTTCGTTCTATTTCCTAACTCGAATCGAAAATAATGGCGAAAGGGTCTTAATAAGAGACTCAATAGATACAAAAATTAGCAAATAAATTTTACGCCAGAAATCTACGAGAACGGAGACAGATTTGGTTGTAAATAAATTTGATACCATATTATTTGAGTTTTCCCATTTACATCGTGACCTTAAAAATCTATGAAAGCAAAACCAAATAATATTACATTACCTAAAATTATTCCTATAATCAAGGCGACATTAAATTGCAGCCAAATGTTATTTACGCTAAGGAGTTTACCTAAGGCTAAGGAAGCAATGTGCGCTAAAGATGCAAAGATATAGAATTCGCCGCTTGGATCGCCTTCACTCGGAATAATTCACGCTTGGCAAAGCAGACGCCCGAAAGATTTTCAACATTTCCACCGAAGAGAATTTTCGTTTTGGAAATTAGAAAATTAAGTACGAAATTATTACCTCGTACCTATTCCATTTCAACGCCTAGAATTTACCCCTTCAATTTGGAAGAAATTAAGCAATAATTCACCCGCTTAAGAATATCTGAAGAAAGAAGACTCTCTCCACTTCAATTTCATCATTTCTTTTTCATTTTCATCTATAGTCTCCTCCACATTTTCCTCTCCCACACCAAAATCCTTCCTTCCGGGAGATACCTAAAAACAGAGAAATACGTTTTTAACCACAGTTAGTCAATCTCTGATAATTGACTAATTCCGCTGCCCCCTCCCCCCATAACCCCGTAGCCTAGTGCCCCCGATGATGGAAGCTGTCACCACAACCTCGTCCCAACTATACAAAGCAGTAGCATTTGTATAATTGGGGGTAAGGGAGGAGGGAGGTTTGAGGACTAGCCCACTGCCAGATACATGTACCAGAGGAGCCCCTGGACAATGGGCCGAGTTGCAATTTCTGCAGGGGAGTCTAACAACTCCGCCTGTGGGGGGCCCCGAAGACCACTGAGGGACATACAACCGTCTCAGTGTATGTTAGGAAGTAACCGCGGTCCATCCACTCACTCATCATCATCCTCATCTTTGACAGCCAAATTAGCGGGGACTGGTCCCACGGGTTGAGAGAGTCCAGACAGCGTATATACTCACTAACCAGCGTACATACACACTAACTATGGAGTATCAAATACTCCCATTAAGAACCGAGCCTGGGAAGTCAAAGCCAGAGAGAGGGGTTTTGATAAGAGCCTTGTACACAGAGCTTAAAATTAGCCATTACAAAGCTAATCGATGTACCGAATGGGTACATAGCATTTTGCCATAAACAAAAAGATGTGGACCGTTAGTAGCACCTGAAGGTACTAGAATACTAGGAAACATCGGATTAACGCCAAAACTAACACCAAAACTCCTGGCCAATCGATCATTCGTATGCAGAAAAGTAGATATGGCAAACAGGGTGTTGCAGAACGACCTTCTGACATTCGGAATGAGAATCCCACTGGAGAACATAACAATAAAAAAATTCATAAACGTACAGATGTGTTTCCAGTGCTATGCACTAGAAGAACACGTGACCAAAAACTGTTCCCACAAAGACAGAAAAATGTGTTCCGAATGCGGGAAGGATGGCCACTACTTCTGAAAATGCACGGAAACAAACAAAAAGTGCCCTGCCAGGGTCCACAAAGAACTATGGTCGTCAATTGCTCCAAAAGGAGAGAATTAATAATAAGAAAAGAACAAGAAGAGAGGCAAGAATATGAAAAGAAGACAAATCAAACATACGCAAATGTTTCTAAAGCAGCAGTAAAAGAACTCAAACAAACAGAAGAACAAAAAATAAACATGAATCTCGGCCGGCAAAACCCTCCAAGTGAAGGAGATGTTGAAAGTAGGCGCCACATTACAAGAAAAAGAAGAAGAGACTGAAGAAACAACAGAAGAGGAGAAAGAAACAGACAGTTCCGACAAAGAAACATAAAGAAGAAAGAAAAGGAAGACCACCAAAATACAAATAAAAGATAAAACAAGGAATAAAACACCGATTCAGAAACCTTATCAGAAGCAGAAAATGAAGAAGGATGCAGATACGAGGCTAAAGATTTCAAATTACGTATCTTTTTACATGAAGCATACCCCATGCCAAAAAGCTGACATCGGGAAAGGACTGGAAAAGCGCAAATGTAAATGAACGTACGTGACAGAACATGAGGAAGGCTCAATTGTTAACCCTGATCATACAATGTGACCCCATCCCCCCCAAAAGGGCCTGGACACACTTTTTGTGATATATCCTTCATTCATTCACTAATCATCCTTAATTTTCAGAACATGGCAGAAACAACGCCTGTGAACACAACTAGATCTCAATGGGAGCTCCAGCAAAGAATAGACTGTGTCAGACATTACTACAAAACAGGCTCGTTCAAGAAAGTGCACGATACTTTCGTGCATCAGTTCGAATGTGAAATAGCCCCCTCCAAGAGCAGAATTCGGGACTGAGTGGACTGCTTCGAGAACTATGGGACAGTGGAGAACCTCAATGCAGCCAGTGACAACCGTCCAAGCCATTCGAGACGCCCCAGGAAGCGCACAACTGAGCTGGACGAGAACCTAAGAGAGTCAGTTCAGCAGAGTTCAAAACGCTCTGTGCGCAAGCGAAGTCAGTCCCTCAATATATCCAGGGAGACTTGCAGGAGAGTGCTAATAATGGATATAAATGCCTGCCAATACCGAATAAAGACGAAGCAGACCCTTACGGCCTCAGACCAGGTGCAGAGAAAGGCTATGGCTATGGCAGTGAAGATAATTGAGAAGATTCAGGAGACCCCAGCTTTCCTTAACCTCCTTTGGACCTCAGATGAAGCTCAATTCCATCTTAAAGGAAAGGTAAACTCAAAGAAAAATGTCTTCTAGGGAACCTCCAGACCAAATGAAGTAGACACCAAGCCCCTACACTTCCCTAAGTGCACGGTATGGAATGTAATCTCAGCCAGAGGCATCATCGGACCATTCTTCTTCGAGGAATCTGGCGCGACAGTGAGAGTCACCAAGGAGCGGGAGGTTGAGGTCCTCAAAACCTTCAAGAGGGAGCTGCAGACCCTGTTACTGTCGCTTATGGGGAAGTCCTGGATTTAGCAAGATGGAGCAAGCTCTCACACCTCAAACCTGTTCCGAGATCAGCTCAAAGAGAACTTTATCGGCCAAGTGATCAGTCTCAAGACTAATTTTGGTGGGCACCTCACATCCCAGACCTTAGCCCCCCCATATTTCTTTATCTGGGGCTACCTTAAAGACAGAGTGTACGCTGGGAGACCCATGACCATCACGGAGCTCAAGAAAGACACCAGGGAGGAGATCAAAGCTATTAGTCGGTCGGTTTGTATGGACGTGATGGACAGCTTTGTGCTATGCCTCAAGAAATGCACAGAGCTAATGGAGGTCATCTCGAATACGTGCTCTAGAATAAAGAAGAAAAGTCCAAAGAGTCTCATGTTTTGATATGATGTTTGTATGTAAAGACAATAAACTAGTTATCACCAAAGTTTCATTTAATCCTTGCAGAAAATTAAGAATTGAGGCCTATCGAAATTTGGAGGCCGTTTTTTTTGGTCGCCCTGTAGAAGATCGCATCCGATTCTATCCGAACGACATTAAATTATTAAAGAAAGAAACCTTTGACAAATCATCGAAAGGAAGATTTAAAAAAGAGAAAAACAAAACAAAATTAAAACAATGGACAGAATAAATAGTAAAATTAAGATAACGCACATCAATACAGATGGATGGAAAAATACAGCCATCCAATACGGTAATATCTTCAGACGCCTGGATGCAGACATATTCTGCATTTCAGAACATGGACTAGAAACAACGAATACATGAAAATTAGCCACTATAACATAATAAGAAAGAACCCGACTGGAGAGAGGTACGATGGCGCAGCCATCCTAATAAATAAAAACATCTACTACACTTAGGAAAGCGAGGTAGACGAGGCCTACATCCCAGCGACAATATAAACGGAGTATACCCCACTCACGGTCGTGGCGGCTTACCAACCACCCCGTCGCTCATTTATATCTAACCAGTCCTGATCTCTTGTAGTGACCACAGAGGAATCAGGGTAACCATAAACCAGAACTTAATAATGGTTCCCATAAACACTAGAAAATTTTACAAGAAGGCGGACTGGACAAAATACGTAACTATGCTAGCTGAATACTCTCAACCAGACCTGGACGGGAAGAACCACGAAGAACTTGACTCAATAACAGACAATATGATCAGTTGTATTATTAAAACCGATGAACAGGCCATTCCAAAGACAAAATACAAGACCTTACCGCACCCAAAGTGGCTCCGACTGAAAAATGCCCTCTGCAAGGCCTTCCTTCGTAGACAGAACTACGCCACGGTGTTTATCGATCTGGAGAAGGCCTATGATAGCGCATGGCGATACAGTATCATCAAGACTCTCCACACGATGGGGGCGAGGGGACGCCTCCCAGTCTTTATATCTGAATTTTTACGAGATCGTCGATTCCGCGTAAGGATGGGGGAGCCCTCTCCGGCCCAATGGAGCAGGAATAGGGTGTCCCATAAGGAAGTGTCCTCAGTGTCACACTCTTTGCCCTGAGCATCAACGTATTCACCTCGGTGCTGCCGGAAGATCTTCTCGCTACGCTATAAGTGGACGATCTTTCGATCTCTTTTGGCGCGGCCCAGATGCTAACTTTCGAGCGTAAATTCTAACAGGCATTGACCCGCGTCTATCACTATGCCGAAGCGCACAGGTTTCGGTTTTCCTTGGCCAAGACTAAGGTGTTGCACTTCTGCTGCCATCCACGGCCCCACCCTGACCCAAACTTGTTTCCCAATGGGCTACGCTTGGAAGTGGTTGAATCGCACCGTTTCCGTGATCTTGTATTTAACCGACGCCTCACTTAGGAGGCTCATAATCACAGTTTTAGGGTCTCTTGTACCTGCGCCATGGATATTCTTCATTCCGTGACGTTCAGCGCTTGGGGCGCTGATAGGGCGACCGCATTATTTTTTTATCGATCCTTTGTTCGTTTGAAGCTCGACTACGGATGCTAGTTTTATGCATGCGTAGCTGAGCGTGTATTGCGGAGGTAGAATCCATCCACCACACACTGGCCTTCGCCTGGCGATCGGGTCCTTCCACACTTTTCCCATTGAGAGCCTACTTGTCGATGCTGGGGAGATGCCACTCGCTCTATGCTGTGCGCAGTACATTATTCGCCTGTACGCGCGAGCCCGGCACCTCACTCAGTTGTCAACAGCTTTTACTGCATCCACAGCTGATTTGGACGGTGCCTATGCCACCGAGAGAAGCCAGTCATACCCTAAACCCTTTGGGTTTAGGGATAGGAAACTCTTTCAAGAACTAGATATAGCTCTCGGGCCGGTGGCATCTCTGGTTCTCCCCATGACGCCACTCTGGAGGGCACCACCTTTGGCTATTTGTCGCCACCAGTCTGCTTCCAACCTTATACAGCGCCGAGAGCATTGTGCCAGTGTATACGGATGGCCCTAAGTCCCAAGAGGGGGTCGGCTTTCACGCCATATCCCCTCCGTTTGAAGTCAGTGGAGCGCTCTGCCAGGCGCTGCGTCTGTCTTCACGGCCTAGCTAGTGTTAATACACCACTCGGTACGGGAGATTACGCGACGTTCCCAGTTCGGAGACCAGATTGTGATTTATAGTGACCTTCAAAGCGCCCTGAGTGCTCTCGGGGCATTGGAATCTCCGCATCCCCTGGTTCACGATATCCGTAACGCCCCGGTTTTGGCAAGCCGGGTGGATGTAAAGATTATCTTTTGCTGGCTTCTTGGACATATAGGAATTCCCGGGAATGAGCACGCGCCGATGCGGGCGCTAAAGAGTCCACGAATACTCGGAAAGC
This sequence comes from Ceratothoa steindachneri, assembly GCA_963969495.1. Lineage (NCBI taxonomy): Eukaryota > Metazoa > Arthropoda > Malacostraca > Isopoda > Cymothoidae > Ceratothoa > Ceratothoa steindachneri. The sequence goes on from OZ018318.1 coordinate 77,268,260, forward strand.
GGACCAGCGTTTCGCTCTTCCTCACATCGACTACATGGCAGGAATACGGGCAGCTCTTCTGGCTGCTTGTCAAAGAAGATGGGAGACGGTCGAAGCGTACTGAAAGTTGCGTGCCTTTGTGCCGCGACTGTTCCCATGGACCTACTCCCTAATGCATTGAAGGCTTGAACTTGCTTTCTGTCATCTCCGAATTGTACACACTCGCGGGACGCACAGCTATTTGATGGAGCGCTTGCGAGTGCCCTACTGTGAAGACTGCGTTGTCCCGCAGAGTGTTCGGCACATTCTTGTCGAATGTCCCAGTCTGGGCGTTCTCTGTGCACGTTACCTGTCCCGGTACGGCGATGGGCGGGTTCGCTACCACCTGTCCCTTGTACTCGGGACAATTGACTGGTGGACTTATAGACTTTTGTGGGGAGGCCGGCCTTCTCCCCTTTATTTAACTAGTTGTTTTTTTTTTAGTTTCTGTTATTTTAGTAGGTCAAACGCTCCTGCGCCGGGGTAAGGCGGTCTTCCCCATGATGCCGGAGCTTGCTTCCTTCTTATTGCCTTTTTCCTTTTTTATTGTTGTTTTTTTTGTTTTTTTTGCATCTTTTTTTCAAGATACCTAGTACTATGGAGTGTTGAATACGGCGTTTGATGCCCAAGTAGACAGTTGCCAGATAAGCTTAAAAAAAACCTCACCCAAAGTGGACTAAGGAGATGAAGAGGAAAGCGAAAAAATTAAAGATAATTATCAAGAAATTAGAGACAATGGAACGAATCGGCAGAGAAATAAAGAATTAAAGCAAATGAAAGGAGAGATGATTTTTCTAATAGAAGAACATTAAGATAAAATGTAGAAAGAACTAGTAAAGAAAGCAGAAACAACAGATAATCCAAAGGAATCATTGAGATTAATTAATATAATTAAAGGAAGACCTCCCAGAAAACCAATCAAAATTACCGACAACAACAATGAACATCTGGGAAGCAACGAAGAGATCGAGCAGAAATTCAGGGATCGCTGGAGCAAAATTTACACAATAGAAGAGGTAAACAACGAAAGATACGATAGAGAAACTGAAAGAAGAGTCGCAGAGTTCATACAAACAAACATACATAGAGTGACACCGGAAGTACAGGTGGATAATTGTACAGAAGAACAATAGGGACATGGACCAGCGATAACGACTGAGGAATTTAAAACTGCTATAAATACCTTCGAAATAAAAGAACCCTGGACAATATGCCTAACAAAACAAAATTACAAGAGGGCCCCCGAAAACCTAGTCCAGTGCATTACCGAACTTTTCAATGTTTACTTAAAAATAGGAGCCTTCCCAGAGAAGTTCAAAGTAGCGAAGACGGTCTTCCTCCCCAAACCAGGCAAGCCTCCAAACCTAGTCTCAAGGTACAGACCAATCTTGCTCTTGAACTTCCTGGGAAAAGTCTTCGAAAAGGTTCTAAACAGAAGAATGGACACTTTCCTTGAAGAATCGTGAAAATAAAACAAACAACAATACTGCTTTATAATAAAACTAAATGCAACCATGGCACCAACAATTATCACAGAAGAGTTAGCACAAGCCTCTGCTGAAAAGAGTTACGTGATGTCGAGAAAGCATTCGACAAGGTCTGGCTCGAGGGATTTGAATACAAACTCTGTCGACTCAATTTCGGCATCAGGATAGAGAGGTTACTGGCTGATGACATAACGAATAGGAAGGCATTTATTAGTATTGAAGGCCAGGGTCCCGCAAGGGAGGGTATCTGAGCCCCACCTTATACTCCATCTTCACGGCAGACCCTCCGTCTCCATTATCACCGGACTGTATGAATATACAGTATGCAGATGATATCAACCAAGTAATCTCATCACGATCCACAAACCCCAGATGGCAAGCAAGGAGTGCCAAACGGGAGATAAAAAATATAAATGAATTTGAAAAGAACTGAAAGATTAAAACCAATGCGACTAAATTGAAAATAATGCCAATTATCAGACGAAAAACAGACCAGATAAATATAGACGGAACAGAGTATGGATATTCTACTGAAGGAAGTGTGCTATGCCTGGATATAGGCAAAAGAGGCTATCACAACCATATTAAAACCAGGATCGCTAAGGTAAACACAGGCCTAAGACTGATTTATTCCCTGCACACATGGATTTACAAAGAAAAAGGACTTTATACAAGGCCTTCATAGAATCAGTCTTAGTCTACACACCAATTTTGTTACATTCAACATCAACATCTTGCAAAAAGAAATAACAAAGCGTTCAAAACAAGGTGGCAAACTTAATTACAAACACAAGAAGAATTAGAAAGGAGGAGAATTCAGGAAATAATAGGAAGGGCCAATATTGACCCAAACAATAAAATCCTAGAAATACGGGCCAGAAATATTTGGTCGAAAATAGAGAATAAACATACAGAAACGAGTAGAGAACTGATTATACCACTAAGGAATCAAGTTTGTAAATCATTCCCAACAGCAGGTAACTTCTGCTACAAGAAGAAACCCAAATTTTAACGTACAACAAGAAGAAAACGAAACAGACATAAAATCCAAGCCAAACTCAAGAAAAAGGCATGAATGCCTTACGTAGTAGTAATATGAAAATAAATTAGAAGAAGCGTTACCTGAAAAGGTACATAAATGATAAGCCATAAACTAGATAAAAGAAAACCCATATTAAGACAAAATGAATTAGAAGAAACGAACGTTACCCGAAAAGGTACATAAATGATAAACTATAAACTAGATAAAAAGAAAGATCAAAGCAAGGAAATACAGGGTCACCCCCCAAAAAAACGGGCCCCAACTTTCGATAGGCCTCAATTCTTAATTTTCCGCAAGGATTGAATGGAACTTTGGTGATAACTAGTTTATTGTCTTTACATACAAACATCATATCAAAACATGAGACTCTTTGGACTGTTCTTCTTTATTCTAGAGCACGTGTTCCAGATGACATCTATTTTCGAGTAGCTCTGTGCATTTATTGAGGCGCAGCACAAAGTTGTCCATGACGTCCTTACAAACCGACTGATTAATGGCTCTGATCTCCTTGCTGATGGCTTCCTTTAAGTTCCGTGATGGTCCTGGGTCTCTCTGCGTACACTTTGTCTTTAGGTAGCCCCAGAGAAAGAAATCTGAGGGGATAAGGTCTGGGCTGTGAGGTGCCCACTCAAAATCAGTTTTGAGAGTGATCACACGGCCACCAAAGTTCTCTTCAAGCCAATCTCAGGACAAGTTTGAGGTGTGAGAGCTTGCTCTATCTTGCTGGAACCAGGAATTCCCCATAAGTGACAGTAACAAGGTCTGCAGCTCACTCTTGAAGGTTTTGAGGACCTCAACATATCGCTCCATAGCCTTTATGTGCTCCTTGTCTGAGGCTGTAAGGGTCTGCTTCGTCTGTATTCTGTATGGATGGACCTTTGCACCCGTAGAAGAAACTAAAAATAAACTTAGAAGAATCAAAGGAACACATATAAAACCAACAAAATTAAGAGATCAGCCAGTAACATTTCAAACCACAGTCTACGTCAAATCTACACTTCATTCCCCTCCACATCAACTCACACACACATAAAAAACACCTCTCATACTATTTTTCTATCACCCCTTCTTCTCTGACCTATCTAAAGATACAAATTACTGAGAAGAAGTTTGAGGCCATCCTATTTTGAAACGACGCTATCTTCTCAAATCTAGGTAACGAGGCTCTTCTTTGTCGATTGATTGATAAAATCCATCGGGAGTTATATGCGTCAGGAGAGGGAGAGCTACAGTTTTTTCTGCATGCGCAGAAAAAACAGGACATCAAAGAAAATCCCTGGATTAACAGCATTATCAAGAAATAAATCCGAGAGCGAAACAAATAGAACTAAGCTTTTACAAAATATTGATTAAAAACTTAATGGAGCAAGAAATAAGTATAAGGTAGACTGGTCAAGCGGAAAGTTAGTAAGCCAAAAAAAGAATTCTGAAAAGAGTTTGAACGTAATTTCGTTCACGAACCATAGCGTTTCTATAGTTACGTTAAGAATAGAAAGACCATAAGAAAGGCTATATATAGGACCGATAGAGATAGAGAAGGACTTTCATTGACAAATTCGAACTCAATATAATTTATAAACCAGGATTTCTTAACTGTATCTACTGTTGAAAATTTGACAGGACTATCCCACTAGGCGAAGAAATCGATTTTGACAAGTGACTAGTTTTCTCCGAAACACGAGTAAATGAGCAGGAAATATTTGCATATATACACACACGACTAAACGGTCGAATGCACTCGAGCCTGATTGTCTTTACCCAATTCGTTTTAAGGAGCTAACGAACTAATTAGAAAAATCGCTGTTTAGATTCTGCAACCGGTCCATTCAGGGAGGGGTGGTCCAAGCACAGTACAAAATAGATAAAACTCTCAAGTGAACAGATTAATGGCAGAGGAATTTCAGCATACTCAAATGCAAGGTCATGCACTTAAAATGTCGAAATTTAAAAAGCAGATTACCAAATAAACAGAAAATTTAGAGTCCTTTATCTTAGAAAAGAACATCGAGGTTTTATCTCGTACAACGCCAAAGTGTTGAAGCAATGTGTCGAAGCTTTTAAGAAGATTAAATGATTCTAAAATATGTTACCCAGAATTTTATGTGCAAGTCTCAAGGTATTTTCACCATCTGTATAAATCCATCGTGCGTCCTAATCTCGAGTATGCAGGTCAATTTTAGGCTCCCTACCTGAATAGAGACATAAGGATGTTAGAAAGTGCGCAAAGTAAGAATGTATCTATACTAAATTAATTTTGAATAGGGGCTTTAAACAAGTTTTTTTCATTTTTGCACCACAAAATAAGAAAAAACAGTTTTGTCCGTATGCCATAAAGGCCGTCTCATAGCACTTAAATATGGCGTCGTTGAAGGAATCTTGCATTGCAGAATCGGTTTGAAATAATGAGGTTTCGTAAGCTTATAAGGGGTGATACACTCTCTGCGCCATACAGATATGACTCCTAAGACACTATTATAACGATATGAAGAATTAGGGCATGCTTAAGTAGCCTAACACGTTTGCGCCCGTTTTATTCAAAATTACTTATATACATTGGGGAGCTTACGAATAAACCACGAGAAAAAAAATGTTCCTACTACTCCCAAGTAGGCGAATACCTGGTCAACTGTTTGAACTGTTTAAAATACAAATAGGGCTCGAGACGGATGATAGGAAAAGAATCGCCACAATGAATTGAAATTGGTAAACAAGTGCTTCGACATATCCATACCTCAAAATTAATTTACTTACAAATCGCTCAAACGTGGGAGAGTATACATTTTCGAATAATAGAAAGTATGAAAGTAAATATTTAAAAATCGATTTGACGCATATTTTTCAAATATAATCTAGTATAAAACACAAGAAATTCTACGAAAGATTCAAGGAAAAGAAATAAAAAAATAATGTCGGTCATAGAGCCGTGAAAAGCATGTGCATACGTACGTTTTCAATATCCTTGGCAATTTCCAATCGTTACATTCCATTTCTTCCCCCAAAAGGTGGTGATTAGCGCCCAAATCCTTGTTTACGTGTTGTGAATGTATGTTTGAGAAGAAAATCTGGCGTGGAGTTTCATTATATAAATCCGGCAAAAATCCTAGGTGAGCAGATACAAAATCGTACATCCATTTCACTCTAAGAGTTGGAGGTCTGCCCCAAGCGCTTTAATATTTCCTGTTTTGTGGATATGTTCGAGAGATGAAAATTCTCGTCTAGTTCCATTTGATAAACCCAGCATGAATTATAGGTTTACGCATCGATAGGCGCACATCGCCAGCAAGAGAAATTTCAATAAAAGAAAAATTATTTTACTTATAGTACACACGTAGATGAGTGTTTATTAATATTTGTCGACCTAACATTAAAGTTACTGGCAAATAATTTAGGTCCATTTAATGTAAGGTAAATAATCTTGTCCTTTGATATAGTTTTTGTTCCTAGAGCTTTTAATTGACTACATTATTTCTAGGGTTAGCCTTGATTAATACTTAAGATCTTTACTTGTGTTTATTTGGTACCACAACTACTAACTTAAACTAGCAAATAATATCGCCAGTGCAAATGAGTAGGTGTCGTCAGTGTAAAACTAGCTTCTTCTTTGCAAACTTTGCTGGCTAGGTTGAATCTTGAAGAGGCAGAAGTTCAGTAATGATAGGAGAAACGGGTGTTCTTGATGGTGATCGAACTGACCCTTATCTAGTAACAGACCCTAAAGTGGAAATTCCTTAATTAAGGAGAAATATCGTGTTTGATTACTACTGTAAAATATATTTCTGGTCGGGAAAGGGGAAAGCTGCACCAACTTGACTCCTTACTCTCCTTTGTACAGTAATTAAATAAGAGATGGTTACTTGACTTTAATTTGTTCTTTGAATAAGTTAACAAGTATCGCAAGGTTCGATATCAAGGGTGATGCCAGGTATTGGGTCAACGGGTCAACCTTTATCTATCTCTGAGCAATAACTAAATTTTACAGCTTTATTTGGTTATTTAACCGAACCTGAGGGATGAATAAGGAGTATTCTTATGGCACCGGAGCTAAGAACTGCTAAAGGTTCGTTAACCAACTGAAATGTTGTACGTTTCGGAAGGTATACACATTTAAATCCGAAGCCATTTGATAATTTAGGCTAAAAAATTGAGATTCAGGTTTCTCTAAAACTGCTACGACATAAGCGAGTCAACCCAAGTAACAGAACGAGCTCATTTTCCCTGGAGTTTCTAAAGGCACTTCTGCATTTCTGTTGAACTAGCATAGGTACCCGGCGTTGCCCGGGCTAAAAGGTTCTATCGCAAATAAAGACATCCATTATATTGTGGCACAAAAATATCTTTATTTGATGATTATTATTATTACTTGTGGGGTGAAGACAGATTTAAGAGAGTTACGCAGTCTCCCTATAAGATAATATAATGCAATATCATGTAATGTACTTACAATGAGTAAAGATTTCACCGCCTGCGGCGTCAGTTTACGTGAACACGTAAATGATCAATAGTTATGAGCAAACAATGTTGTGGCCGCAGGAAGAGATCGATCCTCTTATAGATACAGATTGTGGAATTCAATGGTTTCAAATGAAATGGAAGACGCATCATCGTTTTGCAGGACTGCTCTTTCGATTTCGCTGAATCTGCGACATAACTTCTTTTTTTCTTTTTTCACAATTAAGAGAAGTGTACCTAAGATCACCGGACAATAAATTAGTCACGTGGGATGGGAGGGTACCTAAGAGCATCTAATAGGTCCGAAAGCATGGAAAACTGCTTCGAGGTGGCATGGACTGGATAAGGTTTTGGATGTAAGAGACATCAATGTTCAGCCACTTACATCAAATATTTGTGCAATTTGACCAGATTGCGTGGATTCCTTCCCTGACATTTGACGGGTTGTTTTAATTAGTTCGATATATTTTCGATGTGGTTCACATCGGGAGTTTTTGCAAGCCAATCTAGATGCGTGTTGGTTTTGAATGCTCGTAATGGGGGTCAGTCACAGTTCTAGATCCGTGAGCGCGGGAGATATCATCCTGGAAAACAGGGATCAAAATGTTATGTTTCGCGTTAAGATAAAGGGCAAATGGGAAATCTTGTTTGTTTATCAGTTCGATGTAGGTATATTGGTTAAACTTGTTCTCATCTTATACATAAGACCTATTCCCGCTTAATTAAAACACCACCAATACATCAAAGAGCCTCCCCTATCTTGAGCCACACTTTGAATGCAATATTCCTTAAGGCATCAAGAGGTCAACGATTAAACCGACACCGAGCACCATTTATATACTGGCAGAAATGCGATTCGTAGGACACCAGATAACGTGTTCCCAATCCTCCACGGTCCCCTGCTGTCTCTACTTATCTACATGAGCAAATGCAACATGTGTGCCATTCTGCTTCATATGTTCATGCTATGCAGTTCTCTAAGGAGTGTTCTTTCAGTAATCGGTGCTGTAAGACTGGCGTTGACGTCTTGCAACAATTCCTGCCATGAATTGAAGCGAGTTTTAACCACAAACCTCTAAACACTCAGGCGGTCCTGGTCCGTCAGTAGCGTCTATCGACTACGATTATGGCGGGAATTTCCTGTAGACCTTTTTCTTGCCATTTTCGGTAAATCCGTATAACCTTATAGGTAGATACACCTGCAATTCTACTAGATTGTTCACAGGAAGGCCTTTGGCGCTCCCAAATTCAATCAATCCTTGCCACTAATTATATATTGCTCCACTCAAATGCTATTTCACGAGTTTCTCATATCCACACACACACACATACATACACACATATATATATATTATATATATATATATATATATATATATGAATGCAAAGTCCCGCAGGAAAAAATGAAAAGGTGTTTCCAAGTACTTTCGAACTTTATTAAGTTCCTAATCAAGGATAACTACAAGAAATAGTATTATATTAGAGGTATATATACGGAAGAAAAGTATGAAAGACCGCCTCAAAAACAAGAAATCACCAATGAGGAAGAGGGAAGGGGGAAGGTAAAATTAAACTAAACTAAAATTAAATTAACCAGATTAATTTAATTAGATAAACTATAAATTTTATAGTTTATTAAATAAAAACCAAAAACAAAAAATACAAACAAAATTCATCCAAAAACAGAGCTACCCTTTCACCAGGGACCTATTTATTCTGTCTCCCACACTTCCTCTATTTTTTAAATTCACCCCTTTAACCACTTTCCTCTCTTACTATCTTTCTCTGTAACTCTCCCTAAATCTCACGACTTTTTATGCCCAAGGTCCAAGGTCCTAACACCAAGCGCTGATAATTCCGCTGCTTGTCACCAACGATCTTCGATTGGCCCGACAGTTAATCTCAACCCTCTGTCGTCTCATAAACAACCAGTCCTCATTCCAGTCTTCAATCTTTCCACTAATACTGAGTGCTCGCACCTTATTCAAAAGCCTCTGTGTCGAGGTATCGTAAGTATATACCCTAGCAGCTGTGAAGGCAATTGCACTCACGTGGCAGGCGGCCAAAAGATGGCCGGTTTTGCGGAGCTAATGAAGTGGCAAGTAAGTCTTCCCTGGGTTCGGGTGAGTTTAAAGCGATTAAATCTAGGTGAGTGCGTAATTGTCGGCTGGGGAGTTCTTTAAATGCCAAACTTCATTCAAGGTTATTAAAAGATGAAAACCTAAAATTAAGGTTTAATTACAACAAAAACAAGATAAATATGGAAATATATACATGGGATAAATTGAGAATTAATGTCAGGCTCAAAGGAAATAATAACTTAATGAGAAGAGACTATCAGGGGATAAATGTCAGGCTCAAAGGAAATAATAACTTAATGAAAAGAGACTATCAGAAGATAAATGCCTGACTCGGTCAGAAAGGAAAGTAATGTCAAAAAGGGATAATCTTAGGGACGGAGTATAAAATGTGAAAATGCTTTTAACTTGTAGACTTGACTCGTATTGAGGTGAAACACAAGCTTGGATTTTTACGGGGTGAGATAATCTTGCGGTACGAGTAAAGTCATCTCAACGGAGAGAGTGGATTACCTCGAGCACGAGTGACGTAATCTTGAATACTGGGCGAATTCCTCTATAAAGGTGAGGCGAGATATTCTTGAACTCGAAGATGAGATGCTCTTGGATGCGGGAATAAGTAATCTCGAACGAGGGGGCGAAGTAATCTTGAAAACGGAATGAGATGAGTGTTTCACACAATTCCTCAAAGATATGCCACTTCGCGAATTTGCCTATTAACTGTGGCCAAAATTCACGGCAATTAGTCTAGCTGACGTAACCTTCTAACTCCAAGGTTCTACTTGAGACGAGGGGTGTGTATCCACGCCAAAAGCGGTTGGTACTCTCTCTCGAGTAACGGGAGCCCTCATATTAAATACTCTGTTGGCTTGATAGCTAGAAGGCCCCCAGGTCATGGCAGGTCGAGGAGAATATAGTGGCGCTGTTCTTCGTCTACCAAGACAAGATAAGGCCTAGGGAAGACGTTTGTTCAGGCGGCGATCCTCGCCTCAAGGTATCGGCGTTAACTGGAGACTCGTGTCTGCGGGGGATCGACTGGCTAAGCAAATACAGCTGTGGACTGTCGCGTTGGTTGTTCTCACGCAAGAATTTCTTTGCTTCCTCGCCTTTTGGAATTCTGCTTAAGGCCACGTGGCCTCTAATTGACATAGGGAGGGGGAAGGGGGGGTATCAAGGTGGTCCTTCGAGGTCGTCCTCTCACACTCTGGTTGAGTTTTTTATCAATTGACATTTGGAAGTACAGATAAAATATTTCCACCGCCCAACAGAGATCGCGCTTTCCATACATTTCGTTTAAAACTTATGCAAGTTAGTTTAACATGACCATTAGGAGCCCAAGTTGGGAAACCTTCTTTGATTGTGATAATCTATTTTCACCGTTATCTACAATTAGTCCCACTAACACCTTTCCATATAGTGAAGCCAAGACTATCATTGGCCGGTAGTTGCTTGAAAAAGTTTATTCTCCTTTCCTATGGATTGGAATGGCTTCAACCATCCCCCAGTCCATCAGAAACTCACCACTTTCCAGGGACACGCTGAAGATCATGGATATTAGGGTGCCACCTTTTTCTTAACCTCCTGTATGACTGGAGGCAAGAAACCGCAAATAACAGGTGAATTGTACAAATTTAACTGTTCTAGTAGAGCTTCTACCTCGCCTTCTATCGGTCTAATTTCCTTTAGACTTTTGACGACATTCTTAAGTTTCTCCATCACTCTCTATCGTAAAAAACGAAAAAAGGGTAATCGCTATGGCTATTTGCAATGTCAAGGCAAAAATCCCCTATAATGCTTCTACCGAAGAAATTTGGGGGAACTCTTTGCAGAGAGACGTCACACGAACTTCCGTTTCACGCGTGTCATTCTTAACTAGATAGTTTACCCTGGGTCATACCTTAACATATCTGGCTATGTCATTTCCGTTGCGACTTGTTTTTTTAGTTCATATTCGCTTTCTTCCTATCCATAAAAGCAGTCGCGTTCTCTTTACTAAGCCAGTAGAGCTTTAGGTTGGCAGCCATGAGTCTTTGGGTCTCGGACTCAGCTTGTCAATCCATGAAGTCTTTTAATAAAACAAAGCCAAACGGCAGCGATCCCATCGCCGTTCGTAGGAGCCAACTCTTTAAGCACTGTTTTTAGCCCGATAAAGTCTGAAAGCTAAAGTTGAGCATACTGCTGCCTATAGGGTGTTCTTCTTAGACAAAAAGAGATATATTGACTAAAGATAGAGTTTAAAGGTTAGGTATAAAACAGAAACTGATTTAAATTTTTTTATTTCTCCTAAATCCACGTTATATCAAATGAAAATAAATAAAATAGCCGATGTTCAAACTTAATCTCACATTCTACAATTGTTTACTGAAAATCTTTCAGGAGATTTTAGGGTAAATATGCAATAAGAAAATGTGTACAAGTATGACACATATGCGTTTAAAACAAGGAATTACATTTATTATGTTAGAATGGAAGTAACGTCGAAAATGTAAGGTCTGAAATTCACTGAATAACAATTTTAAATTCAGTTCATATATATATATATATATATATATATATATATATATATATATATATATATATATATATAGGCAAAAGTTATATATGCATTCCTATAGAAGCTTATATTTCTACGTCGTATTATTTTAAATATTACATATAACATTTCATTGTAAACGTAAAACGAAACTATATATTATCGAGAATGCATGATTCAAGGAAGCTTAGAGCAGGGCATGGATACGAAAGATAATATAAGACTCTATTTATTTGTGTAAAATTTGAAGATAAGTAAAAATTTATGAATAAAAAGATATTTTCTAAGAATGGCCTAGAAAAAGTCCTGGAAATACAGACGGGTTTAATTCAATAAGCATGAAAGAAATCCGATTAAGAAAGAGAGAGAGAGAGAGGAAAATATATATATATATATATATATATATATATATATATATATATATATATATATATATATATATATAAATGATTTCTAAGGGTATTTATTTATCTTCATCTATTAATATGGCTTCTAAGATGTTCAGCCTCGCTTTATTTGTAGGGGTGCGAAAATGTATCAGAGAAAAATTCCTTCCAACTCGATAATATAAATAGCGAGAAAAATAATCAACTCACAACGGACTAAAGCCGGTCCCGAGGCTAGAGTATTGGCGTTTAAATCCAACGGTACAGCGTTCGAAACTCAACTGTCCAAAAACTTTGATGAAGAAATTGCAAGAAGGAAACCAAGAAAGAAAAAGGAAAAAAACATTCGAAGGACTAACTCATCAAGAATCAATAAGAAATTAGCAACTCAACATAATTTGAAGAAAATGAAGATACATCAAGAAAGAAATCGAAGATTAAGGACCAACCCAGTCAAGAAAATACGGAAGTCAAGAAGAAGAAAGATTCGAGGAAGGAAACCTGCATAGCGAAAATCAAGATGAAGAATAATATTGATAAATAAATAAAGGGGATAATAAGGATGAGCCCCTCCCCCTATATTAACCTCTTTTCTTTTAATAATGGTGTTATCAACGAGCATATCTCTCGTTAGGTTAATATTTTGGAGACTCTCTATATGGTTCTTAGGTCCTCCGCTTTGTAGATGCATGGTTAAACGTATCGAAAGTGTAGTGGTTGTATTGCCAATATATTTTGAGGTTTTATAAAGCTTACAGTCTTTATCGGGGGAGATGAACTCGTAAACTATGTTGGTTGATTTGAGATTCGAGTAGTTTAGGCAGATGTTGTTTTCCATCAGGAGATTGGTGGATTTTGTTGTTTTATAATAAATGATGAGTTGGATTTTATCCGTTTGATTTTTAACCTTGATGTTACGGTTAATAATCTCCTTGATGTTTTTTTCATCTATTTTATAAGCCGTGGACATCTGGTTTCTGTAATACACTTTGATGTTGTTGACTTCTCCATGATTACTTTCAGTTTTATCCGCATGTTTGTAATGGTTATTTAAAAATGATTGGAGTTATTTGTCAATCATGCTGTTTGAGAAACCATTATTCACGAGTATTTGTTTTGCTCGTGCAATATCTTGTGGAAAGGTTCCCACGTAGAGCAGCATTTATAAGCTCGGCGGTTGTATGAGCCGATTACACTTATTCTATAATAAAGCGAGGCTGAACATCTTAGAACCTATATTAATAAATGAAGATAAGACGGCCATCAACAGTCAAGCGACAAGCTGGAATCGCACATTAAAACTATTTTAAACTTCCACTCATAGGAGTGGCCCATTTCATCTAACGTTACGTTTAATCAAGGCGGAATAAATACCCCTTAAAATCATTTTCTTTCACTCGACGGTTGAAGAATTCTTTGAGAAAACTACAGTAATCAACACATCTCCCACTCGATAAAGGAGGAAAAGGAAGGGGACGGACAGCCTCAAAAACGTCAACATCCTCTTCACTTTCCCCACAGGGACTCTTCAGAAGACATTTTAAACCTGTTCCTAGGCGACTTTTTGTAGACCCCCCCCCCTCCCCTCGAATGAGTTACGAAGCTGAAATGAACTGAACTGTCATTCATCTAGTCTCGCTTCAACTATGTCGGTCCACTTTGATAGACATAATTGGAGACGTAAATGAGGTAAAGTAGGTTTGAGGATTAGTCCACTGTGGAACTCTACGGAAAAGACCACCCGGTTACGAGGCGATGCTGGAAGCTTTGGGGAAGAGTTCGCTCGAATCTCTAAGGGTAGTTTCCGTCCCCGTGTAAGTTGGAAGCAGCATCGATAACCAGAAATTCGAAGGCCAACTGATCGAAGAACTGAATCAGGTTATGCACCGCACTCACCCACAACATCAAGTAGACGAAGGCAGGGAGATGTCGAACCATTGCCGTCCCTTAACACAGGAGGAGGTGATGGCCACTATAAGAACCTTTGAACAAAAGGCACCAAGCTGAACGGGCATCACCAGAAACAACTTAGTAAATGCCCCACAGCAGATTATTCAGGGAATTACAAAGGCTTACAACGCTTCCCTTAATAGGGGTTACTTCCCTGAGGGTTTTAAGTTCGCTAAAATAATCTTCATACCCAATTGAGGTAAACCCCCTGATCAACAGGTCAATTACAAGCCAATCGCCCAGCTGAAATTCGTTGCGAAATTCTACGAGATGCTTCTAGCTAACAGGCTTCAAGAACAACTAGCCGAGCTAGTTGTTCTTGAAGCTCACAATCCTTAGAAACATGGGTTCCGCAGAGGACGAGGAACGGAAACCGCACTCGCCCTCCTAATGGAAAATCTCGCATGCAGCAAAGCTGAGAGAAAGTACTTAGACGTAGTGCTGCGGGATGTAAAGAAGGCCTTCGATAAGGTATGGCTGAGAAGGCTACAATTCAAGATCATTAACCCCGAGCTAAACTCAATCCGGGAAATGGTCCTTTGTAACTATGTCACGGATAGGAGAGCCCAACTCGGGATCGAGGGCTACAAGGGACCCCAATCCCAACTCGAGGCGGGATTTCCACAAGGCATCTGTCTGAGTCCTTTGTTGTACCTCGTGTACACAATCGACCTCCCTGTTCCAGTGCGGTATGATTCAATGTATCTATAATACGCAGATGACATCACTTAAATCGACCCAAGTCCATTCAGGAACGCTGGAAGTCAAGCAAGGGCGACAGCTGCCGAGATTGCTAACATTAATCTCTATGAAAAAAAGTGGAAGATAAAGACCAACCACCAGAAGTTCACTATAATTCCAATGAACTGCCGGAGAGTAGACGACGTCCTCGTTGAAAACGAAATTTATCCGTACTGTAACGAGGGAAAGGTCCTAAGCTTACGACTCTATAAATCAGGATACAAGGCCCACTAAAAAAACAGTCTCCATAGTCAAAAGAAAGCTGAAGAAACTGAACCGTTTCCGAAGCCTCAACGTGCCAAATAAGAAAAAAACTATACATGGCTCTGTTACGTTCCGTCCTGGTGTACCTGACTGTGATCACGCAGATGGCAAGCTGTACCTCTCTCAGGACGATGCAGAGGATACAGGACAAAGTTAAACTGCTTATAACTGGCACGAAAAGGATCGACATGAAAGAATCGGACTAAAACCGATTAATATGGAGGTCCAAAGGCTAGGGAGAAAGACGTGAGACAAAGTCGACCACGAAGTACTCCCAACTATTAACAACAATTTAGACATACCGGAACACAGAATACGCGCAGTAGAAAGAACATCTCTATTCCCCAGCGGACGAACCTGTGTGAGAGAGAATATATTACCTATTTACAACTAGCAATATACAAAAGGAAATTAACTTTAAAATAAAAAGAGGCGAAGTGCCCCTCCAAAAATCAAAATTTAACTAATACAAAAGAAGAGAAGAAGTATAAAAGACAATAAACTTTAACAAAAAGAGGCGAAGTGCCTAAATTAAATTTAACAAACAAAGAGAAGTGAAGAAGAATAAATTAACAAAATTAACAAAATAATAATAAGAAAAGAAAGATAGATTACCATAAACAAAAAGAGGTGAAGTGCCCAAACTAAGATTTAAACTGAGAATAATAAATGAATAACTAAATAAATAAAACAAGAGATAAGTAGCAGAATAAATACCAATTGAAAGGCTTGAAAGCCACGACGGAGGAATATATTAATAAAATCAAATAAATATATATATATATATATATATATATATATATATATATATATATATATATATATATATATATATATATATATATATATAACAATGGAAGAACCTGACCGTCATCGACGGTCATCAACATTATTGAGGGAGGAATAGATTTTTTGAAACAAACAAGAAGAAAGCATGCTAGTGATGTCTTAACACCAGGGCAACCTAGTAAACACTTTCACACTTATGAAAACCTACCACACATTTCATCACTTTAATATAATTAAATTAATTAAATTAGATTAAATTTATTTCACTCTGTTAGATCCTCACTCTACTCATTACATCGGTAAAGGAGGCAAGAACATTTCAAAACGCTCTGAAGATGATCGAATAAGATCGAAAGCTTAGAAATTTAGTTTGGTTTTTACCAAACTAAGACATGAATACTGGACAAATAATCCACCATCTAAAAGATGTAATAAAAAAGATAGTTAGAAGAAGAGAAAGTTGCCAAAGGAAATTAATTTATAGTCCCAAAGAAATGAAAGTTGGTATAATAGCGATGAGCGCTTGAGGACACAGGTTCAAATCCAACTTCTTTATTCATTTTCATATAACGGTTAAAATTAGTTTTCACGATTTTCTCCGTCTTTATATCTCAAATTTTCTTTCTTAAACTTTCAATTGTTACCTTTCTTAGTGTTGTGATACCAATTTTCAATTTCTTTGGGACTATAAATGCATCTATTATATCACGTGTCATGTGATTTCAGTTTGAAATTACTGACCGAGACTCGAACCCGAGTCTGCTGATTGCCGATCAGCTGCTCTACCGTTAAGCTACCAGGAACAGTGACTCTACTTCGCCCAAAGCGTTACGCCATCAAACCCAGTATCTCTCTAAGCTAGGATCCTCCAACTTTTTTTCCCTGGCGTTATTTTTGTCTTCTCGGTAAAGGATTGGGTAACACTTCAATTTCGAGGTGCACGGTAGGTGGCGCTGTTTATAGGCTACAATTTTGGGCTACAATATATGTCTTATGACGTCAGACGGTAGCGTCAGATGTGAACAATCACGGCGTTATATTTTTTTGTATACGAGTATATACTGGGGTATGTACCCCGCAGACCCCCCAATTGATTAAAACTCAGGATCATCGTAGGGTGGTTCCCCCCGCAGTGATATCTCCCCCACGAGCAGTCCCCTTGAATTTACTGTTTTTTTCCTATTTTATTTTTCGTATTTTTTTGTTTCGCTGCAAACGACAACAGCTTTTTACTGGCAGAAAAAAACCTGGTAACCTAATGACAAACAATATTTACTTACTTACGTAAAACGATTAATTATGAAAAAATATGAAATTTGAACAATGTCTTTTAAACTTAGATGGGAACCCGCGAAAAATGTACCCCTACGCGCTAATTGTTTGAAACGGCACCGCTGTTGCTTACTGTTTTCGTTTACATATATTTTATCGCAACGAAACATTAAATTTTCTGAAAAATTTAAATTCGCACTGCGTTTCGGGAATTTTATAGTTTATTCGATTAGTTTATGCGCCTCTGAAAAATCTAAAAGTTTTTCGCGGTCATGCAAAATAAATCCGTAGTCGAATAACGAAGAAGCACAACTAGAGCATGACGAAACCGAAACATTTGCGCAGCAGGTGCTATTTATAGCTACGACGTTGTCAGTAAAAAGCTGTTATCGTTCGCATCGAAACAAAATATACGAAAACAAAAAATATAGGAAAAAACAATAAAATACATCAAGAAACCTTATCTAACTTAGAAAAAACTATAAACGAGCAGAAGCGCAGATATTTATTAAATAATACAGAATAAAGGTTACAAACCCCAAAACAACAAAAAATATAACGCCGTGATTGGTCCCATCTGAAGCTACCGTCTGACGTCATAAGACATATATTGTAGCCCAAAATTGTAGCCTACTAACAGCGCCACCTAACGTGCGCCCTGAATCTGAAATATTAACAAGGATTGCCTTCATTGTGCCACCCTATGCTCTCTTTGATTATAGTGTTCTTCTAATGTCCCTTCCTCTCACCTTTAAAAACCCTCCTGTTTCTTGCCTCATTGCTCATTCGCGTCCAATTTCTCTTTCTTTTGTACTATATTGTTATATAGTCTACAATATAAGGTTTTCTGCATCTTTCTTTCTCTCTTCAAAATTGTTTTGAAATGCAGAAAATAAATATGCCGAAAGCCCTGTGGTGGCTATTATCACCCACAGAACTTGTATTTGCTCTTTCTTTGTATGTGAGCGGGTAAGAAGATGTGGTATAAAAGTTCCTTGGAGTATCCTAGCTTAGGGGTATACTGGGTTTGATGGGGTAACACTTTGGGCGACCTAGATTCACTGTGCATGGTAGCCTAACGGTAGAGCAGACCCGGGTTCGAGTCCCGGCCAGGAATTTCAAACTTTTTTCCCCTGGAGTTATTTCTGTCTTCTCGATAAAATATTGCCTTCATTGTGCCACCCTCTGCTCTCTTTGATTCTAGTGTTCTTCTAATTTCCCTTTTTTTTTACTTAAAAAAACTCCTGTTTCTTGTCTCATTGCTCCTTCGTGTCCATTCACTATTATAAAGAATTAACTTTTTGCAATGCTATCCTATTTTGACACAACAAGAAGAGTTTATTTACTCAATCCAATTTTCGTGAATAATTTAAAGTCTATTTGGGTTAGAGATACATGCTAATTAACGTTAGATTACCCACATGGATGTGATTATTAATCTTCACCCGTGATTAATAATTCATAATTTATCATGGTTGAAAGGCCTGTCAGGGAGAGTAAAGCATTTGAGCGTATGTTATGCAATTCAATGAAATTTGTATTATGCCATAATCTAATATAGAGAAATAAGAAAATTTGAAGAAAATCGTTGAATTTTCAATAAGTTCGAATAGAAAATTAATTAAAATTACATCCAGCTTTGATATTTGAGTGTGAAAGAGGGAGCAGGGTAGTTACAAGGAGTTACAAGGAAGCTAAGTACTTCAAAAGACCATTCGATCCATTTCATTGGAAGTACTCATGTCATTATTTAAATTAAATATCTACAATCGTAATGATAAGGAATAGGATAGCAAAGATGAAGTCTCTCCCCACCCACCTCTCCCACCCAATGACGGGTTCGATAAAAGGAAAATATGTACCTGGAAGTGTTTGAACAAAAGACACATCCTGGAATTTTTATAGGAAAGCAGAAACAACTTAATATGTACATACTTAATTTTTACATCAATTTTTAATTTTATATTTCGTCTGAGAACTGCCTTTGAGGGCAATATTTTACATCAAAATCTGAAACTAATAATAACCTATGAGAAAATTATTTGCATATTATACAGGGTATTTTACACATCTATGCTTACAGCATGCTGTTTTTATCCTAATTTTAGCAACATATAATGTTTTGTTACTCGTTATTTCATCGATGAAATTATTTTGTCAAGCTTATTTTTAAAAGTTTCTAATGAATTGCTGGTCACTACTTCTTCAGGTAACTGATTCCAATAATTGACAATCTTATAGGAAAAAAGTTTCCGCATATATTCGTTCTGAAACGCTTTGGGACGATTTTTAAACTGTTATTTCGTGTATTATTTGTGCAAAGTTGAAACCAAGTTGAAGAGTTAACATTATTGACTCCTTTCATTATTTTAAATACGTCTATTAGTTGACCTCTCAGACGTCTTTTCTCTAGGGTAAATAAGTTTAGCATATCCAGTCTTTTCTCATATTTATAATTTCGGAGTTCCGGTATCAATTTAGTGGCTCTAGCTTGCACTCTTTCCAATCTATCAATATCTTTTTGTAGGTATGGTGACCAGACCTGAGCACAGTATTCTAACTGTGGTCTTACTAATGCATTAAATATATTTAGAATTATAGCTTTATTTTTAAAGCTAAATTGACGTTTAATATATCCGAGAAGCTTCATTGCTTTCTTTTCTACTTCGATACATTGTTGAGAAAATTTTAGATCATTAGATATGTGAACTCCTAGGTCTTTTTCACTATTGGTTATGCTAATATTTTGATAAAAAAATTTGTAATTCGCTTTGGGATTCTCATAGCATACATGCATTACTTTACATTTTTCTAGATTTAGGGGCAGTTCCCATTTTTTCGACCATTTCTCTATTTTATCAATATCGTTTTGAAAATTAATAACATCATCCTCAGTTACTATTGCTTTTCCTAGCTTGCAATCGTCTGCGAATTTTTAAATTTGTGACAAGAGCTCATCGTCTAAATCATTGACATATATAATAAATAGCAAGGGACCTAAGACTGAACCTTGTGGTACTCCACTAGAGACAGAGAGAGAGAGAGAAAAAAAAAAATGTTAAAAGAGGTTTATATATAGGTGTTATGCAATCTAAAATAAAGATTACTACAATAAAAAAAACAAATTGTTAATAGTGTTTGAAAACAAGTGTTCAAATGCATTTTTTCACACCCAAACCTTATGGGACAATGCACTTACATGGCCATATATCTCTATAGGAACGCTGAAAAAATGAGGACTTATATAAATATACCAGGTTAAATGGTCTGATAAATACTTTTAAATTTTATTTTACAAATATATCTTAAACAACTATTCCTAATGTCCATCATTGGCTTAAATTTCTTGGTCTTTGGCTGATTTATTTGGTGAAGATAAACCAAAAATTATAATCCATCTACGAATGTGTGTTGCAATAAAAGCACTGCACAGTCACGTACCAGTCACTCTCATCGGGATAAAGCAAGGGAGAAGAGGTGATCTCCGGCAGTTTTGCTTTCGGTTGGATCATCGAACGAAGGTTCATCCGGGCCATCTGTGGGTGCAGCACAGACGAAGCGAAGGGGGACGGGAAAGAGTAAATGAGATCAGCAGGAAATAGTTATTAGCGATTCTGGTACTAAGTGCCACTCGCCATTGAAGGAGCGTGTCACCCTAGCGATTCCTGAAACGAAAAGAATGGTATTTAGGAAACCCTGGATTTATCCACTATTTAGTTCCTTCTAAGACAAAAATAATTTCAGATTATCGAGGAAACTAAATAACTAATTAACAAGTCGTGCCACTAAATAATGGAAAATCCACCGTGTTCTTCTGGCTAGATAAGTTCATATATGAATTAAATTAAATTAGTTTTGTGAACACTCATTGGATTGATATTCTCATAAAATGATCAGTAAATAAGCCATTCGCAGCTATATTAAGGCCAGTGTATACTTGTCCATATAAATGTGCAAATATATACTAGAGTCAAATGCATATTTCTCATCCTACTGCTGGACAATGAATTCCCCTCCCATTCCCCTCACCTACCTTTCCCCCATTCTCCCCAAGAAGCTTATACTGATCACCATACAGCATTCAAGTTTGTTCTATCGGTTTTTTCATTCAGCGAATTTCCTCTCTCTCTCCCTATATATATATATATATATATATATATATATATATATATATATATATATATATATATATATATATATATATATATATATATATATATATATATATATATATATATATATATATATATAGATATATATATATATATATATATATATATATATATATATATATATATATATATATATATATATATATATATATATATATATATATATATATATATATATAGAGAGAGAGAGAGAGAGAGAGAGTGTTCTCATGTAAAAATGGTCTGGACAAATTGCTCGAAGAAACAATAGAGGATGGCATTGGCTTAATAAGGCAAGAGTACAGAGGCAGGCTCGACCGATGGACACAGGGTATGGGGGCGACTTATTCCCTCAGACCTTTGCCCCCCCTCCCCACCTGTAAGTCCTAGACTTATTATAAAGGCGATACTGTAAAAGAATTTACATCGAAGCTCTGAATCAAGATTGTTAGAACCTGTAATGACATAGCTTCTTATTCTTGCATAATTATTTATAAAAGACAAATTCTTGTGAATAAAACGATTATCAAGAATAGTGATGGTCATGACCATTTTGAGTATGTACGAGTATGAATAATTAGGTCGACTCAATTCATTAAAATTGCAGAAAAGAAACTCCCAATTTTTTTTATTTCTTTCTTATCCTTCTCTTTTTTCTCGTCAAATTGGATCAGATTTTAAAAATTGGAGTCGCTATATTTAGTCGATGGCTGGCGAAACGTAGTTTGTGTGTGAGCGGTGTGTGTTTCTGTGAGAGAGAGAGAAACAGAAAGAGAAAAAGAGAATTATGAAAGCATAACTTAGATTGTGTGTAACGAGTATTTTGTGTGTAGACTGTCTGAAATTGGGAATGCCACTTGCACTGATTGGATATGACTATGTACATTTGTGTGAAATTTACTTATTTTTTAATAAAATGTAATAGTCTCTGGGTATGGGTGGGTGTGACTAGAAAAAACTCTGTGAATACTTGCAATATTTGAAAAAACATGTGCGAACCAGGGTCCACGCATCGATCAAGTTGCATCTTATTGAACCACAAGGATGAGTGTCCTTAATTCATGAATCCGCATTCAAACTTACTAATAAATCCACAATCTCAAATCCGTAATAAAGTTTGTTGATAACTACACAAATCCCAAATCTGCATGCAAACTTATGCTTTATATTAAAATCACAAATCAGAATTCAAACTTGCTCATAAATCCCCAAATTCCTAATCTATATTGAAACTTGTTAATAAATTCCCCAATCCAAAACCACCAAATCTGAATTAAAATTTACTAATAAATTCCCAAATCTGTAATTAAACTTGCTGATAACTCCTCAAATTTAAAATATTTATTCAAACTTGCTTTTAAATCCCTAAATTTACTAAACTCAAAGCTATATTCAAAAGTGGTAAACCCTCCCCTCAAATATTAATCCGCATTCAAACTTAGTAAAAAATCCACAATACCCAATTTGAATTACCTTGCTAATATATCCTGGAATCAAAGGTGGGCATTAAATACATTTAAATATTAAAGACATGAGAAAAATGTATATAGATACTAAATAAATTTTGAAAATGTATTTAGTATTAAAATACTAAATACATTAAATGTATTTAGATACATTTTTAAATACATTTCAAATACATGATATCTAATGACCATCGATAAGGTCCATTTGTATCACGACCGAAAAATATCCATTAAAATGTAAGTGTATATTATAATTACTGATGTCGGATTTGATAACAATTGGATTTAGGTATTACAAAAAAATAGAAAGTTCCATAGAATTAAATTTAAGTTAGCTATTTATATCAGCATTACATTTAAGTAATATCAATTGCTGAAATACGAGGGGCGGTCAATAAGTTTTGCAAGTCAGATATAAGGAAACGAGATATGAGGAAAAGTGTTTTATTATTTTTCAATATAACTACCCTTGACCTTAATGCCTTTGCGCCACTTATTCCTGAAGCTTCGAATTCCCGACAACCAGAAATCTCCCGACTGCTGTTCAATCCACTCGTGGACGGCGAGCTGGACATCTTCATCGTCCCCAAACCAGCGTCCACGCAGTGCAGCCTTGAGCTAACAGAATAAAAAGTAGTCGCTAGGGACCAGATCTACATAGACTGTAGGGGGGATGGTTGAGCTCCTCGAATTCGCACTCGCGCATGGCAGCTTGTGCCACTCTGGCCTTGTGGACTTTGACGACGTTGAAGTCGATCATGGGGCGAGAGGTTTCTAGGGACCCAACGGGCAGAGACCTTGATCATGACCAAATTGTCGTGGATTATGTAAATAACACTTCCATGTGATATTCCAAATTCTCGCTCGATTTCTTCGACCTTCACACGTCGATTTTCGAGGATCATGCTCTCTACACGGGCCGCATTGTCCTTGTTTGTGACGTCTGACGGGGGTCATCTTCAAAGGACTCATGACCCAGCGGAACTCCCTATTTCAGCGAGCAATGGTTGTATACGAAGGGGCGGTGTCGGTGTACACTGCAACCATGCGTTCATGGATCTCCTTTGCATTCTTGCCTTCCTTGGTCAAAAATTTGATCAGTGCGTGGTGCTCAACCTTCTCCATTGTTGAAAAATTTGTGACTGACGATCTGCGATCAGCTACTGCTTGATAAATTGACAAGGCAGGAGCGTGCGGCTGCAGGTCCTGACTTGTTATAATTTGTCCTAACACCCCCTACAAACAGCCATCCCCCTTCCTCTGTTTTGCCCTACTGATTCGCAAAACTTATTGACCGCCCCTCCTATTTTGTTAGATAAAGAACTCCGTTTTGGAGATAAAGTCAATCCTCCTAAAGAGAAGAGCCGTTCTGCAGGAGCTTACGACGGAAGGGTGGTGTATTTAATAAATAGATTTTTATGTTTGGATATGATATCTATCTAAACTTTGAAGTGTTTTATTTGAATCCTGAAGGTAACTGAACAATTCTAAATCTGCTGTTGATCGTGTTTGAGTTGGTTTTGTAAATCCAAAATAATCGTCACTCTCCGAAGCACCACTGGATGATTCAGCTTCAGGTCCCTCTGCTAAATTCTCAATCACTTGAATCATGATATTTTTAACAGAGTATTGGTGCCTTGAAGTGTCCCATGAAATACTGATATCTAACCAGCAGAATTTGAAGAATGGATGGCTTGTTGATGCAATAATAGCATCGGTAACGTTGGCTTCATTTGCCAAGGTCAAATAAGATTGGTAGCGCTTTCCAAAGCCCTTAGTAACTGCAGTTAGAAGAGGTTGGCAAAATTTCAGAGAACGTGACTGAAGGCTCTTCAGCTTTTTCTCCACAGTGGGCAAAGTAGGGAGAAATTCTCCATAAAAACAGTTTTGTTGCCCCTGTAGGCGATCAATTGCCACTGCAATAGGAGCCAAAACAGAGACATACTCTCCAAGAAATTCAATTTCGTGACTTCTGAACACTGGAAGTTCAAGGGACGTCATAGGTTGATGTAATTTGTCCTTGTGTTTAAAAATTAATTACAATGCATCAAAAAGAAAGTTCCAGCTTGTAATTCGAGGCACCTTTAATGAGCAGTTGATAACAGTTTTAAAAATCTCTGCTGATTTTGGACAACCACTTTTGTTCCATAATGCTGAGCATTTTCTCATCGCAGCACGATTTATATTTGCAAAAGAAGATATTTTCAGTGCCTGTTTTGCATCAGTTGTGACGACGAGACTAAGTGTGTGTGAAACACAGCTTACATGCTTAGGTAGGCTGAAGATGCATGGAACAGACAAAATGTCTTCTTCCTGATCTAAGGCACTTCTCATTAAGAAACTATCCTCCAGCTCGTGCTCACACTGATCTTCTTCACCTACCTGGATTCCATCATTTGAATCTGTGGACACATTTGCAGCAGTAACTGCAAATTCCTTAAACGCTTTAACAAAATTAGAGTCGTTATAAGTGACAGTGCTCGTAATTTTCTGTAGGGGGATATCGTATTCATTGATGATATTCCTCATACGTTCAACAATCTTGATTGGTTATGTTTTCCTTTGAAGCGAAAGCATGCCAATACTCCACTGTGACAGACAAGAGCTGACAAAATTAAATAAAATAACAGTCAAATGTTTGCCTCATAAATACTTCCATAAATTTTCCATATTAATATAATCGAGATAAATTCAATCAACAAATAGGTCTGCTTTCAGCCAAGAGCTGATAACTCCCTAACTGTAAAGACATTTTCAATTTCATATTTCATAAAGAAAAAAAACTTTACATAAGCAATGGTCTGTAACGCCCAATAAACTACGGTGACGAGTTGACCGAATATCTGCAGTAAGACATATGTAAATAAGAGGTGCTGTCTAGTTTATTCTTCAGTAGAGCTCTTGTCACTTTCTCTTCTTCTATAAGATTTCGGCCTAGCGACGGCCTTGAAATGACGTCAACCGAAGAATTTAGACCTGCGGTAGTGGAATGTGTGATTATTGTGAGCGAAATTGATTTTCACAGTGAAATAAGAATATATGGTATGCATAAAAAAATTTATATATAAAATGTAGCTATATCAATATCCTATAGCTATATAGGACTGGTACATTAATTCATAAATATATTATTATTCCTTTATATTCAGAATTACATAGTAAACTATTGACTTTCAGTATTGTTAGGAATATATACATTATCAAGTTTTATTTCCTACATTTTTGACGGGCGGGCATGCTAGTTTTGACATAATGATATACAGTTATTGCTATTCATCTGATAACTACATATAATCGATCAATAATTGTACTAATTATTCCTGAAAAATTTTTAGTCAATAATATCTTCAAGTGAATGATAGCGCGCTTTTCGAATATATGTATGTGGATTCTCCTGAAATTATTGCAATATATTAACCTCTGTTGTTTGTATATGTCTTCCTTTATTTAACTTCTTTATATAGCCTACGTCGTGACCAATGATCCAAACGCTTTAGTAGCCGGTCGTTATAAGAGCTTAACCTGTACTACTAATACTATAATTGTAAACAACACTTGTACCTCAGAACTCACCTTTAATTAATCTCACAAAAGCTGGTTGCTCCATGGTTGATAGGGGCTGCACACTTTGTAGGAAAAAATCTGCAATCAACTTATCAACAACCGATTGTTTGACCTTCTTAGTATTCACCGCAAAACACTCCGGTAATGTCTTTACTTTAACACCACTGCATGAAGGACCATCGTTTAATACTGAACATTTTTTTTAATCTTTTCTTTAAGCTGTCACGTAGTTATCCGCTTTTTGCACCAAAGCAGGATGCTTTCTCTGTTGATAAATGTACATAATCAGATAATTGAAGGACATTTGTTGCCATAATTCACGTTAAATTCAATCAGCATATACTATAAATAGAGGTGTTGCGGAAGTAAGCAGGTAGGTTCGTGCTGGTAAACCTACACTACTTAACATTATCGTTAGCTACTAGCAATTTTTGCCATTTTTTAAAAATAAGAAATAGTGAAACTTGTCAATTTAATTAAGTATCATATAATTAGCCTTAATAAATCCTTACTTTCAAATGAATGCGCAGACTGGAAGTAGATTGCTCGCCGCAGAGATTTAGTAGCCATTGCATGATATACATACACACTTCACTTTTTTTCGTCGTAAGATTTCACTCATAAAAATGACCATCTAGTAAAAGATGACTATAATTACATGATTATTTATCTTCTTCGTCTTTAATATTGTCTAATCTTTCCATTTCACACTCTTTCGAAGAAGCTGAAGTTGCCATGCTGCAGTTGAAATAACTCTTAGAGCTCTCACTATCTCACCGAACACAAATGTGATCATCTGTTAACTGAATTTGAACTGATGCAAGCAATCTTTCCCCAGTGGCTCACACATTCAACCGTTTGTGTCATAAAAGTTGCGAAAAGCTAAAACATGCGTTACACGTTCTTAACAGCTATATAAACCTATTATAAGTAAAGTATTTGCAAAAAGTATTTAAATATATGATTTAAAATGTATTTACAAATACAATTTTTTAATACATAAATGTATTTACATACAAAATATTTAAATACTACCCACCTCTGCCTGGAATCCACCAAATCCTGTGCAAATAAAACTAATAAATCCCAAATACAAACCTATTTAAATTTGCTAATAAATTCGTAATCCGCATTTAAGCATATCAATAAATTCTCAATTCCTAATCCGCATTTATCATGCTCTATTTTCCGTCCCAATAGATTACTAAGAGAATGCTAAATGTGTTTATACGTATTCATTTCCACGAATTAAATAAATACACTTGAACGCGAAGTAATTTTAAGTAAATTGATTGGTTTTAGCTAATGAAGACTTAGTAAACGACAGAAATCTGATATGACAAAACGACCTATACTCAGTAAATGGGGATAAGGAAATTCTCTTTTTCTCGCTGAGCGCTTTTGATCAGGAAACATCTATGATGCCACACGCAGGAAACAATGGCTGGTCTTTTAAGAAATTATTTTTTTTTAATAGCTTGAGTAGGCCAGGACTCATGAACATGAACAATTCGATTTATTTAAATATTCAAGATTGATTCATCAATGCGGCTTGACGTGGGAATATGGTTAGCGTATCAAACTTTAAAAGAGGGGAATCGCTACGCTCCGTCCCCGAAATGTTGGGCGAAGTGAAGATTTCTCACTACTCTTTGAGAGCTCGCGGCCCGATTAAATTCAAAATTCTTTGTTGCCTTCAAACTTTACCCCTTTGCATTCGATCATTTGCATATTCGATGATAATATAAAAAACTAGGTGAGCCTTTAAAGCCTCAAACCTATTATTGGCAATAAGAGCATTTAAGTAAAAAAAATAAAAACAAAGGTAGGAGTTGTTTTAAGCTTCAAACTTTTTTCAGGATTTGAACATTATCTCGAGGGGGAAGTTGTTATAAAAATATTTTCGAAGGATGGAATTCCTCCTCCCCGCTTTCATCTATCTCCTCTTCATTAGCCCGTCTACACCTATGTGTGTATATATTTTTCACGTGTCTGTGTATCTTTTTATGCATAAGGAGTCGCGACGAGTGTATTGGAATTCTGTTTTTCAAAGTTTGGACAAGTGGTCAATCTTATTTTCGCAACCTGCCGAAATTCTTGAACGAGTTGACGACTCCCACCTCTAATTGGGGTTGGGTTAGGGTAGATGCACAAGATAGAAGAGACGGTTCAGGATGGATGTTCCCTCGATCTTGCACCGCCCTTCTGGGGAAGATGTGGGCAGTATTTTTTGTAAGCTACACATTTTCAAAGAAGAGAGACAAGAGACAACATTGGAAGTAAATCACTTGTTTCCTTCTGGCTGGCACATTCTTTTACACAGTGACGAAAGAAACCGTAGCATCTGTTTTCTTTATTAATTCATGTCACTTTTTGCAATTAACTTATCTTCTCTTTATTATAATATATTTAAAGTCTTTGTGAATAAACGGTATGGTAATTTATACTCTTTACTGTAAAAGGGTAAGTACTTACCTTATTATTATGCCGTGGTGTAACCTAGGACTCTTAAATAATTTGCTTTATAGGAACGTTTTTTCGCATGCACGTAAAGTAAAATCAGTCAAATTCCATAGAGACTGCAGCTCTTTTCAAATTCATTCTTCTTATCAAACTTTAACACCTTATTATCAAAGTTTTAAAATCATCAATCGCATAATTTGTTTCTTGACATAAAAACTGCCATCTTTCATCGAGGGTGGTCGATACTGAAAACCTCTACCTATATATTTATGTCGACGTATGCCAGTGTAGACTCGCTCGAAATAAGGGCGCATACACATGCACGAGCAGATAGCCGACTCAAGGCAGTCAGCGTTATGCTTTGGAACAATCAAAGGAGTGAGTGGAAGGCCGCCTCCTTGATTTTGAGTGCGTTTACGATTGGCCGGGATTTATCTAATGGCTTGCCAAGTTGCAGCTCAAGGATATATAAGGATCAAGACCCCAAATATAATTTTAATATATATAATAAACGGAGCAATATATATATATATATATATATATATATATATATATATATATATATATATATATATATATCAAAAGGAGAACAAATTTTGCTTTATAAGGATAGTTAATTGGATGGTGACAGTATACAATATGACATAGCTAAGCAGAGAGTACAAAATTATCGTTAATTCGAATAATGGATATTATTTAAGTTTAAATAGGCAGTCAATTCAAAAGGGGGTGTAGGTGACGATTGACGGGGGAAGTAATCAGGGGTTATAACGCAAAATCACGTTAGCGTGAAGCCTAGAGTCATTCGGAGGATGAAGACCAACGGCACAGGTCTTCGAGGAGATACCTTTGCGAGTTCCGACAAGGAGGACTCGTAGATGGGGGTTTGAGTACTTCTTTTTGAAGAACAAGATTTTCTTGGCTCCAGAGGCACGGCAGGGAGTCTCAGACACGGAGGACGGGAGTATTGAAGTGGAGTGCGAGATGAGGGGCGCTGCACAGTTCTCCGGGAAGAAGTGGCTCGATAAAATTTCCTCTGAACAGGAACCAAAGCTTCACCAAGGGCGATCTGCTGGTGAGATCTTAACGATGAGGTACGACTCAAACAGGGGTTGCGAGACTTCGCGGGGAACAGACAAACAGTCTGAACGGTAGGACTGGCATACTTTCAATCTCCTCGAGTAATGACCGACGCAGGGTTAAATAGCCAGGTGGCTCGTTCATTAGATAGCCCCAGGCATGGCCGTCCTCCGGAATTCTCGACGTCAGTCTATGCAAACTTATTTCGAGATAAAGAGCTGGATCGAACAGCGAACTTTGCCTCAGGATATGTGGTTGAATTTGTTCGGCGGCATTCGCGGGGAATAGCGGGCATTTAAATTTGAGGCGACACAGGGGTCACCAAATTAACGAATAGCTTTCATTTAATTATAGACGCAGGGTACATTTAAAGAGAGGTATTGGAGTTAACGATCGAACAAAAAAAAATAAATAGATGAAATAGTTAAACGAATGTCACAAGAAAAAAAATCAATTTAAATAAAGACTCATTCATGTAAAGGGTAGTGGAACCATATTCAAAAAAAAAAAAAAAGACAACGTGAATATAAAATATACATGGAAACCAAACAACATAAAATGTTGACAAAGAGGACGTAATCCTAGAATTATTAAAAAGGGTCGAGTACACATACTCGATTATATACATGGGAGTACTGGTCTTAACACGATTTAATTTGCAGGGGGAGAATTCTCTACCGGATTCCTAATTAGACTGTCTGAAATACAGTTTTCTGTCCCTTTTATGTACAAAATTTGAAACTGGTATTCTATTAGAAGTAAGCTCCATCGCATAAGTAATCTGTTCTGGCTTTAACAATTTTTTAAATAAGGCAATGAGCGATGATCGGTTTCGATCACGAATTATTTGCCTAGCAAATACATTTTGAATTTTTTCACACCCCACACGATCGCGAGAGCCTCAAGCTCTATTACCGCAAAGTTCCTTTTGCGTGACGAGAGATTCCGACTGGCGTACGCAATAGGATAACAATTGCTATCTTCTTCATACTCGAGCAAAACGCACCTGATGCCTTCACTCCAGGCACATGTTCATAATCTAAATGGTTTGGTCGTGTTCAAGAGTCGCAGTATGGGGGCTGCCGTATGTTTAATCTTGAGCTGTTGGAAGTAGGCGGACGCCTGTGGGTTCGAGACGATGCTGTCCGGGGAATGTTTTTTAGCAGGGCAATGAGGGAAGACGCTAAAGCGGCGAAATTTGGGACAAAGCGCCTGTACAAGGATGTCGACCCGAGAAAGGAGCGTAATTGTTTCTTAGTACGCGGAAGGGGCATGTCGGGCTACCATTTGATTTTCATGAATGTGGAAACCAAGATATTTAATGGTGCCATAGGCAAAATGTCACTTGCTGGGGCGTATAGAAGGCCTTGTTTACGAAGCCTACTGAGGAGGGAGCGGAGGGAGACTAGAGGTTGGTCCCATGTGCGGGTGGCCACGTAAAAGTTATCAAAGTAAAACGAAACGTGTTCAGCCCATACAGTATCTGTCGCATCAGGCGATTATAGTTACTACAGACAGGAACTAATCTAAAAGGAAGACGACTAAATTGCATAAGGCCCTTTTCGGTGGGGAATTCGGTGTATTTCTGGTCACTATCCTTAAGGGGAATTTGATAGTAGGCTTACACAAGTCTATCTCTGAAATAAACTTAGCCTCTTCAAATAGATGTAGATTCGGATCTATCAAAGGGATAGGCTTAGCGTCTAAGTCCGTTACGGCGTTCAGTTTCCTAAAGTCTACGCATATTCGAAAAGACTTGTCCGGCTTCCTGACCATAACAATGGGGGAGCAATAATCTGACGTGGAGGACTTAATGATTCCTAAACTCAAGTGAAGGGGCAAAGGGTATGGTTTAGAGAGGATAGGCTCCTGGGTAGTTATAGTTATATCATGCTTAAAATGGGTAGAGCAGCCAGGCTTCTGAGAGATTACATACCGGAATTCGGTCAACAAAAGAGCTAATTGCCTCTTCTGAGAAGGTTTCAGCCTGGTATCTAAGTCGAGTTCCGGGGCGGAGCTTTCAAGGAGAATCGGGGAGCGAAGGGAGAAGGTAGGCATTTTCAGACTCGACACATACGGTTCGAAATAAGTTAAGAGGCTGAGATGGATAAGAGGCTTCCATTACTGTCTCCTCATCAAGGGCAATTGTATTATTAATACAAGCGCGGGGGTAGTAGCCCTTAAGCATATTCACATGAAACAGTTTGTTACCTGAGGGGGTCTGTATTAAGTAATCCACGGGGCCGTGTGCTTCTAGAATTGGGAAGGGGCCTTTTCATTAAGATAGGAGCTTATTTTTCTCTGTGGGTAGTAGAAACAGCACTTCATCACCGGGCATGAATCGCCTTTCTTTTGACCTAACGTCAAAATAGGTCCTATACTTTTCCAGATTTAGGTCCGTGTTTTTGCATGCTATATCAGCGCATTCTTCTAGGTGGCTCCTAATTTCTGGCAAGTAAGAATACGAGGATTTGATCTCCTCATCAAGGTGGGGATTAGCAAAACGTTCATTTTATATGCTCATCGGGCCTCGGATGTTTCGTCCATACAAAGGTTCGAAGGGAGCAAATCCAAAAGTTCTGTGGGTGATTTCTCGCCAGACATACCAGGCAACCGGCAGTTACAGATGCCATTCTTGGGGCTCAGCATGGCAAACCCTTTTCAAAATAGTCTTCAATGTACCATTTAATTTTTCGCAGACGCCATTAGCGGTAGGATGAAAAGGCCTGGTGAATAGTAGCTTTATCATAGGGAGCTTGCCGATGTATTCCATTAGTTCAGAGGTAAATTGTATACCTCTGTCCGTCATGATCTCCTTCGAGATGCCAACTCTGGAAAAGATACGCACCAATATGCACTTACCTACACTTACATAGAATAAACACGAAATTAAATGTTTATCATAAATGAATATGAATAAATAATAATTAAATTGAACACTAAGAGTTTCATTATCAGACATTTTGAACCTTACATACTCGAGAAGACAACTCACCTTCCATCCTTAATTTCGTATGAGGATCACAGAAAGTCAACAGAACGGAATTCGACCGCATTTTAGAGAGACAATATATTATTATGAAGGAAAAACAAGGAGAAAATTTAATGAGTGTTCACTTAGAAAAAGGAAGCAAATTGATAAACCTAACTGAATCAAGGGAAATAATTCGAACAGTTCAAGAAGTGTAATTTCGTACGCTAAAGTGAAGACACCAATTAGTGACAACATATTATTTGCCGGGATGGGTAGGTATTGAATAGGGAACGGATGGCAACAACGGAGAGGATTAGATAGGACTATAAAAATCATAAATTTCAAATTTTTAACTTAAAAACAAGGAAAATAATGTAATTTTTACATCGTTTCCCTTATTTATAAGGTCAAAATTTAATATTTATACAGTCTTGGAAGACAAAATCAGAGATAGATAACATATTAAAAGAAAAAGAAAACATGTGCTATAGGCATATTGAGAGAAAGAGGCACTCAGATAGATAAATGATGACAGACATACATGCATGTCAATGGAGTGACATATACAAATACAAACAATCACTTACATATACAGATAAACACAAGAGCAAACAAATAGGTGTGGAGGCTGGTTGGTTGGTAAAAGAGGAGGAAGAAAACAACAAAGCTATTCAGACAGACATAAGTAGGTAATGATAGACATACAGTGTGTGGAGGTATCCCCTTAGAATAATATTATTTCCCTACCTCCTAAGAACGTACTTCGAGAGAGAAAGCAAGCCCTTACTCCTTTCCTCTTCGGAACCTCACCCTTTTGTGATTCGCCGCAAGGCCTCCGCGAAATTGACACCGAGGATACCTCCCGGCCGTCTCAATCTTTCCTCCATCCTCCCTTGGGTTGGTGAATTACTTTGTAGATTCGCCGTGAACCACGTTTATGGCTCACGCCGTTGTCGGCCGTCTGGCTAGCTAATCTCTGTCGTTGACACCTTCCCGTAAGGAGACGTTCGGTTCGTCGCGCCCGATAATAAAGGTTAAGAAGGTCTCAACCTCTCTCCCTTTTTTGAAGAACTCTGAGTATATATGCACCCGATCCAGGCTGACAGGCAGATTTGGTTAACCGCAACTTCCCCGAAAGGAGTGCAATTCAACGAGCTCTCTCTCAAAAAGTGTGAGTGATGGTCGCAAGCCACGAAAGAGCTGGACATCCCCCCCGCATCTTCGGGTCAGGGAGAAGAGTCTCGTGAGGCAACGTCAGCATTTCTCATCCGCCTTCGGATCAAGGATTGGAGAAGCCGTCCTCCGAAGTTCTGTTGGTGACCTCTTAGGACAAGATATCTATTAGCTCGCTCAAGCCGAGTGGGTAGAAGTCATCCCCCCCCCTTCGAAGTTCGTTCGGTGACCCTCGAAAACAGGAGGCCCGCATCTCGCAAACACGAGTTCGAGAAAGCTAGCCTCAACCCGCTGTGGGATGGTGGCTACTACCCTTGAGTAATCAAGGTCACCAAGACCTCTCCATACTTACTCCACCTCACCCTCAAGTTTCAAAGGAACTAAATCATTCAGTACTCTCAATCTTCCATTATAACCATTCCCTAACCACGGTTATCTAATTAGTATTCGGAGCTTAAGTCCGTCTCATTTATATATCCATATTTATTTTTGTGCCTTTTTAGTTCGTGTGTATTAAAAATCTATTTTTGTCGTTGTGTTTGTTATATTCCTTGGTCACGCAGCTGTCGCTATCCATTTAAATCGCACTCTCAGAAACAATAACAGTTGTCGCATTGCTTGGCCTACCTTAGAGCATGTGCGCGGATATTCACGTACACTTGGCCATACCTCGACATAAAGATATTTGGTGTCAGGATTTGGGTCTTTCCCAACTGATTTTTGAAGAACTAAGTTAAATTGATAGCAGCTGCATTACCAAGAATATCCAAACAACAATATATTAGGACAATTTTCTCTTGATTAACGGTTAGCAACAAATTTTTAAGCCCATTCTTGTGTGGTGTGTCCAGAGTTTTTCTAGTGCCTTAAAAGAGGATATTAGTTAAACGGTAATACTGACCGTCTTTTTTTGTCATGAGACAGATTTCCCAATTAGTTATTTATTTTTAATATTTTGTGTGAGTCTTTCCGGTCTTTGCTAGGAATATAAATAATCTTTTTTAGTAAAATTTATATTTGTTTTGGGGTAAAGCTTTAATAGCTCTGGCAGCTTTTTCGTTGTGAAAAAGCGGGAAGTAGCATATCCGGGACGTCTTCATTCGATCATTTTCATAAACAAGGGCAGATCCTAGGCTTATCTAAGAAATATTTAATCACATACGTCCAGGAAGAGGAACATAATGAACGTTCGGAAAAAAAAGCACAGATGGAAATCGAAGATAGAAAAGCACAGAGAGAGGAACAAGCAAGAAAAGCACAGAGAGAGAGGAACAAGCAAGAAAAGAACAGAGAAAGGAACAAGCAAGAAAAGCACAGAAGGAAAACGAAGAAAGAAAAGTGCACAGAGAAGCAGAAGTCGAAGAAAGAAAAGCGCTGAGAGAATCAGAAGAGAATGAAAGAATTATGCAGCATGAAAGAGAGATAAGTCGTGACCAAGTCGAGATAAGCTCGGTAGGATCTCGAAATGAACGGGCTCAAGTGCCCCCATTAAAGATCTCTGCATACAAAGCTGGATAAGATTTTTGCTATTATTTAACGCACATCGAAAAGATCTTCCGTGCCAACAATTCTGATTTAGAATTGGATGGCTTAGCCCGGTTACATTCATTATTAAATTCCGGTCTTCGTGACATATTCGTCTCGCTTCCTGCCGAGGCTACCCTTGATTATTTAACCCTAAAGGCAGAACTTCTTTCTGCCATTAACATGAATCCAGAATTTTATAGGGTTAGGTTCCGCTCCGCGCGAATACAGCCAGGCCAAACCTACAGGCAATTTAGATTCATGCTCCGGCTCAATTTCCAATTCTGGCTGGATTCCGTCCAAGTATCCAATGATTATGAGTCGCTAATTGACTTCATTCTAAGGGATCAACTGATGTCGACCCTCTCTCGCGAACTAAGGGCCTTCATAGCGGAGAGAAGAGCGTCCTCTTTCAAGGAGTGTGTGGAAGAAGCCAACCTTCACGCTTCCAGTCACGACCTCTACCCAAAGGAGGTCAAGAAGAACCATCCCTCCTTCCCCAAACACAAGTTTGGGTTTAACCGAAGCCCATCCAAGGGTAACAACGGCTTCGTAAAAGTGCAGGCGCCGAGCAAGTACAGGCCTTACTCGCCGCGAAAGAAAAAGGACGTGAAGCCACCGTTACTCCCCTCCACGCCTAACAACTACCTCCGTAGATTAATTGTATGCTTTACGTG
Organism: Ceratothoa steindachneri; assembly: GCA_963969495.1. Classification (NCBI taxonomy): domain Eukaryota; kingdom Metazoa; phylum Arthropoda; class Malacostraca; order Isopoda; family Cymothoidae; genus Ceratothoa; species Ceratothoa steindachneri. The sequence goes on from OZ018318.1 coordinate 77,304,341, forward strand.
TGGCATCCCTGGGCACTTAAGTTATAATTGCCCTCCAAATTCTCAACTGAGGACCTCGTCGAGTCACCAGATCCACCAAATCTCTGCTGCCCTCTCGCTTTATTCGATAGCCGCCTCACCGGCGGCCCCTGCTCTCTCTCCCATGGATCAACAGGTAAATTTCCTGTTCAACGAGAGTTCCGCCGGTGGGCTCCAGGTTGGATATGGCGCAGTAAATGGTTGCCGAGTGTCAACCATCGTTAGAGTTAGAGGTTTCACCTGTATAGTAGTTTCTGACAAACTTCTACCCCCCGTCGGTCTCCAGCATAACAGGTTCGCGTTGGTGCACGAATTAATAGGTCGTGCTACCAGGTTGAAAGTGGTATGGTGCCATATTAAGTGCTAGTACTCCACCGGATAAGCCGACGTAGTTGCAGCCCCGATGAAATTCTGCTCCGTCCTCATTGAACAGAGCGCACAGTTCTCTTGAAACCCAATTTTCCAGGCGGTCGTTATCAAGGCCCACGCCGAGAAGGATGAATCGCTTCCGGTATCCCTATCGTCTCCAGACATCGACCTCACCACCAATGTTCAATGTGCTGAGGCGCAGAAGAATTGCCCCCATTACAGCCCCCTGTAGGAAAAAGAAAGGAATAAAGAGACTAAAACGGTGCGAGGCGATCAGAAGATCGAATACACCGAGAAGGACACGTTAGTATACCTTTCTTCTGTTGAGCCGGAGAGCCCCCCAGACCAACGCGTTGTGTGTGCCGAGAACAAAAAATCAAACCCGTTCTAAAGTTGGCTCAAGATGGACTAATCGCCGGACATTTCGGACATAAAAAAACGGCACAGTGAGTTTTTAACTATTTCTTTTGGCCAGGAGCGGCGAAAGAAATTATTGACGTCTGCAAGTCCTTTGACCTTTGCCAGAAGGTCGCCCCCAAAGGGTGTGCAGCTTTCGTACCCCTTCAAAAGACCCAGGAAAGTGCCCGAGCCCTTTGCCCGGGTCTCATTGGGCTTAATAGGCCCAATTTGTCCCCCGTCTAGCGAGGGAAACATATACCCCGATGAAGCCGTGTGTCTGGTCCATACGCTGCGCGTAGAAGCTGGCGATAAGTCATTCTAATCTCTCTCTTTTCTTTTCAATTTCAGCCCAGAAAATTCAACCTCCGAGGAATGACCTAGACAGTTCTCTGCTTGTAACGGAACATGTTGACAGAATATGTTTGGTGTTTTGAAAGCAAGTTTTGGCAAAATCCTTTTAGAATGGTCAGGGCAAATATTAAATTCAAAGAACAGAGATTAGTAATATGAAGCGAAGGGAGATAAAGAAATTGAGATTGTGACTCGTAAAACTGAAGAACCCGTGTCTATGAAATTTGAAATCAAGGAATGAGATTTATAGAAACCTCAGAGAATAAAAGATTCTTTAGAAAATATTTTGAAGAATGAAAGTTCCAAGTACTTGTTATTTTTGCAAAAAATGTAAGTAATTTCTGAAAGTTTATTTCCAAGAAAGTGTAAATAATGTATGAAAGATCACTATAAAATTATCTTTTAGAAATGTATGAAATCTGAGAAAATTACACGAACAAATATATTTTAGAAAATTCGCGAAACTATGAAATTGCCCAGAATAAATAATGTTTAAAATTATGCACTGTAGGAAAAAAACATTTTTGGGGTCAAAAATATATGAATTGAATTTTTAGAACATGTATAAACAGTGAAGCAAGTTTCCAGTCTAAATGATTTTTTAGTAAACGTATGAAATGTATTAAACTTCACAGCATCAAAGACTTTTTAAAAATGTATGAAACTTTCAAGGCCAAATGATTTTTTTGTAAACCGAAGAAAGTTGTCAGCTTGAATTATTTTTTTTTCTAAAATTTATTAAGAGTATGGAAATTCCGAGCCAAAAATGAATTTTTAAGAAAAAAATTAAAAAATAGGAAAGTTTCCAACTAAAAATGATTTTTTTTAGAAAATCTATTAAAAGTATGTAAGTTCTAGCCCCCAATTTTTTTTTTGTAAATTTAATAGAAGTATATAAGTTAAAAGTTGGCAGGAAGAAATGATTTTTCCGGACTTAAATGAATAGCTTTTTTTTTTAAAGAAAATGAATAAAATTTATAGAAGTTTCCACCATCAATGATTATTGGAAAACAGGAAATGTATGAATGTTCGCAGTCCAAATGATTTTCAGAAAATCTATGAAATGAATTAAAGTTTGCAGCGTAAACCATGTTTAAGAAAATCTATGCAATGCATGAAATTTCAAAGCACACATAATTTGTTCAAAAACATGTGATTTTTTAGAATATATATAAATATATTAATTATATGAAAGTTTCTAACACAAACAATTTTCTAGAAAATATATGAAAGTATCCAATACAAGTGATGTTGTACAAAATATATATTAAACATATCTAAGTTCCTAGCGCCATTACTATTTTAGAAAATGTCAAAAATTTATCAAAGTTTCTGGCGCAAATGATTTGAGGAAAATCTCTAAAGTATATATATGAATGTTCCAAGTAGATGAGCATTTTTAGAAATTTTAAGAAACGTGTGGAAATTTCTTCCTATACAAAACTTTTGTAAAATTATAAAATTTTCTAGCGCAAATTAATTTTAGAAAAGTTAATATTCTAGGAAGAAATGTTTTTTGGAAATTTGTGAAATATATGAAAGTGCTCAGCACAATTTCTTTGAAAAATGTCTGAAATATATATGAAAGAGCTCATCACAATTTCTTGGAAAATGTCTGAAATCGTTCAACATAAATGAATTGGAAAATGTATGAAATATATAATTGTGCTCACACAAATGCTTTAAAAAGTTATGAAATATATGAAAGTGCTTGCGATAAATGCTGTCGAAAATGTATGAAATCTATGAAAGTGTTAGCAAAGTTGTATGAAATATATGATTCTGTTAAGCTCAAATACATTGGAAAATGTATGAAATATACGAATGTACTCAGCTCAAATGCTTTGGAAAATTATGAAATTGCTCCGCACAAAATATGAATTGAAAAAGGTTTGACATATATGAGTGTTCAACACAAATGCTTTGGAAAATGTATGAAATATATGAAAGTATTCCGCACAAATGATTGAGAAAAATTATTAAAGTGATGGGTTCAAATGAATTGGAAAATTTATTAACTACCTGAATATGCTAAGCTCAAATGATTTGGAAAATTATGACATTTCTCAGCACAAATGAATTGGAAAATGCATGAAATATATGATTGTGCTCACAACAAATGCTTTGGAAAATATATGAAATATCTGAGAGAGTTCTCACAAATGCTTTCGAAAATGTATTACATATATGAAAAGCACAATAAAAAAGATTTGGAAAATGTATGAAATATATTATAGTTCTGAGCCAAATGTTTTTGTTTAAAATACATGAAATGTTCTAATGTTTGCAGCAGAAAAGATTACGAGAATGCTTCCAATTAAGAGAAGTTTTCATTACTGTGGGAAAGGGTGGTTGGTTGAAAGGAGATAAATCTTGAAAATGTTAAAAGCCAGCCTACCATATTTTGAAATTTGGTTGATGAGTTCGCCCAACCCACCCATCGAAAAAAAGGAGGGTTGGAACTTCAACCAAAATCTACCCCAAGTTTTTGTAAGGAGAATAACTCGAACATACCATAGAACAAATTTTGACGCTCAAACACGAACTTCCTCAAGCCTCAAACCGCTCTAAAATATTCACCTAATTATGTATGGGAGCCATCGCCTTCCACCCAGGAAGGTCGGCACTACTCTTCAAGACCGAGGTCGTGAAAGGAAAAATAGAAGGTAGGTCGGATGGTAAAGAGCCAAGTTAGAACAGCTTGGCACTTAATAAGGATTGAATGAACGGTTCCTTCTGCATCAGTTGCTTTCCAGCCATATGCACATACTAAAACATATAGACATCAGCCATGAATATGCGAATCATATAAATACGCACATTTATATGTGTGTAGGCACACATAAAAACATACACAATTCCATGCCTGACTGTCAAACATACACTTTCTAAACAATGATTATTTAAATCTTATTAGTATGAACATATGTATGTATATGTAGACAGGCAAATATAGTCTACCTCAGCCATGAAAATGCAAGTGTGCATGCACGAAGAAACAAACCATCTTAGAATCAATATATATATATATATATATATATATATATATATATATATATATATATATATATATATATATATACTAGCTTATCTATACCCTTATTATTTTCTCTTGTAGTTATCCTTGAGAATGAACTGAATAAAGTTCGAAAGTACTTGGAAGCAGCTTTTTCATTTTCCCTGCGGGACATTGCATTCATTGCGAACCTCACGTGCTACTTTGTGAGTTATTCATTTCATATATATTTATATATACATACTCGTACAGATATACTGTAAGTATCATCCCTCAACCCTGAATATATGACTCATATTAATGAGTACATAAATGTGCGTATGTATACATTAAAGATTACAGCCTTCAGTTATGAATCCGTCTACAAAGCTAACACACACGTATACATATATCGATCAGTTGTGTACACATCGAAAGATGAAATCTCTAGACAGAAAGGGATAGGCGGATAAACACGCACATGTACACAAAATATATTCTCTACTATGAAAATATTACATGCACACATTACCATTATAAATACATTCACACATTAGGTGTAAACATAAAACTCACACTCAGGTTCATATAGAAATATACACATGCGTTTAAGATATAGATAAAAAAAATATTGTGGTTAAACTGAAGTAGCATCACTTTCCACCGATATGACCACCTTGTGAGACATCCATGAGCGTACTTCTCCAGCCCCGTCCCGGAGACGAGATATCAGGAGCAGAAGCGGAAATTAAAGTAGAAAGAATTAAAAAGGATTTGTGTTCTCTTGCGACGTCGAAAAGGATTCTCGCCAAACAGTTTCCTGTCTGATTTACTCCTTTTCTTTTGCACATCCATGCAATAAAGATATCCACACCATACACTCATACATTTCAATACAATCATGTACCCAATACAATCTTCGACGCCAGTTCAGCAATATACACTATGTCGAGATATACCTGTGTAGACTAGCTCGGCGCTCAGAGTCGTACATAAGAGCGGGCAGACAGCTGACCACAGGCCGCCTGAGATAGTTTGGTGCGACTAATAAAGAGTGCGAATTACGGTTGATCTGGTTTAGATTAATGGCTTGCCAATTTGTAGTTCAAGGGATATATAGAGACAATACCTCCATATTTCTAATGTAATCAATTAGTCTCAAATTTAATATTGATGTTTCACAATTTTATTACATGTGTTAACTTTTTATGTATACATTTAACTCTTTATTTTGTATTCTTTCTTTAGCACTGATGATGGGATTAGTTATAATCCTGAAACGTTTGAAATAAATGTTACGAGGCATCTACGGCTTTGTCCTGGTCATCCTGTTATATATATATATATATATATATATATATATATATATATATATATATATATATATATATATATGTATATATATATATATATATATATATATATATATATATAAATGTAGTAAAAAAGGGAAAGAAATTACTTATCGTAGTTAAATGAATTAAGTGAAGATTAACGATGTAAGCTTGGGATGACCATACAAGATCGCCCTTGGATGGGGTGTGGAAGACAACAGCGCAGGCATTCAAGAAGATACTTCAGGGAGTCCTGACGAGGAGGACTCGAAGATGGTGTTGGATTACTTCGTGATGAAGAATGAGATTTTTCTGCTTCAGAGAGACGTAATCTCAACTCAAGACGATTCTGAAGACCAGTAGGGATTCTCAGTCTGGAAAGAACAGGAATCTTAAAGGGGTGGTGAAGGTGAGGGGGCCACACAACTCTCGGGGGAGAAGGGGGCTCGGTAGCTTTCCTCTGAACAGGGGCCAAAGCTTAAAGAAGGCAGATCTGCTGACGAGATCTTCGACGACGTACGACGACGGGTTACGGGGGTTTACGGGAAACAGACGGCAGTTTAGACGGAGTGGATGACGGGCTTTCAATCTCCTCGGGAGATGGTGAGCTTCGGGTTAAATACCCGGGTAGCTGATCCCATAGACGCCTCAGGGCCTTCCGGTCACTAGAGAATTCTTGGCGCCAGTCTAAACAAACACAATTTATGGTAATGCGTCATTCCAGACGATGGGGTAGAGTTAATGTGGATGCGCACGGCGTTATCGCAGGAGGGACGGGGGGGGGGGCAGCGATTGGCGCCTGAAAGCAAACACAGCTGGGACGGCTGATTAAACGAGTGACGGATTCTTCCTCGACTTTCCGAAATTCTCACGCTGGCTCACGTGGTCTTGAAAGAATATAGGGATATTTCCAAGGGGCTTTATCTCATGGGGGTCCTTCGAGGGCATGCTCTCACACACTATTCAGCCATGAACGCCATACAACTTTGCACGCAAATGTACCCATTTATGCCAATACTACCAATTATAACAAACAACCATGCATGCTCCTACAGTCATGTAACTATACACATGACGACAGCCATATACACCATACAATAATAGACTTCGAGAGCACCATAAATGCTGATACTGACATACATTCCATACTCGTACATGTCATATGAACATGTATGCCAATACAGGTATTCATACCATATTATCATAGGGGTTGATAGAGCATTGCCTCTCGTATAAGTCACAGTACAATTGCAAATAAAAATTGGTATACAAATACACAATGTGAACTAAATAATGGAAAGGGTGGTCCATAAGTCCCAGGACACTCCACGTACAACTTTTGTATAAAATTTGTTATTAACGGAAAACAAATGCAATTTTTTTACGTAACTATAACTGTAGTGTTGTGGGACTTATGGGTTACCCTGTATATTATTAAACCAACCAACTCACACATACACATATTCTTACAAATGCAGAGGGATTTAAACAATTAATGTGGGTGTATACGCACGTGTGATACAAAAATAGGCAAACAGACACAGATAACTCATACACCCAATACACTCTCTCTTCGTTTCTCGAAAGGGAAATTTATAATGGATTAGTCACTAAAGCGAATAAATTCCTGTGAAATTGAAGAGAAACTGAAAAGTTCATTTATTTTAAAAGGATGGCTAACATAAATCGAAAAAGGATGGCTAACAGACGTTGTAAAAAGTGATGACACTTTAATTTGAGATGGGTTTGTTCGGATTAGTTCTAATTCACGCACATGTACGGTCATTTAATTTCAAGTGCTTGTTCTCCTTAACATCTCTTGATATTTATCTCTTTCTAACCCTTTTGGGCTATATTTTTTAACTTGAAGGCTCAGTGAACTCCTTGTCAAGTTCTGAAGATGTTTTTCTGCGATTCTGTAGTGAAGCTTGAATGATAGATGTCTTCTTAAGGTGTTGTAAAACGTTTTATTCCTCTTATCTTCCTTGATTCAGAGCTTTGGGTCTCTTGATATAATTTTTTAGTAGTTTAAACAGAAAATCTTTAAGACATTATTTCTTTAGAAAATTCTACTTGTGAGAAGCCGAATATTTTCTTTGGAGTTCGCTGAGGAATTGAGTTTAGGCTGAAAAACCAAGGACCATTCAGCAGATTAGTGAGATAATTTCTAAATGCTTTCAAGAACGTGGTCAGCATTTCGAACACTTGCCATAATCATAGTTTATAACTAAAGTGTGTCTAGAGATTATATGCAGTACTTCGTTAGGGCCTCATCATTTTCCGGAAAAAAGTTTATGAAACTTTTTGTTTCTTATAAGTTTATGAATGTAATAATCAAAATTTAATAGATACTCGCATTACTTTAGGTATTACATAGTTTATAGTCTATATACAGACCTTTGATTATTTCAACTACCGTCAGATAATGTTGCAATAAATATGTTCTTATAACTTAGCCAGGAAAAAGGAAATTTCCCAGAAAAGAAGAATTATATCGAAAAAGGAATTATGCAAAGGAAAGTCTTCGCTGCAAAGTTAATCTCAAAAGGTTTGAAGCGCGCTCATCACAATGCGAGGAAAATTGTAGAGATTGACATTCAGCCAAGAAGCAAAATATTTAGACTAGAATTTCGGGTCTTACCCTAAGATAAACAGGCCGGGTTTAGGAAGGGGCGTGGGTGCAATGACCAAATTGTTAGACATTTGATGTAGCAAGCAAATGAAATGAAAGTTCTTTTAAGCCTCTGCTTTGTTGATTTTGAAAAGGCATTCAATAGCATTTCGAGAAATACCATGGGTAAGATCATGCGGCATTATGGAATAGCGGAAGAGTTTGTTAGGGTCATTTTGAATATGCACGAGAGCACAACTTGTAAAGTGATGGTTGACGGCGGTTTGACTGATCCTTTTTAAGGTAAAGTCTGTGGTGCTACAGGGTGATATTCTGTCACCTCTGATATTCGTATTAGTTATTGATTACATCATGAGGAAGGTAAAAGCAGAAACTGTTGCTGGTATAGACTGGGGAGAAAATGGGAAACTTCTAGACCTAGATTATGCTAATGATATAATTCTTATTTGTTATGGGCCAGAAGAGATACAAAGAGTGCTGAACTGTTTAATTTGGGAAGGACGAAAGGTTTGTTTGGTAACTAATAGCAGAAAAAACTGAAATCATAAATATGAATAGAAAAAATGCGCAGAATTGCTTGGTAGAAAGAATTGCTATAAAGCGAGTTGATAGTTTCAAATATTCAGGTACTTATTTAGTAAAGAATGATTCTCTAAATTCAAAATTTGAAGAAAGGCTAAGACGTGCCCATCAGGCAATGGCAATGCCTAAGAATGTTTGGAATACTAAAATCAAAATTTATAAGGTGATGGTTAGAAGTATTTTGATTTATGGACATGAGTCTTGGTACAGCACTGTGACTACATATAAAAAACTATTGACATTAGAAAATAAGGCTCTGCAACGAATATTGGGAGTTAAATGGTGGGATAGAGTGTCGAATACCAGAATCAGAGAAATAACGGGGGTGCAACCGGTCGATGAGTTTGCTAGATTTTGCGGTGGAAATGGGTAGGTCATGTTTATAGAAAGCAGGGTATAGTTGTGGATACACCAGAGTTGGTGGCCCCTGGTAGAAGAGGTAGAGGTAGGTCTAAGGAGACTTGGCTAAGGACTATGAGGCGGGAAGCAGAAGATGGTTGTTGGGAAGATCTTGACGCATTAGCTGAAGATAGAGCGTGGTGGCGTGAGTGCATTGAGGCCCTATGCATCTCGGTGAGTGCAACAGGAAAGGATTGATTGATACCCTAAGATATCTTTCTCAAATCAAAAGAAAAGTAGCTAAAACTTCCCTGCTAGCATGAGCTCATTCCCTCCTGAGAGAAACAAGATAAAAGGTTGTTTGGAAATTTTCTACGGTCAATTAAAAATAAAGCCAAAAGGATTTTCCTAAAAACAAAAAGAAAAACACTTGTTGTGGGCCACAGACGTATATGAAAACTGACTTTAAAAATGTTATCTTCACATATGAATTAAGAATCACTATAGATGGGCAGATGATGGCTGGAAAGGAGGATGGCTTGCCAATGGAAATCAGATGAAACCGTTCACCAAACCAAAGCAAGGGGGAAGAGGAGGCTCGAAGAGCTACAATTCTTTGATACAAGCAAGGTGTATGATGGCGTCATAATGGTTGTGAAGGAGTATTGCGAGTTCCAGAAAGAAACAACTTACCTTGGCTCAAGAGGTGCCAGTAAGGATAAAGAAATCACTTATTTTCATGCAGAATAATGCTCTTTGTCATGCCTCCAAATCCAAGTTCTCTAAGAATTGTTTATATTCTAAAGATTTGTAGGAGACTCGCTCATGCATTGGTCTCCCTACAGTGCGATCTAACCCAATATGTAGAAAACTGTATGGAGCCTCGTGAAGAGAGTTGTTTACCCAAATTGCAGAAAACAAAAAATGACCTATGAGCAACCATACAAGGTCATGCAGAGAATTTTTCTGCTGTTTACTTAAAAAATTTGACTTCATTACTAGACCAAAGACTGTTGAAAGGAGTTTGACAAGTGATTCTTTCTCGAGTAGCTTTTGAGCAATGCTTATTTAAAATTATATTTTATATAATTTGCCTTCATATATTTATTGCACCTACTTTATATGAGTTGTTTAAAATTGTTATACTTTTTATTATATGATTATTTAATGTATTTATATAAAAAACTATGTATTCCTACTAATTAAAATTCTGAAAATTATCTATTGAAAGTAAAATAGCCAATCCAACAATAATTAACTTATTTTCCTCTCATACGATATTTAGATTTGCTATATTCGCATTACATTTGCTACTCATGAATGTCATAAATTTACGAAGAATATCACACAAAAATGAAGATGTTTTAAGAGAGCTTTGGCTATTTTCAATTTTTTAAATAACACTGGTAAACAAAAGTTTGCTGCATTCATACTAGCACTTGTTCTTGCCTAATTTGAATGTCAGATTTCCTATATATGCTACAGATTTTTAGCAATTCAGTTTATTTTTCATCTTTTGCACGAAATTTTGACACTTTTCGTATAACGCCATGTTCTATATCGTAGAATAGGGTCAATTTAACCTTTTCTTCGTTTCGAGTGCGAATTAACACAATTTAGGTTGGCCAACAGTCGACTATCTTGGAGGTTCCGAGATAACAGGAAACAGGTACAAAAATAACTTTACGAATATTCAAATTAATATTATTTTACAAGGCTAAAAAGAGTTTTAAAACGAGCTATATACACATTAGACGGACATGAGTTTCAGCGGCTAAAGGAGGGGGGGGGGTGGAGACTTGGTGGGGACGGACACCGTACAAACAAACTAACAATATTGATCGAGGGGCGCTCGAATGACCTTGAGTGTATACGAAGCCGACGAGGGGCCGTAGAGAGAGCACTTGCACCTTTCACAGGAGAGTTGCGCGTTGTGTTCTTTCGAAGGTTTGATCCGAGAGAGTAATCCTTTCCTTGGTGCAAAGTTCCAATAATAGTCTCTTGACACTGACAATTACGGGAGGAACTTAAATTTTGCTTTCGAGTAAAATACGAATCCAGACTGAGTGCGTTGCATTTGAGGATCGGATGGAACGGATCGAGGTAGACTCACGTGAATTAACGAGAATACCGGGAGCTTGAGGAATTCTACTAGAATTGTGCAAAGTTCAACAGGACGCGAATGGCGGATACTGAGTGGATCTGGGTGGAAGGTCTTCTTCCAGACTCCTGGCGAATCGCTACTGTGCTCGCCTTTCGCAAGCCGGGGAGAGATCACTCTACCCCGACCGGTCTCCGCCCAATCTCTCTAACCTATTGCGTGTGCAAGTTGATGAAAAAATTGGTAAATGTTAGGTTAGCCTTTTTTCCTGGACAGCGGAGGCCATCTGTCTTCTGCACAGTGCGGCTTACGCAAGTTACACTCCACGTCAGATGCTCTGCTCCGACTGGAAAATGCCGTCTGCGAGGCTTTCCTTCGGAATCAGCACTACGCCACAGTATTTTTCGATCTGGAGAAGGCCTATGATACCGCATGGCGATACAGTATTATGGAGAGTCTCCACACGATGGGGGCGAGGGGACGCCTTCCAATTTTATATCTGAATTTTTACGAGATCATCGATTCTGCGTACGGGTAGGGGGAGCCCTCTCCGGCCCAAAGGAGCAGGAAGAGGGTTTCCCGCAGGGAAGTGTCCTCAGTGTCACACTCTTTGCCCTGAGCATCAACGGCATCACATCGGTGCTGCCGGAAGATGTTCTCGCTACGCTCTACGTGGACGACCTTTCGATCTCTTTTGGCGCGGCCCAGATGACAATTCTGGAACGTCGACTCCAACAGGCATTGAACCGCGTCTCTTGCTATGCCGAAGCTCACAGGTTTCGGTTTTCTTTGGCCAAGACTAAGGTAGTGCACTTCTGCCGCCATCCACGGCTTCACCCCGACCCAGATTTGTTTCTTAATGGGGTGCGCCTGGATGTGGTTGAGTCGCACCGTTTCCTTGGTCTTGTATTCGACCGACGCCTCACCTGGGATGCTCATATTCGCAGCCTTAGGGTCTTTTGTACCCGCGCCATGGACATTCTTGATTCCGTGACGTTCAGCACTTGGGGCGCTGATAGGGCTACTGCCTTACTTTTTCATCGATCCTTTTTTCGTTCGAATCTCGACTACGGATGCGAGTTTTATGCGTCCGTAGCCGAGCGTTTATTGCGGAAGGTGGATTCGATCCAGCACACCTGCCTTCGCCTTGCGACCGGTGCCTTCCGCACTTCCTTCTTTGAGAGCCTGTTGGTCGATGCTGGGGAGATGCCACTCGCTCTGCGCTGCGTGCAGTGCATCACTCGCCTGTACGCGTGAGCCCGGCGCCTTCCTCAGTCGCCAACAGCTCTCACTGCATCCGCAGCTGATCTCGATGGTGCCTATGCCGCCGAGAGACGCCAGTCATACCCTAAACCCTTTGGGTTTATGGCCAGGAAACTCCTTCGAGAGGTAGATATAGCTCTCGAGCCGGTGGCGCCCCTGGTTCTGCCCAGGACGCCACCCTGGAGGGTACCACATTGTGCTATTTGTCGCCACGCCTCTGCTCCCAAAGCTTATACTGCGCCGGTACTATTGCGTACGACCTTTTTGAGCACACATCGTGTCACGCTGGAACCGTGCCAGTGTATACGGATGGCTCCAAGTCCCAAGAGGGGGTTGGCTTTCACGCCGTATCTCCTCTGTTTGAAGTCGGCGGGGCTCTACCAGGCACTGCGTTTGTCTTCACGGCCAAGCTGGTGGCAATACATCACTCTCTACGGGAGATTACGCGACGTGCCCGGTTCGGAGACCGGATTGTGATCTATAGCGACTCACAAAGCGCCCTGAGTGCTCTCGGGGCATTGGAATCTCCGCATCCCCTGGTTCGCGATATCCGTGACGCCACGGTTTTGGCGAGTAGGGCAAATGTCGAGATTATCTTCTGCTGGGTTCCTGGACATGTAGGAATTGCGGGGAATGAGCACGCCGATGAGGGCGCCAAAGAGTCCGCGAGGACTCTGCGACCGGACCAGCGTTTCGCTCTTCCTCACACCGACTACATGGCAGGAATACGGGCAGCTCTTCGGACTGCTTGGCAAAGAAGATGGGAACGGTCGAAAGGAACTTAAAGTTGCGTGCCATTGCGCCGCGACTGTTTCCATTGACTTATCGCCCAATGCCGCGACGGCTTCAGGTCGCTTTCTGTCGTCTCCGAATCAAACACACTCGTGTGATGCATCGCTATTTGATGAAGCGCTCGCCTGCACCCTATTGCAACGACTGCGTCGTCTCCCAGACTGTTCAGCACATTCTTGTCGAATGTCCCATTCTGGGTGATCTTCGCGCACGATACCTGTCCCGGTACCTGGATGGGCGGGGTCGCTACCGCCTGTACCTTGTACTCGGGATGAGTGCGTGCACATCGACTGGTGGACTTATTGACTTTTTGGGGGAGGCCGGCCTTCTCCTTATTATTCAAGCAGGTTTTGTTTTTTGGTTTTGTTTTGTTTTTTGCATTTGTTTTTTTTTTTCCTTTAGGTTGCACGCTCCTGCGCCGGGGGGGACCTCTTCCCGACGCAGGAGCTTGCTTATTTTTTCCCATTTGGTGTGGTGTTTTTTTTTCGTTTAATTTTATTTTAAAGTAGCCTAGAACTGGGCCAGTTTTAATACGGCGACTAATGCCCATGTAGGCAGTCGCCAGATGAGCTCTAAAAAAAAACAACAAAAAAAACAAAAAACAACATAAATATTGGAAGTACAACATAGTGTGTCTTTTGATATTTTGATCTTTTTAATTGATACATCTCTTGAAAATATAATAAAAACCAGGAAAGAGAACACATTGAATACCCATATTTAATATCGGTTAAGCAGAAGTAGCAATCCGTTGAATGGTCATTTGGCTTCCTCCAGACAATGGTCTGGAGGGAGCCAAATGACCATTCAACAGATTGCTGGCTTCCTGTTTGGCGTACCAATGGGTACACCAAACATGAGGCCAGGCCATTTGCCGTTCACCCAGGCAGAAAGGGAACTTGTACATCTGACACAACATATGTGAGGTGCCCAGCGTTTGTCCTGATCACCACTTTACATCCAAAGTACAGCTCATAGAGTTTCTTCACATTTTTAGTCAACTGTCTCTTGTATTGTTTTAATGTAACAGAGCAACAAATATTAAATATAAAGTAAAAATACGAACCATTTATAGTAAGTTACAAAATTATCAAGCGTTACCTAAGATTTGACGTGAATTTGGACCAATATACCTAAAAGAATATTGAGTAAATTTTATAAGTTAGGAACACCCCATTAAAATTATATCAAAATCCGTTTATAAATTTTAGAGTTGTCAGTTTTGACCCAATTCTGTTTCCATTCAATCCCTATGGAACCATCGGGGTATTTTAACGTAAGTAAGATGGTGTTTACGAGAAACTGAAGGGTCACAGATGGAGACGGATGTTATATTCGTGATTTACGCCAAAACTATTCCTAGAAAAGGTTATTCTCATTTCCGTTATTTTTCATTGTTGTAATGTTATTTACGATCTAATAACAAAGAGAATCATTTTTACTGTGAATTTCAGTCGTTCATACTATGACTCAAGCTCTTCCGTTTAATTCTTATTTGTGACACGCGTGTCACACATCTGTGCCACGCAATATCCTTTGATTTCATATTACAAATCTCTCTCGATATCATATAGTTGCGACCTAAAATTTTTGCTAGACTTTAAAAATTCTGGTGACTACCTTCTTTTCATTCTTCCAATTGATGCGAATTAAATTAAATTGTTCATTTATTCAATTCCAATTAACTCTAATGTGAAAATGTGCCATAGGACGCACAACTCCATTTGTGCATTCTATTTTTCTTCACGGATGAGCTGTTGACCTTGTTGATATTCAAATTCATGTCTAGGTTCTTGACATCTATCATTTAGAGTTCTCCCTGCAAGAGGTATGGGGGGTGTAACGGGTATAATGACCCTGCTACAACGGTACCCCGGAAGAGTGGCACGCCGTCCGGACCCCATTGTCCCAAGAGAAACTGGTGTTCGGTCTCTGGTCGTCTATTTGTAAATCTTTTAAATCTCTCACTCTCTAAATTTCTACTTTACCAGCACGTGTCATTGAAATGCCTTTTCCATTGTGTACAGGTGTGTCAAGAGGGACGTGAAAAGAATCGAGATCTCTTCCCCACTGCACGCCGGCCAAAGGTATGACATCGCCAAGCGACTCAACGTTAGCCTGATGACCGTCCACTGAGTCGCAGAGAGGCACAAGAACAGGGAAGACCTCAAATATCGACCTCATTCGCGCCGACTTCAAGTTGTTCCGAAGCTCATTATGACAGAGATTGTGAATATAAAGGATATTTCGGTGGTTACGGTGTAGAGGAACGTCAAGAAGAATGGTAGCAGAAGCTGGTGGTGCGTGAAAAGGCCTCTGCTCACCGACCGTATGCCAGAACAACTTTGGGAGCGATGATGTCGCCTTCTCAGCGACTTAAGAGTAATGGCAATCTAATTCTGATTTTTTTATGATGAAAAAATATTCATGGTCAATCCGGTCATCAAGAAGCAGAACGATAGTGTGGTAGTCTACGGCAAGGACGTCTCCGAGGTCCACTACGTGTCCATGACCAAGCACTCGGCCTCCGTGATGATGCTCAGCATCGTGGCTTTGAAAGGCTAGAAATTGCGGCCATCTATAGGCTCACCGCTGAAGATTACAGGGACATATTGCCCACGAAAGTCCTGTCTTGGGCAAGAAAAACCACAAAAAAGGCGGACTAGGTTTTTCAGCAGAACGGTGCCCCGGCCCACATGGGATGAACATGAACTTCTGATTTCTGATCAAAGGACTTTTGGCGGTCGCAGTTTGCAACCTCAATCCCATCAACTACAGCGTGTATGCGTAGATCGAGGGCAAGGCATTTAAGGTCCACCTCACCAACGGAGACGAGCTGAAGTCCTCCGTCAACCACTTGTGGTCCAGCATGAGGAATGACTTCGTCCGCAACATGGGCGCGGCATTGAGGTCTTGCCTGGGGCATGTGCTGACCGCCGAGGGCAGCCACCTTTCTTTATTAATATTAAAATGTAAACACATACTTTATATGTTAAAATAATGAAAACGTGTCTAACTACATCGAAACTATCATGATATCCTTTGTTGAGAGCGTCGTAATGAGTCTAACAGGACTTTTGCAATACCCGTAAGATCCAACACAACGTGAAAGAGGTCGTTAAATTTTCTTAAAATAATCTAAATTACTCATTGCTTCGATTTTGTGGCATAAATATATTGTTTTCGGAGGTGAATCATCGAGTTA
This sequence comes from Ceratothoa steindachneri, assembly GCA_963969495.1. Lineage (NCBI taxonomy): Eukaryota > Metazoa > Arthropoda > Malacostraca > Isopoda > Cymothoidae > Ceratothoa > Ceratothoa steindachneri. The sequence continues at coordinate 77,320,721 of OZ018318.1, forward strand.
AGCTTTTAAAGGCATCCGTTATAAATTTTCAATTAGGCTATCGCCTTATACTTCACTTCATCTGTACCTGCTTTGGCACAAAGAGGGTGGGGGTGGAGTGCGTCAACTTACCTAAACTACTCACGTCCTGTAGATTTATGTCCTATAAAGGTTATTAGAGAAAATCATGTTTAAATTATACTTTCTGTAAATTGAATGCGTATAAGTAGATTTACAATTGTCACAATTTAAAGAGTTATAATGAAATTTTTGACTGGGTGAAATAAAAAATATTGCTATTTTTCTTCAATTAAGTCTACTTCTCCTTCTATATCAATTTGAGAATTTCCTGGGAATATAAAAATAACGTATAGTTTGAGCACATTTGTTTGATCCAAACAGCCATAATTAACCAACAAATATTTAAAATATCTACAAGTGACAGTAGAATTACAATCAGTGAGGAAGAAATGGCAACTTCAAAGGTTTTCCTTTATTCATATATGAAATATTTCTCTTGATACAACAGCAGGAGCTTGAAAACACTTTCAAATCCCAATGCACCTTCCATCACGCGAACATCTTGATGAAAACGTTCTGTTTGCTCATCGCTATATTCCTCACAGTTGTTTGGCAAATAGGCTAAATACGAGCTGAGAAAATACATCCTTATAGAAATTCTTCCAACATGAGAGTGAAGGTTTTGTAGAGAATCTTCTATATGTTGAAAGTCTGGACTTTAGTGAATAACTTAAATGAACGCAAACTTGCCTCCTAGTGTCCTTCATGCATATGACGAATTGAAAGTCTTTCATGAATTTCCTGATTTGAAGAACATCAAAAATACCTCCTCTAGGTATTCTTTCCTTGTTGAGTGCTCTGACCAAATTTTTCTTTAGTCCATGTTTTGTGTGTAGTGGTGGAAGATATGTTGACATGAAGATGTGATAAATATTTGTTGCACTCTTGTAACCCTTTCTGGCCGTTCACGTCGTTTGTAGTACAGCTAGTGTGCGCTGCTGTCCCCCTGATACAAGAAACCTAGGTGGTTGGTGAAGCTACTTGTATGTCAAGCACCAAGAATATGATTTGGAGAAAAGATTGTTCAATAAATTTATTTGTTGCAAACCTGAAAAAAATATCTGATCATAAATGAAAAGCTGGATGTTTTAGTTCAGCCTGAAAATTTCAAGCAAGTAAGGTGTAAAAATCGAATTAAAAATAAAGACCTTTGTTTTTAACATACTTAAGATAAATATAATTGTCGTGCTATACTGCCGAGTACGTATGCACGTTTGCTCCGTACATGAGTAAATCCGTTACACTTTTCTCTAAGAATGTTTTATTTTACTGTGATTCTTTAATCAGGGAGGATTCGTAATATTATATATCTATTGTGATTTGCAGCGTTCGAGGATCTAAGTAAACAACTAGGGCAAAAATATACTTTTAATTACATAAAAAAATGAAATATTAAAATTTTAAAAATACTAATGCAATAATAAGAGGACATAATAAAAATTAATACTACCAATGAGTAATACGTGATGGTTGACGCAAAATTAACTTTGGCACGGAATGGTAACTAACGACAGGAATAAGTTTGGGATTCGTGTTACCTTTAACTAAGAGAGAGTCTGCAGTTGGGGGACCTTGAACGGGAACCTTCTCGATAAGATGATTCGAGGCGCGTTGGACTGGAGCTTTTCTCGCGGCCGTGAGGATGGCTGAGAAAACAGCTGATGATTCTTCTCACTGGGTGTGAGAGACGCGTGTTTAGTCTTTTCTGGAAGAACAGCTGATACTTGTCCCGGAGAGATTGAGGGGGGGGGGGGGGCGACGATAATTTTTGACTTGGAGATGTAAGTGAACGGATCTTGGATGAACGGAAGTTATTCCAATCCCTGTGTTATAAATTCGAGCTTCTCGATGATGAGACTTGACTAAGAGGTGAATATTTTCTCGAGTGGGGCTTCACATTGGTATTGCTCAATGTTGAGGGATATCTCTGTTTTTATTCAGAAAACTGAGATAGGGGATTTCTCTGGACGAAAATGGTATGAAAGTGGATCTCGATACCACTGGTCTACTCTTCTAAGCGACCAAAGGAACGGCCTCGGGAAGAAAAATCCCGTTCGGTTCCATTGTCTTCTTGATTCCCGGTTTGTCTCCGGCACTCGTCTTCTCTCGATTGCTACGCGGATTCTCTTTTCATTTCTCAAGATCGATCTATATATACGTCGATTATTTCCGGGGGCAGGGGGATGGAGGGGAGACGAGTGCCCACAGTTAAGAATCTCTCCTAGGGCATAAATTTTCCACGTTGTGACAATTAGCCCCTTCTAGTTTACACACGGAGAAAGTTAGATTTCGTCTATTTGGCAGAAATAGACGTTTACAATCGGAGGGGACAGTGAGCCTGTTCATAGATTTTTATTCTAAAGGCTATCACACCCTCCTCTGTTTATATTAACAGACTACAAAATCTGCTGACTGAAATCCTTCTTTGCGAGCGACGCTCGAAGGGTCTTTGGGGCAGTGGGGCAAAGGGGAGGGGGAGGAGAGGTATCGGCCCAGGTGGAGCGTAACCGTTGCGCTGTCTAAACAAACTAGCGTCTGTTTGTCCTCGTGATATTCATCCCCCCACAATAATATTTAGCATTAAATAATAGTTTAGCGTTTATATATATTAAGAATTTTAGCATTTCTTCAAAGTGTCAGGACTAAGGATAACTTAGAGAAAAAGAAATTATTACTTTAAAAAACTCTTGGATAAGCCGAAGACACGTGAAGTTGATAAATCGAACGAATAACGGTTCTGAAATCGACACCTTGGTGACAAGACGCAATTTCAGAACAAACCACAATTTTAACATATTAGCATTCTCCCACTCCCAATGGTAGTGCAAAAAATATAGGTTATGACATTTCACTGAAACAGTTATTTTTAGGACTGTAGAAACGATCAGTTGGATCCACTCACTGTTAATTCATCTCCACATTTCTTTCCTCCTCTACCACTATTGGATTAAATTTTTCCTTCAAATAAAAGAGCTCGCCTCCCCTATTAACCTGCCTTCGGTCTCTTTTGACCCCTTTATAACAATAGATACTAAATTCGCGAATAAATTCTGCAATTTTAATGCTCACCAAATTTCAGTTATGGCAATTTGGTCAAAGTTAAATTCACTAAATGTGTTTCTTATTTTGCGTGGTTTAGTGTACATGCAATTAGGTTAATCCTTTGAAGCAAGGTCTCGAATCTTTAAATGCCTCTTCCGTTCTCTTGCTTTTCCTCTTCTTCATCTCATGATTGATTATCAGATTCCTCCGTCCTGTCAAATTTCTCCTACTCACCATTTTAATTCACTTCCCTCCAGCCATATCAATCCTTGACACTTATTTATCAATCTATCAAAGTGAGCCTCACGCACTTGATTTAAGTGAATACCGTTGTTTAAAAATATGGAAACCTCCTGAATTTCCTCTGAGTAATTTGTAGAACTAACTCTAATTTCATGATAGAGTCTTTTCAATCAATCGTATAACTTGATTTTAATTGAAGTTCCAATATTGACAGAATTCTCCTAATAATAGTTATTGCAATGTTATTTGCCTACGCCTTTGCCGATTTTACATATACATTCTCTATTGACGTGGTATTGAAGCGATGTACATCATTTACGTCTACATCTGTTGCTATTCCAAAATCAGAACCCTTCACATAATTCCTAATTTTTATCGAATTGATCTTGTTTTATATTCTGCCTTATCGAAAACAAATATATCTTCATTTCCGTCGATTTATAGCCCTGAATTTATTTTCTTGATTTTTTTCTATAGTCTCTTATTAAATGAACGCTGGAATTTTTTTTCCAAGCTGATTCCTATTCAATTTCCACGGTTCTTTTTCTATGTGTTTTTGATTTGCAGCTTATTTGTTTACTTCACTCTAAAGCCTTCTAGCACGTCCTTCGAGGCATAAAGTGTAAAATCTACTACTCATGTGCCTCCTATACTCGCCGCAGCGAGAAATGGAAGATGGGGGTGCGAAGAGCACCGTCACAGGTGTCCCCCACTCTTGCCATATCTACCCCGATCACCTCCCGCCTTCTCTCTCTCTCTCTCTCATCGTCCATATCTCGAGTATAGTAACAAACTCAGGTTTTGCTAATGTTTATAAACTAAACTATAGAGCGGATTATATAAGATTTTGATTGTGGAGACTTTAGGATTAATTGATTTTATAGGTTTATTGTGCAATAGAGTACATTTATACATAATCATAATACAAATAATAATAAAATAAAAACAAAACAAACAAACAACAAAAAAAAAACGACAAAAAAGACAAATACAGTAATAATATGATACACTAATATAAATACATGTATAAATGCACACATTACACAAAGCGGGCAGCCCGTCAGTGTTGGCGTGCAGTAAGACGTGGTGGAGGGTCCCACGCGTTTCTTGTCTGCTGCAAGTGGGTGGCGTCGGTCTTCATCACCTGTCGCCCGGCTGGGCGCGAGCGGCGATCAGCGCGGAGGGGGTGCTGTTCTCAGCACCTCCAGCAGCTCGTTTGTTGGGGTGTGGCGGATCACCTGGGCGGCTCTTGCCCCTAACATGGTCCTCATGGCGGTGTTTTGTATCACCTCCAGGCGCTGTTGCTGCTGCCGGGGCAGCGCTACAAGGACCGGTGCACTGTAGTCCACTAGGGAGCGCACTGCCTGGAGGTAGTAGAGGCGGAGGACGGGGAAGGTTGCACCAGCGCTCGGCCGCGTCATGGCCCTCATCACATTCAGCCGGGCCTGCGTCCGCTCCCTCAGGTGCGTGACATGCTGCGTGAAGGACAGCCGTCTGTCCACCCACACTCCGAGGTACTGGTAGGAGTCGGTCCAGGCCAGGCCGACTCCTTGGACGCGAAGCTGCTGGCCAGCAGGTGTGCAAGTCTTGATGGCCATGGCCCGGGACTTCTCTGCCGAGATCTTGAGCCCCAGCTCTTCGCACTTGGCTGTGATGAGGTGCAGCGGTTTCTTTTAAATATTGAAAGTGTTTTCTATTCTCTATATTCTATTCTTTCTTTAAATATATAATTTCCTATACTCAAAAGTCTTCATTTCGATTATTAGACGTTTAATACTTATTTATAATTTGCTTTTTTCTTACTGTATGGGTAACGTTTATATACATATATATTAAACGGCAGAAATTATATTGGCACAAGTAGGAGAATATTTTATCCTCAAACCTTTAATCTGAACGCCTCCTGTGAGGGAAAAAAGTACAACTTAAACCAAACAGAAAAGCTTTAATTAATTAATCAATAATTTTGGTAATATTGATTTTAAATTATGATATTATACCCCATTAGAGAAGAAGAATTATAGAAATATAGAATAAAGACTGGCAAAAACTCGGTTCAACTCAAGACAAGCGAAAGTAAAGATATAGTGGGTGGAAAACCATAGTAATACAAATAAAATGTGTAGACTAAAGAAACTAAATATATTACAATTAAAGAGGCCCATATTACATGCCATTATTCTGCGGTTAGGTAGAAAATTGCAGATTTCCCCTTATTTACATGTGCACCAATAAGAAAATCATTGTCTTGCTCCCAAAAATAATTATGCTCGTCCTATACATCTATGATTCATGCATGTTTAATCTAATAGAACTCAAAATCTATTGGAATTCCTCAAATATTCATCAAAACACAGGAAAGGAAATATATGTGAAGAAGAACAACAAAAAGAAATAAGAAGAGATCAAAGAAATGAAAAAAATAAGACGAAAGCAGGGTGAAATAGACAGCTGTTTTTCAGTTTAAATGACTCTTCACAAGAGTCATTACTAACAAACGATTAAAACTGAGAGAAAAAGCTGACTTCCGAAAAGTCTTCTCATCTATTGATCACCTAAATATAACTTCATTGAGAAAACTTCAGAGTACATTATCCATTTATACCGTATATTTGTAGACTGCCAGAAATCATTTAATTCAATATAAATGGTAGTAATCATAATATCTTTAAAGTATCAAGGTATAGATCCGGTCTACCTAAATATCATAGAGCACATATACCAAAATTGCTGATCCTACATTAAGTTGCCTAAGGATTCAGACATGTTTGAATTACAGAAAAATATAAGAAAAGGAAATACTATCTCTCAGAACATATTTACGTCCGGTATAGAAAAAAATCTTGATGAGCTAAGTTGACAAAAAAAGAAGTTATATTCGATGGGGATCACCTCAATCCCCTGAGATTCACAGATGATATTGTACTCATAGCTGTTAAACTAGAAGAGATTCAAACAATGCTTTAAGAACTTAACCCTGAAAGAAAAAGAGTAGGCCTAAAATAATAATTGGATAAACAAACGTCATGACAAACCAACCAGATGTCAAGATGATAGACAATACAATTGAAAACGAACAAATCGAACTAGCAAATGAATATATTTATCCGGGTCAACAGATTACAATATGACCGGGAAAATAACAAGATATGCAACGCAGAATCACTTTAGGCTGGGAAGCATTTGGAAAGGAGGGCATCATCTTCAAAAGCAAAATGTTTTAAAGGAAGAGTATATAAGCATGCATAATACCAACTATGAATTATGGATAAGAAACGTGGAACCTGAGCAAATCCCCTACAATAAAATTTAGAACAACACAAAGAACCCATGAGCGCATTATGATGGGAAAACTTGGCGTGAGAGAAAATCAGCCATTTGGATAAGTGGCAAAATTCCCAAACGAAAGATGCACCAGAAAAATTGCCAACTGTACTAAAAATGATAAAAGACAAACGAAAAGAAAATGAGCAAAAGCGAAATAGATTCAGAAAGATAAGAAAGAGGTTCTCCAAAAGGGAGAGGCACCTGCCTCAATAGACCATGATGTTGGCAATGACACGAGGTTTCTTGTACTATAAAAAGAACTTAAGATGATAAAATGCAACCTCATTAAAAAAAGAAAGCAGAAGAAAATTCACAATTGAAAAATGGTGGCATACTCTTTTATGTTAGTAAAACAGTCAAATATACATATAATCTCTTATGTATTAAAACGGTTAAATACTCTCTTATCTTTATAAAACAGTCACATAGTCTCTTATGTTATTAAAACGGCCAGATAATCTCTTATCTCATTCAAACGGACACATATACCCTTATCTCTATAAAACGTTCACATACTCTTTTTTTCTTATTAAAACGACTACATACCGTCTAATGTTATTACAACGGTGACATAATCTCCCATGTTATTAAAACGGTCTCATATGCTAATTTCTTACTAAAACAGCACATACTTCTTATATTATTAAAACACCCACATACCCTCTTATCTTATTAAAACAGTCAGATATTCTCTTTCCTTATTTAAGCAGTCATATATTCACTTATCTTATTAAAACTGTCACATGCATAATCTCTTACGTTCGTAAAACGTACACATACACTTTTATGTTATTATAGCGGTCACATGCTTAGTCTCTTAAGTTCGCAAAACGTACACATACTCTTTTATGTTTTTTCAAACGGCCACATTTTTCCTTATTATTAAAACAGTCAAATACCCTCTTAACCTATTAAAAGTGTAGCATACTCTTTTAAAATTTGAATAGCCACATACTCTCTTATCTTATTAAAACTGTCATATATATACTTTTCTATTATATTGAAACGGTCACACAATCTCTTATGTTATTAAAACGGCCACATAATTATCGACTTCTTCAAACGGCCACAAACCCTTTTTTCTAATTAAAATGGTTAAATACTCTCTTATCTTATTAAAACGATCATGCATACATACCATTCTATGTTATTAAAACAGTCACAAACTCTCATCTCATTTATACAATCATATACTCGCTTATATTTTTAAAACGGTCACAAACTCATTTTTTTTATTAAAAAATCCCCATGCTCTTATTTATTAAAAAGTTTACATACTCCCTTATCATTTTAAAATGATAAAAAATTCTTATTAAAACACTAACATATCTATTCTCCCATTAAATCGGTAACAAACATACTCTTATTTTCTTAAAATGCCCAAATACCCTTTTTTCTCATTAAGACGGCCACATTCCCCTTTATTTAATTAAAATGGACATATACATACTCTTATATCTTATTAAAACTGGCACATACTTCGTATATTATTAAACCGGCCACTTCCCCATTTTTCCTATTCAAATGGCCACATAATCTATTATCTTTTTAAAACTGTCACAAGATTTTTTTTCTTATTAAAACTGCCACATACTCTCTTATCTTATCAAAACTGTGACATACATAATCTCTTGTGATATTAAAACAGCCCCATACATTCTTATGTAATGAAAACGGCCACATACTCTCTTTCCTTACTTAAACAGCCACACACATATACTCTTATCGTATTTAAAAGCTCACGAATTCTTTTTTCTTATTAAAACGGCCACATACTCTATTATTTTAGTTTAAAGGTAACATACATTCTATCTTAGGTTATTCAAACGGTCACATACTCTCTCCTTTTATTAAAATGGCCCATACTCTCTTTCCTTATTAAAACACGTGCATTCTCTCTTATTAAACGTTCACATACCTACTGACCTGTTCTTAAAACGGTCGCATACACTCATATCTATTTTAAACGGTTACAAACTTGCTTTTATTATGAAAGCGGCCACATCCTGTGGCCGTTTTAATAACACAAGTGAGTATTTGACTGATTTAATAACATAAAAGAGTATTAGTTGGGTCACATACATACTATCTTATGTTATTAGATCAGTTACATACTCACTTGTGTTATAAACACGGCCTCTTACTCTCTTATCTCATTAAAACGTCCACATACTCTTATTTTATTAAACTAGTCACAAAATCTCTTATCTTATAAAAACGGTCAAATACTTTCTTTTCTTTTTAAAAGGTTTATGGGAGTCGTGTAAACGGAGGATTAGTGCTGAAGCTAACTAACCTTTGAGTTGGTCAAAGCTAGAGGTCGACCGTGGCATCCAGATGAGGCCCTCGGAGGCCTTTTTCTTAAGTAGTCCGCTTAAGGGCGCGGCAATTGAGGCAAAGTTACTAATAAATCGCCGGCAATAGGAAGCAGAACCCATGCACGACCTCAGCTGTTGCTTTGTTGACGGCAGGGTCCTCTCTACAATCGCCGAAATTTATCGGCCTGGGGAGGTAAGCGGTCTTTCCCTATGAGGAAACCCAAATAGTCGATGGTGTCCAAGTCGAAGTGGCACTTGTTGAGGCAAATCGTGAGGTTATGTTCCAGGAGCCGGCACAGAAGGGCACGAAGGGCAGCCAGATAGGAGTCCCATTCTTGGGTTGCCACGTAGATGTTATGAAAGTTGAAGATGACGTGGTGCAACTCGTCCAATATATGCGTCGTCATTGGGTTGTAGCTGCTGCATGCCGTCACCAAACCGTAGGGGAGCCGCCTAAACTACATTAACCCCTTGTCGGTGAAGAAGGCAGTGTACCTATTTCCTTAAGTGAATCTGGCCTTCTGGAACATGTGCAAATTCTGGTCGATGAGAGGAATCGGCTCGGCGTCGAACACCGTGATGGAGTTTTATTTCCGGAAGTCGATACACATCCGGTCAGAATTGTCCGTCTTCTTCACCATGATTACCGGGAAACAATACTCTGACTCTGGGGGCTCTATAATGTTTAACTTTAAAAGTTTGTCTACCTCATCATTGAAAGCTTTTCTTAAGTGTATGTCGAGGGGATACGGTTTAGAACGGACACGTTTCTGGGTAGTGAGCCGGATATGGTAATCGAACTGAGAAGCACAACCAGGAATGTCCGAAATTATGTCACTGAATTGCTTAAGTAACTCTTGTAGCTGATTATTTTGAAGGATCGAAAGGTGATTATTCATACTTAACTCGGACGAAAGGGATTCGGGGGCGTCTGGCAAGACGTGTAGAGAGTATGCGGTGTCTTGATCTACACAGGTGACTTGTACAACGACCAAGGGGCCTAGTGGATAGTAGGACTCCAGGGCCGATTCCTTGTTTAATGCCACCAGTTGGTTGGCACAACTGCGACGGTGGTATTTCTTAAGGATATTTACGTGAAATAACTTAGCGCAGGACGGAGTTTGGATTAAATAATCAACGAGGTTACGCCTCTCGATAACTGGGAAGGGGCCCTTCTATTGACCAAAAATCTTGTTGTTCTCTGTGGGGAGTAATAATAGAACCTCTTCGCCGGGGTTAAATATCTGATTTTGGGCCTTACAGTCGAAATACGCCTTGTACTTGCTCAAGTTGGTTTCAGCATTCTGGTACGCGATCTCTACGCACTTTTCTAGCCTCTGTCTCAAATCTAGGAGGTAAACGTAAAAAGGTTGCATATTTTGGTCTAACTTTTGGTTGAAGAAGAGCTCCTTTAGGATGCTAAAGGGCCCTATAACTTTAGGTCCATACAGGAGCTCAAATGCGATCAAACCTAATGTGCGGTGGGAAATTTCCCGGTACGCGAAAAGGGCTACGGGCAGGAAACGGTGCCATTCCCGGAGTTGCTCGGCTCACAATTTCTTGAGAATAAATTTGCGGAAGCCGTTTAGCTTTTCACACAGACCGTTGCCAACTGGGTGAAACGGGGTGATGAAAAGAGGTTTTGTCATTAGAAGTTTGCTAACGTACTCCACCAGCTGTGAAATGAACTAGTGGCCGCGATCGGAGAGTATGTCATTAGGTAATCCAACGCGGGAGAAGATAGAGATAAGTGCTTCAACGATACGGCCTCGGGGAATCGGGTGGAAAAATCTACTAAAGTGAGGACATAGCTGTGTCCTTTACTCGACGGAGGATGTATTGGAACGATGAGATTGAGGCAATACTGGAAAATGGCTCTGAGATTAGGGGTATCTTCTGCAGCAGCGTGGGCTTAATTCTTCTCTTTGCGGCCGTTTATTGGCCTATATCGCAAGACCTGCAGAAGCGAAGGATCTCATTATGGGCACCTGGCCAATAAAAGTATCTAAATATTTTGGGGGATGTCTTTGTGTGTCTAAAGTGGCAGAAAAATAAGTTATCATGGGTACCGCGTAAGATGTGACTAACGTGTGCACGTGGAACACACAATACTTGAGTCCGGGGGTTACGGCCCTCGGAGCACGCGCGGTAAAGTAAGCCGTTGGTAACGAGGTAGGAGATCAACTTGTCTCCTCGATTGGCTTCTTGTTGTTTAGCCTGAGCCTTGGCCCACAGGGGACGGAGGGAGTCGCAACTCATCTGGTTCTTGGCGAAGTCTTCAGTTATGTCGTTCTCGAATTCTGAAGAGCAGGGAGTTACTAGGGATGCGGGACCTTCTGAATCTTTTACGTTTTGAGAACAGGTAACGACGAGTTGAGCCACGTAGCTGCTTGGTACCCGTGGGCACTAGCTAATAAGGATGGAGCAGAATTTAATAATGAGGAAATGATTGACACGCCCCAAGTAATCGTGCATGACAGCGAATTTATTGTGGTCTGGGGCTAGAGGGAGAAGCAGCTTATCTGATACCACTATACAGGTGCACCCTATATCTCTCACAAGGGTGGATACACGGAGGCCATTAATCGTTCCCGATTCGAATCTAAGTCCCCCAGGAAATATTCTTATCAAATAAGAAGTTTACCTGGTGGTCGGCGGCGCTTGAGGTGCTCGGGGAAAGAGAGGATTCCGGTGGTGATGACGGGGGATCTGAAGTGGCCCAGATCTGTTGGACTTGGTGGGGGGGAGTTAGTTCTGAACTGGAAGTTCTGGGGGCAATGGGTCTTCACGTGGCATTGGACACTACATGAGAAACAAACGATGGGTCTCCTGGGAAAGAATAACGTAGAACGGTTCGACGCGAATGGTTTTACGTCTCGATGTTCGGACGAGAAGAGTGTTTTTTGCTTTGAAGGCCTAGTTTCCTTTCCTAACTTGCTTTTATTTTGCGGGATGAATTTACTCTTATTTGACTTCAGTTTGTGGGTAGGGTGTTCTATCTTCTTACCTTGCTTCGGGTAGCAACTATATCTAGCCGAATAAACATCTGCCTCTTCTAGGCACTCTCTGAACGTAAAGCATTTCCAGCCCTTTACGAGGGACCTGATGAATATATTTCAGAGTTGGGTGTTTAATAAGGGCAACAATTTAGCCACTCCATATGCCTCGATATCCCAATAGTTAATTTCAAAAATATTTTCAAAATGAATTAAGAAAGTTACAAAATCCTCCCCTTCTTTGAAAACTGAGAGCTTAACTGACGCAGTACATGGGACGTCGAACCTCGAGCTGATGGACAACGTCTCGTTTCTGGTCCTACTTATTTCCAGCTCGTGAAGGCGGATTCTTTCCCTTTCTTCTCATTCTTCTTTTTATCTTCTCTATTCTATTTATTTCTCTTCTCTCTTCTCTTTCGGTACTTTCCTCCTCTTGAATCCACGCTAGCAACTCCTTACCACTGCGACTCTCCTTGCGACTTGAATGTGTTGAATGACGAAGACATTCTAAAGCGTTTGGCCAACTTTTGGGAGAAGCACCAAAACAAAGGGAAAAATTATTTAATTATTTAAATGCACAACCGGAGTGTTGGTTGATTTTTGCCGACCTACGGTAATTCACAAAAAAAACACAAAACACAACGTGATTATTTTGCACGGCGCGAATTCTTAAGCACTGCAGGTATATTAACTCCGAATTTATACGAGACTGCGTTGCACAGTAAGCAACGTGAATACACAATACAAAAGAAATTAAATTGTACCTTTTACTAACGGAAGGCGAAATGGGGCCTTAAAAAAACAAAGATATAATACGATGCCTTTCAATACGACAGGGGATTTGGGACCTGAAAGGAGTAAGTTTTTACGTGAATCACAGTCAAAAACATCGAATTCGAAAGGAATAAAAATACGCACATAAACAAAAGAAATGAGAAATGGGTAAAATCGTTTTCTATAGTTTCTAAACTAGAACCCTTATTACAAAATATAAGAACACCTTTAAGAATCTGACACAAGTCTAAAAGAAATGAGACCAGATAATACTACGGGTGACCCTAAAATACCTGACACCAGATTATATATATATATATATATATATATATATATATATATATATATATATATATATATATATATATATATATATATATATATATATATATTATGTCGTAGAGTCAAGGTCGTTCAGCGACCCTGTACTGACTCTCCTCAGATGGAACAAGGGAGAGGGGGCGGGGTCACAAATATTAGGGACAATCGGAGTCCCTGAGCGCGTGAGAAAACAATAACATACTGAGTGCGATCGTTGACCTTAGTTAAACAACTAGGTCACGGGGCCTTGGGGTATAACGAGACTCCATAAGGCTCGTTCACTGGACGTGCGAGCAAACTCTTGAGGGAAAACTGGAGACTCACGTAAATCGGATGGGCTGGGGCCTGGTGACGACGTGGGGGTTTGCAATGTATGATTGCAAACACTTTGTTTACCTCGCTGGAGATGAACGAGGGAGTACGTCAGGCGAGAACAGAGGTGACCCGAGGTTGAGAGAGGCTTTTCTGTTGACTAACGTCTATCTGGCGAGAACCCTTGTCTTCAGGTACGAGCGAGACAGAGTCGAGGCCGGCTCGTCACTTCACGGGGCTGGCGGTTACGGGATGGTGGGTGCTAAGCGCGGGGTCTGCAGGGTACTACTATCCGCAATTGTATTCGTAACTGTACTGAATTCTGGTGGCCCTTGTCCGAGCATTTATGTGGCTTCAGCGGAAGTGCATCGCCCAAGGCTCCGGAAGGGAGAGGGTCTTATCAGACGAGGCGCGTCCTGCGTGGATTTTCATGGTCGCGCGGAATTTCCGATCTGTTTTTAACTCGCCCTGCACCGAACGATCTCGTTATCTGCACCGGAAGTGCACCAGTTCTCAGACGCTGTATGGACACGTGGAGCTCACGGCCGTTCAAGGGCATCCCACGTGGGGTAAACCGTCTCTTTCTGACACCCACATATGTTATAAAACCGGTCACTTACTCTCTTCTGTTATTTAAACAGTCACATACTCTTTCATCTCTTAAAAGGGCCACATACTCTGATATCGCTTTAAAACCGTAGCAAACTCTCTTTTCTTATTAAAATGCCACATTTTCTCTTATGTTTTTAAAGTCATATACTCTCTTATCTTATTTAAGCTGTCACATATATGCTCTCCAATTATATCAAAGTGGTCACATAATCTCTTTTGTTATTAACAAGGCTACATACTCATTAAATTTTGTTAAAGGTCACAAACTCTCCTCTATTATTAAAGGGCCAGATAATTTATTCTATTATTAAAACAGTCACATACATTCGTTACTATTTTACTTAAAAGGTTACATATTCTTTTTTGTTATTAAAACGGCCACATACTCTCTTATTTCCTTAATACAATTATACTCTTTTATATTTTTTTAAACCTTCTAAAACTCTCTTTTATTATTAAAAAAAACGCACTCTTTCAATTATTAAAACGTTTACAAACTTTTTTTCTTATACAAACGGTCACATACATTCTTTCTTATGTTAGTAAACCGGTCACATAAATCCTCTCATCTTCTTAAACCGGTCACATAATCTCTTATTTTATTAAAATGCTTACATATACTTTTATCTCATTAAAACTGCCACATACTCTCTTATCCTATCAAAAACGGTCGCATACAATCTTATGATATTAAATTGGCCATTTACTCTCTTATCGCATTAAGACTGCTACATAATCTATTATCTTTATATGACTGACACAAAACTCTTTTTTATTAAAACTGCCACATACTCTAATCTTTTATTAAAACTGTCACATACATAATCTCTTATGATATAAAACCGGTCCCATACTCTCTTTAAACGGTCACAAAATCTCTTTTGTTATTGAAACAGCCACTATACACTCATCTTTTTTAAAAGAACATATACTTTCTTATTCTACTAAAATGGTCGCATACTTTTTTCTTATTAATGCGGCCAAGTACACTCTTATCTTATTAAAACCTTAACATGCATTCTCTCTGTTGTTATTAAAACGGTCACATACTCTCTTATCTTTCAAAACGGTCCCATACTTTCTATTCTTATTAAAACACCAAAATACTCTCTTATCATATTAAAACTGTCACATATATACTTTCCTATGATAGTAAAACGGTCACAAACTCTTTTCTCTTATAAAAGCGGCGGGATACAACCCAATCTAATTAAAACGGTCACATACACACTTTCCTATTTTATTAAAATGGTTTCATACTCTCTTATTATAGTACAACGGTCACATTCTCTCATGTCTTATTAAAACAGTCCCATACTCTCTCTTTTTATAAAACGGCCACATACTCTCTTATCTTATTAAACGGACACATATATACTCATGTGTTATTAAAACGGCTAAATATTATTAAAAGAGCACGTACCCTCTTATCTTATTAACACGGTCATATACATACTCTCTTATGTTATAAAAGCTGTCACAAGCTCTCTTGTTTCATTAAAACGGCCACATACTCTGTTATCCCATTATTTCGGTCAAATACTCTCTTATCTTTTTGAAATGGTCACAACCTCTCTTTTCTTTTTAAAACGGCCACATACTCTTTTATCTTATTAAAACGGCCACTTACTCTCTTATTTAATTAAAACGACTACATAATCAATTTTATTTTTAAAACGGTAACAAACTTTCTTTACCTATTATACGACCACTTAGGTACTCTCTTATCTCGAGAAAACTCTCACATACATATTCTCTTATGATATTAATACTTTCCCATACTCTCACATGTTATTAAAACAGTCACAAACTCTCTTTTCTTATTAAAATAGCCACATATGATCTTATCTTATTAAATCGATCACATAAACTCTTATATTATTAATTGGGCACATACTCTCTTATCTTAATAAAACTGTCAAATAATCTCTTATAAAGGTTGAAACGACACACATATTAATGTATGATTCTTTATATATCGATCCATAACACTATTTATAATAGTTATTTGATAAATTATAGAACTAATAAATTAAATATCAAATAAGAATTCAGCCAAGCCTACATTTCACATAAATAAAAAAAAACACACCTCTACATTTCACTTATATGAATATACACATACACAAGTAGACTTTTAGCCCATGAAGAATATCGTCGATATGGTGGCCTGGGGTAGAAGGCGTTGGAATTCTACGCCTATGGAACCGGGTTCGATTCTCGGCGAGAGCGAGTACAAAATGTTATACCATTCCTATTGATCTTCTACCAATCGGACGGTGCGTCGAGTCTGTGTCATACACACTGACAGGTCTGTCCACGTATGTCAACATACGTACATCAAATCACAACAGCGCTCTCTCTTCCTTCCTTCCTCCTTTCTTTGAACACATAGAAACTACGTAAGCGATTTTAATATCCACCCTCCCATGACGCAGATAAGGTAGCCCTCCCTTGGACCACTTAGGTTTCTTTGCTCGCTGAGTGGTGGCAAAAGCAGCTTCCATTTTACCCTAGTACTCCTACTAGCTTTCAGACTAATATCTAAGAAGGCACTCAGTCAAAAATCCAGAGGAGTTTCCCAGAACTGCACCAGACTAGGACTTGTCTATCCTCCAGAATAACGCCCCAAATAGCCTCCTGAGCGCTGCCAACAAGATCACCATTCAATCCATCTCCCAGCGCAGTTTCCTCATGCCACAGGGGCATCCCTAATTCACTTCCTAACAAACAGGGCGCAAATAATCTTCCTCTTCCCCTTGATATTTACATATGTGTGTATATATATGTTTATATCTGAGTGATTATGCAAGTTGACGTGTGTATCTAAGAGAGACGACCGAACAGACAAAACCTCTCGCTTGTGGCTAGCGGCTGTGTAAGGGTCAGCAGACTTTCCCAACTGGACTGCAAAGTTGGGTACAGTTGGAGTTGGAAGACTATAAAACGGCCTCTCCAATCTAAAGCCTTCATAACGAGGGGTAAATCGGGGGTATCAAGGTTAGCTTACACCATAGGATGGGGGGATGGAAATTAACGAACACATTTATTGCCACAAGGATGGCATTTGTATCAGGGCATCCGGAATATTCTATTGGTTGCAATAATTGTGAAAAATGCTACTATGGACAGAGAGGTAAAGAATTGAATGTTAGAGTTTAACAGCACCAAACTAATGTTCGTAATCGTTGTCAACAATCTGTATTATTTTTACATAGCTATAGTCAGGATCATACTATTAATTGGAATAGTTCTAAACCATTTATTAAATGTACAAACTACATTTCGAGAAATATTTTGGAGCGTATCTCTATTAATACTGTCCCAAATTTTAATATTAGCTCTGTATTGTTTACAATAAATCCTATCATATCTAATTATATATAATCGCAAATTAAAGTGTTTAAAGAATTTGTACCTCCTAGTTAGGGTTTTGATGCAGGTAGCCGTTTTAACCCTCCACTCCTTACTATTTAAGACATTGTCTGTCCTGACCTACGTTATTCCATGAAGAGGTCTTTTAGAATAAAGACGAAAGCGCTCGGAATCGTTTTTCCATTTTCCTTGTGGGTGTTATTTATCATAATTTTGACTCACGTGCAAGTTGTGAGTTTCTTTTCATATATATATATATATATATATATATATATATATATATATATATATATATATATATATATATATATATATATCATTTCCCCAAGCCCAATAAGACCAATGCCACTTTCTCGCAATCAACTTTTAGGCACTGCGATGCTTACACAATCCACATAAAATTTTGCTCCGCGGCAAACAAGGTCTGCTGACCAAAAAGTCGCGTACCCTCACTTATTCTGATATATCTCCTTACTACTTTGAAAACTTTAAATAATTCCCGGAGTAATCTTGAGAGGACCTTTGCCATTCTGTCATTCGAAAGAAAATGTAAACACCTTAAGGGTTTCAAATTTCGTTAGAATCAGCCGCATAGTTATGATGTTATTGCTGAAAATAATAATTCAAGGGATAACCTTAGGAGGACCTTAACAATTATATCATTCGAAGGAGAATGTAAAACAACATAAAGGGTTCAAATTTCTTTGGAATCGGCCTAGTAGTTATGATGTTATTGCAAAAAAACAAAATAATTCCCTGGCTAAACTTGGGAGGACTTTGGCAATTATATCATTCGAAATATAATTTAAAACAAAATAAGGGTTTCAAATTTCGTTAGAATGGTCGGAATAGTTATGATGTTATTGCCAAACGAAAATAATTCCCTGGCTAACCTTGGGAGGACTTTGGCAATTATATCATTCGAAAGAGAATGTTAAACAACATATGTAAGGGTTTTAAATTTTGTTAGAATCTGCCCAATAGTTATGATGTTATTGCCAAAACAATACAATTCCCTTGCTAACATTGTCAATTGTATCATTCGAAAGAGAATGTAAAACAACATAAGGGATTCAAATTTCGTTAGAATTAGCTAAATTGTTGCAATGTTATTAAAAAAAAAGCAAAACGTCTACAGACCGACCAACGAACGACATAGTGAGATTTAAAGTCGCCCGTGACTAAAAATCACAACTTTCTAAAAGCTTATTAAAAAGCAGAACTAAATTATATTAAAATATATATTTTTGTGATTAAAAGGCGAAAAAATGGCATAGTCTAGAATAGTATAATATAGTATAACATAGCATATTATTGCATAATGGTGCTTATCATACTATAACAAGGTATAACATGGCATAGTATATTATAGCATAACATAGCTTTGCATAGAAAACATAGTACAGTAAAGTATAATATATTATAGTATATTTAGTATAGTATCTCCTAGCATAGTATAACCTAGCATAGCATATCCTAGTATCGTCTAGAATAGTATAACATTTTATAGCATAGCCTAGTATTGTCTCGAATAGTATCCTGGCAAAACCTAGCTTACCATAGGATAGCCTACCGTAGTATTACCTCAACTAGCATAATAAAGCCTAACATAGTATAGACTAGCGTAGATTGCTAACATAGTAAATCCTGCATAGCCTAGCCTAACCTAGTATAGTAAATCATATCATAGTATAGCATAGTATAACAGAGTAGATTATGTTATATCATAGCCTACCATAGTATGGCCTAGCGTAGCATCGGATAACCTTGTCTAGCCTAGGTTATCTTATATTAGTATAACCAAGTCTAGCCTATGATCCCTTATAATAGTATAACTTACCATACTCTAGCGTAGCTAGCATAGTATAGCCTAGCCTCAGATATTATAGTTTAGCCCGGCATAGTATGAATTAGCCTAGCCTAGCCTAGAATGTATAGTGTGGCCTATCTTAGGCTAAAGACCATAGTAAAGCCTAGCCTAACATAGCCTATTACAGCCTAGCATGTATAGCTCATCCTAGTTCAATGGAGTTCAGCCTAGTATATTCTATCCTATCCTAGCCTAGTTAGCATATTCTAGCCTAGCTAGCATAGCCTAGTATAGTATATCATAACCTACCTTACCCCACACTACTCTAGCCTAGTTACTATAGTATAGTATATCATAGTATTGCCTAGCCTAGCCTAGACTACTAGATCTTAGCCTAGGGTTACATAGCATGCATAACATAGCCTATCCTATCCTAGCAAAACCTCGCTTATCTTAGCCCGGTTTAGCGAAGACTAGCCTAGTGTAGCATAGCTTAGTATATCATAGCCTAACCTAGAATAACATAGCGTAGCCTAGCCTAGTATAGCCTTTCATGTCCTGCCTAGCCTAGTATAGCTTAGCCTAACCTAGCATAGTATAACCTAGCCTAGCATTAACTGTCCTAGACATGTATAGCCTATACTATACTATAATACCCTAGCCAAGCATAGCTTATTTTTGTCTATCCTAACATATGTACTATATGCTATCCTATCATAGCATATTATAGGCTAAATTAGCATAGTATATTTTACCCTTGTACATTATATATTAGCATAGCTTAGCATAGTATAGCCTAGCATATAATATCCTAGCATAGCATAGCCTTTTCTAGGATCGCCTAGCAGAATATAGCATATTATAGCCTAGTCTAGTCTAGCAGAGTATCGGCCGAAAAGTTATGATGTTTTTGCCAAAACAAAATAATTACCGGGCTAACCTCGGGAGGACTTTGGTAATTATATCATTCGGAATAGAATGTAAAACAACATAATGGTTTTGAATTTCGTTAGAATCGGCCAAATAGTTTTGATGTTATTACAAAAACAAAACTATAAATCAAAACGGGGACCGACCGATCGACTGACCGACATAATGAGATCTAGAGTCGCTTGCGATTAAAAATATGGAATATTTCCTTCCAGCAAAGCGTGCCTAATGTTTGACCAAAAACATTTCCTTTGAAATGTCTCCAAAAGACAGCATCAGTAATTGAGAAGGAACGTTATTCGTTGCTTAAACTTGACGTATATACGTAAAGTTTTCTTACCGAGTAATATTCTCACATTTCTTCATTCTTACGTTCGAAGTAAGGAGTTGAGAGCCGAGCCCATTTTGGATAAGCCGCCCGGAACCCTTTAAAAAAGAGATCAATAATTATACATTTTTCATCGTCCTCGTGAAACGCATGAGCGCTTAAGCTCCCTTCATCGTTCCCCACCGGCAAGAATCGTGCATTCGTGGACCTGGGCTGCATCATAACCCTCGTTCCAACTATGTCAGTCGACTGTGGTATGGCATAATTATAATTGGGGGAATTGACGGAAGCTGGTTTGAGGATTAGCCCACAGTAGAAATCAATTTCGGAGGCTTCCCGGGAAAGGGACGGAGTGCGAACAAACCCTGTTGAGGAAGCATTTAGCTTTATCGATGGGGGTTACCGCCCAGGATCATAGAGAGACACGCAACCGTCTCTATGCTATGGAGGATGCATTCGCGAATTAAAAAACTGCCGGGTGGAGGCAGTTGATTCGGCTTTCATCCATCATCAGGTCCGCCATAAGTCATCCCTTGGGGGTAACCCTTCCCGTGTCCATCCTTTCATCATCATTGATCCAGTTCTGGTTCGCGGGGGCACGGGGTCGCATTACGGCGGGGGACACCCTTTTTGCATTTATTTTTTCTCAAGAACGCTCACCACACATCACTCACCATAAGTACGGGTGATAGGGTTTTCTAAATAATTTTTTACAGAAGGAATAAAAACAACAAAAAGGAAAAAGAAACAAACAAGAGGAAGGATCCTCCCTAGGAGAAATAGAGCACCAAACCAAGAGGGTCCCCTTGAGGGCCCTCCCTGGAGAAGCAGTTCCGGCCAAAAGCTAAGTGGCTCTAGTTCTGTTCGCAGAACTTAAGGTCGCACTGATCCGCCTCATCGACGTGAGCAACGGATACATTGCCCTATCCTCCGAAAATAAAATTATGGACGAAATTCTCCCAAACCGAGGAACAGAAATTTTAAAAAAGATGACGGCCAATAGAAGCGTTATCTTTCGTAAAATAGAAAGTTGGATCGGCGAAAGAAACACAGAACACCTGAAACACGAAATCGAGGGAAAAAAATCTATGGGCAAAGATTAAGGAGATTATATAATGCAACAACCATTCCCATGTTTTCAGAAATACGTTCCACACTACTGAAATGACAAAAATGAAAAGAGAATTTCATCGGAGAACATAGAACAGGAAAAAATTTCCTAATATTCAGATGTGTTTTTCCTGTTACAAATTGGAGAACGACGCAAGCCACTCCTGCCCCAAACAAAGACATAAACTCTATTCTGAGTGTGGTAAGAGGGTCACAGGTTTAAAGATTGTGCCTCATCAACGAAAAAGGGCCTAAACTGTAACGGAGAACATAGAACACTTGCCCTAAACTGCTCCAAACGGAAAGAAGTTATTAAGAAAAAAGAAGGGGAAGCACGAACTCGTAGCGCCCAGAGCTATACAGCGGCGGCTGCATCAAGACCCAACCAAACCACCACCATCAATCAACCAACGATGCAACTTAACAGTGAGGTGAGTTCCAAGATCCTCACGTGCATTATCCATGCCCAAATAACGAACATGTGAAATCCTGGTTCATATGAAAAGGAGATCCTCACGTGAAACCCCGTTTGATATGAAAAGGAGCTCAATTCGCTGTTGCAAGCTAATAATCTACCAACGATTAAAGTGCCCAAGTAACTGGATTCACTAAAAATACTTAATATGAGTACCGTCTCATCACAACCACAAAAAAAGTGCTGCAGGAACATCTGAGGAAGAATCAGACGGGACACAAGAAGTTTTCAAACGCCTCACACTCAGATGAAGAAGAGGAAAAAGAGGGAACTGAACCAAAACCAAGAACAAGATCTGAGAGGTCCTCAAGGAGTAAATCGAAGACTCTCAGCCTGCCCTCCCGCCAGCAAACAGCAAACAAAAAAGAGCAAGAACATGGAAACAATTCAGGAAGAAACTACTGAACATCCACCTCTTGCCCCCCCAAAAGTTCCCCAACAGGGACCCTATGCTAAAAAAGTGGTAGATAAGACCTTAATAGCAAAGGGACAACTTAAGAATCTTGAGAATTAACACCAACGGATGGATGACGAAAAGAGTGCAGTATGGCAACATTTTTAGAAACATCGATGGTGATATAATGCTCATTTCGAAACATGGGGTTAACACGGATAGTGGCATAATCAAGATATGGAACTATGACGTGTGTGAGGGAATGCCATCGAAGGACCAGCGTGAGAGGAAGCTTCCTCAGAATGCCCCTTTCAACCCCTTCGCTCTAAACCACGTGCTCTTAGCGTGGGAAGTTTAGAATCTTCGAGAAGGAGACAGTCCCGCGCTGAGTCACCCGATCCAGCTTTATTTGCTTTCGGACGCTCTTCGCTCCACCCCCGCCCCCGCGATAACGGCAAGCACAGCCGTGTTATCCCTACCCCATGCTTCCCAGGCATGTCTATTCTCCAGTGAGGGCAGCCATACTAACCCTACCCCCATATCATGAGGCAAGCTTCGCTGTCCGATCTGACTAGTTATCTAGAAGTAAGTTTACATACACTGACGTCGAGAAACCTCTAGGGACAGCCAGGCCCGCGGGCTATCTATCGGAAAAACCATTTAACCCGGAGTCCGCCAGTCCATCCGTTCAGACCGTTTGTCTGTTCCCTAGCAAAGTCCCGCAACCCCTGTTCGAGTCGTACCTCGTCGTTAAGATCTCACCAACAGATCTCCCTTCGTGAAGCTTTGGCCCCTGTTCAGAGAATAGCTATGGAGCCCCCTTCTTCTCAGGAAATTGTGCGGCCCCCCTCATCTCGGATCCCTTACAAGATTGCCGTTCCTTAGAGTTTGAAACTCCCTGCCGATCCGCAGAATCGTCACAAGTTGAGATTACGTCTCTCTGGAGCAGAGAAAATCTCATTCTGCAACAAGAAGTAAACAAAATCCACATCTACGAGTCCTCCTCGTTAGGACTCCTCGAAGTATCTTCTCGAAGACCTATGCCGTTGGTCCCCCCCCCCCCGCCTTCAGATCATCACCACGCTTCCAGGTAAAGCGATCATGTGTTGTTATTCCCTGATTACCTCATTAATCGTCACCCGCATCCACTTTTGAATTGACTTCCCGCTCAATCGTAATTAATATCTCTTGTTCGAGTTAACGTTAATTTTGCTCCTCCCGCTTAACTCTGTCATATCCTAAATTGTCACAATCCAATTAACTATCTTTATCGAGTAATTTGTTCCCCCTTTTTTGTATATATATATATCTATTGCCCCATTTATTAGTATTATTATTATATATATATATATATATATATATATATATATTAATATTACATTTTGGGGACTTGTTCTTTATATAACTTTTGAACTGGAACTTGGCAAGCCATTAGATAAATCTCGGTCAGCCGTAAATCGCACTCTGTATTAATTGCCCCAAAGTATATCACAGGCGGCCTCGGGTCGGCTATCTGCTCGTGCTTGTGTATGCACCCTTGCGCCGAGCAAGTCTTCACAGGCATACCTTGAAAACATGTTAACAGTCTACCATTCCCAAGAACGATACGATGGATCAGCAATTGCGATTAAAAAGGGAATAAAATTCAAGCAACTATGGAACTTGAAAGAATCCTTCCTCATCATAGAGCTAGAAATAAGCCTGAGAAAGATGGTCGTTGCCACGGGATACCAACCCCGAAGACGTAACTATTTGCCGAACCACACTATTACGAGTATACCTGGGCGAAGGGTGTCTACGATATTTATGGGGGACTTGAACGCGCGATGTACCGATTCCGGGTATACTCGAAGCAACGGTATAGGCAGTTACTTGATACTCTCCTGGATAGGAACATCATTCAGAGACTGGGCCCCGATTTTCCGACCTTTATCAGGAAAAGGTGCGCCACCAAGCCGTACATCTGCTTGGCCAACTTCTTCTTACCCGTTAATTATCACATGAGTCCCAGAGTGATACCTTGTAGCGACCTTATAGGGATTAACCTTTATATCAACGTTAATCCTATATTGGTACCATCACATACAATGACGAATTACAGCAGGGTGAATTGGGATAATTACGAGCGGTTGTTAAGAAATTACATCCCATCGAACCTCGACGAAGCAGCGCTCGAGGAAATAGACGAGAAAATGGAGCGCCTGGAGGCCTAGATGATCGAGGCTGACAGAGAGTCAATTCCCAAAACCACATACAGAACAATCTTTGCGTATAAATGGACCGATCGTATGAAGGGTTTGCACCGTGAATTAAAAGATTTATATCAAATGCGCATCACCACGGGAACATCCCATGAGGCAAGTACCGTACGAAGGCCAGTCAATAAGTTTTGCAATTCGGATATAAGGAAACGAGATATGAGGAAAAGTGTTTTATTATTTTTCAATATAACTACCCTCGACTTCAATGCACTTGCGCCACTTGTCCCTGGGGTTTCGAGTTGCCGTCAACCAGAAATCTCCCGACTGCTGTTCAATCCACTCCTGGATGGCAAGCTGGACACCTTCATCGTCCCCAAATCGGCGTCCACGCAGTGTAGCCTTGAGCTGGCGGAATAAAAAGTAGTCGCTAGGGGCCAGATCGGGACTGTAGGGGGAATGGTTGAGCTCCTCGAATCCGCACTTGCGCAAGGCAGCTTGTGCAACTCTGACCTTGTGGACTTTGACGATTAATACCCGCTTTTCCAAATATGTCCTTCAAATTATTTAATTTATTATTAAATGGCAATGTTATACATTTGTTGAAGTCATTAGTGCGGGAAGGCTTATTACCATAGAATGCTTTCCTAGCTGCAAAATGGGCAAGCGATATGAACCAATCGGGGTAATACAAATTAGAAAAAATGGTCCTGATAATGACAATTTCCTCATCTAAATAGGAAGGATGACATATTTTATATGCTCTAAGGAAAAGGTTAGAAATTACCGATTTTTGAACAGTATTATCGTGAAACGAAAAATAATGTATATAGGCATTCGAGTGGGTTGGTTTCCTATAAACATCAAGTTTGAATTCATGGTGATTTTTATTAATGAGGACATTTAAAAAGGGTAATAGGGTAATCTATTATGATATTCCAATTCATATCTAAATTTGGAAAAGTGGGTATTAATCTAGCCTTTAAATATAATAATTCCTTAAACCAATTGATGATTGCCAGGAAACCCAAAGAACATCATAACATAGGAATATATGCAATACCATGCAACGATTGCCATAAAGTTTATATATGGAAAACAGGGAGAAATCTAGACAAGAGATTGTACGAGCACAAAAGAGATATTAGAGTGGGCAACCAAAGAAGTGGAATATTTTGCCATGTTAGAGACTTGAATCATTCGATCGATTTCAATGGAAGTAAAATGGTATTTAAATCGGCTAACTATGTTAAGAAAAGAATCGTAGAATCGAGCTTGATATCGTCAGTTCCTAATTTAAATCTATCGGAGGGTCAATTTTCTTTTAATCCTGTAATACGAAAGCAAATAAACAAAATAGTGAAATGTCATCTCTTGAATATGTTTAGGCCTAACCCCCCCCCCCCCATCCTGATTAGCCTCAAGTAGGGGATTGGGGGGAAAAAGAGGGGATCTTTCACGACCTGACCCTGTGTTATGTATGTAAGCACTTTTCTCATATTTTCTCTACAGTGTCAGTTGAAAAAGGGTGTGATACACCGAAACTGTTCTGAATTAAATTGACTTCGGAGAATGTGGTTTAATTCCTCATCTTTTCTTGCGATATTGCATTAATTTTCATATATATATATATATATATATATATATATATATATATATATATGTACCTTAATTAATGTTGGGCAAGCGATTCGTCGCGCTATCAAAGGGTTGACAGCTGAGCAAACATATCCACAAACAAACAGGGGTGGTTCCGTTGCTGTGTAAAAAAAGCTTGGGAGGCAGTTGTGGAGCAAAACAGTGTAGTAGTGTTCATTATTAAATTAACAACGGGCATTGTTTGCATGGTGAAAAACTGCCAAAAATTCAGTCGTGCCTTAGTATTTTGACCATAAACGAATCTCTATCTATATAATAGAGAGTGGAATAGGCTCCTCCCAAAACATAGGAAACTTCTCCTCCCCAAAACAAAAGTGGAGAACAATAGGTCACGCCCATTATTTCGAAGACACATATATACTACAAAATTCCTACTAAGGAGACAGACAGTTGGGACAGTCACAAATGTTTGTAGACAGTCAACAGTCAGGAGTTAAAAATGCAGAGAATATAATCACTCCCTCCTCTCATCCGCCTGTCGTGATGTAGGCCTGGTAAAGCCTACTTACTGACCGCAAACAACTCGAGACCTTTTGCTTGCCCCGTTTGAGTAGCCTAATTTGAAGAATAAAGTTTTATTTTTGCTGCGTCCTTTTGAAGTCCTTTCTCTCACACCAAATATGCAAACACCTTCAGTGAACCCAACCTATCTAATATCAAAGACAGCGGTCAAACTACTAGCCTTGCCTAGCGTAGCATTGCCTAGTGTAGTCTAACCTTGCTAGTGTATCATTGCCTAGTGTAGCCTAGTTATTAACTAAGAGTACCCACAACCGGTAACCTCGAGGTCCTTTAAGCTCTTACGTATTTATTAACCTCTAAGACTTACCAGTCCAACCTTGTACTCGATCTATACAGCCGAAATTCAGGAACTAAGCAATCCCACTAGCCTGAACATCCAGTTTGCCGATGATATAAGCCAACTCAAAGTTTGTGGATATAGGAATGCACCTATGCAAGCTCGAATGACTGTCGAAGAAATAACAAAAATCAACGAATATGAATCCAAATGAAAGATCCTAACTACATACTGCCGAGAAATCGCATATGTGAGAGTGGGGAATACGCGCTATCCCTACACGAACGAATGCAATTTACTTAGGATGAAGTTCGCTTCTACCGTGTACAGGAATCTCGTCACAGAACAGATCCAAGATCAAAATCGGCATCAGGACCCTTTATATCTTCAGAAGTCTCAGCCAAAGAAATAAAAGAAAACTATATCTGGCGCTAGTCAGATCCACCCTCATCTATTCCTCGGCATCTCTTTTCAGCATCTCGGAAAGCGCAAAAACAGATATGCAAAGAATATACAATAAATGTCTGTATATAATCACCAATACATTCAGGAGGGATGGGAGTAAGCAAGAGAATCTGCACAGAGCGGCGAATATCAGAGTTAAATGTGAAAGAAACAAGGTTTGCTGACCAAAAAGTCGCGCGTCCTCACTTATTCTGATTTATAACCTTACGACATTTAAAACTTTCAATAATTCCTGGAGTAACCTTAGGAGGACCTTGGTATAGCCACATACTTTAGCATAACATAGTAGAAAATAGCTCAGCTTAGCATAGCGTAGGATTGTCTAGCATATCATAGCCTAGTATATCCTAAAAAAAGTCTAGCCTAAACTTGCATAGTATAGCATAGCATATCATTACCAAGCATAGCATAGTATAACCTATACAGTTTTAACCTACTATAGCCAAGCCTAGCCAAACATAAGATACCCTAGCCTAAAATAGAGTAGCCTAGCTGTGCCTGGCCTAAACTAGCCTAGCTTAGTATGATTTAGCTAGCCTAGTATAACTTAGCATAGTGTAGCCTACTTTATCTTACCTTAGCTTAGTATAGCTAGCTTAGCTTAGTAGACCCTAGTCTAACCTAGCATTTTATAGTATAGCCTATCTTAGCTAGCCTAGTATAGCCTTGCCTCTCGTAGCATTGCCTAGTTTAGCCTAACTTACTTTAGCCTAACCTAACCAGGTTAGGATTAGCAATGCATGCCAGAGTCTAGCTTACCGTCGCCTAGAATAGCCGAGCTAGAATAGACTACTATAACCTAGCCAATATATCCTTGTATATGATAGCCTAGCCTAGCCTAGCATACTATAGGCTAGCTTGGTATAGCTTATCCTAGCATAACCACAACTAACATAATACAGCCTAATATAGCCATACTATCTCCTAGACTAGTATAACATACCATAAACTAGAATAACCTTGCATAGCTTTGCCTATTATAGCCTTGGTTAGGTAGCCTATTGTAGCCTAACATAGTATTACCTAGCATAGCCTAGCATAGCCTAGCATAGCCTAGCATAGCCCTCCCTAGCCTATTATACTTTAACCTACCGTAGCATAGCATAGTATAACCCTGTCTAGCCTAGGATAGCTTAGCCTAGTATAGTATAACCTAACCTAGCATTAACTATCCTAGACAAGTATAGCCTATACTATCCTGTTATACCCTAGTCAAGCATATATTCGTATTATCTAGCCTAACATACTATATGCTATCCTAGCATAGCATTTTCTAGCGTAAAATAGCATCGTATATCTTATCCTCATATAGCCTAACCTATAATAGCCTATTCTAGGCTTGCTTAGCAGAGTAGAGCATATTATAGCCTAGTCTAGTCTACCAGAGTATCAGCAGAAAAGTTATGATGTTATTGCCAAAACAAAATAATTCCCTGGCTAAACTTGGAAGACTTTGGTAATTATAGCATTCAACATAGAATGAAAAAAACATAAGGTTTTCAAATTTCATTAGAATCGGCCGAATAGGTATGATGTTATTACCCCCAAAAAAGGAAGCAAAAC
The DNA here is from genome assembly GCA_963969495.1 of Ceratothoa steindachneri. Lineage (NCBI taxonomy): Eukaryota > Metazoa > Arthropoda > Malacostraca > Isopoda > Cymothoidae > Ceratothoa > Ceratothoa steindachneri. The sequence goes on from OZ018318.1 coordinate 77,349,832, forward strand.
GGGAACCGACCGACATAGTGAGATGTAGAGTCGTTCGCGACTAGACTAGCACTGGACTAAAAATAACGTTAAATAACACCTAGGAAATTCGAGCACTCATCGAAGATAACCAACAAGGTCCATGTCACGCTAGATTCCCAAGCAGCGTCAGACAGCTTGGAAACGCAGTCATCCCGTTTTTTGCATAAAAATAACTACCAAGAAAAACAAACCAGGAAACAACACCGACAATGACGAACTAACTTGAATTTAATCCCAAACCCAATGAAGACATCAAATTACGATGACAGAAAAGAATCACCAAAAAAGAATATTAAGTAAGTATGAAACACAGAACACACACACGAATACAAAGAATTAATGATAAAAGTAACAAAAACATATACGAATATTAAAATAGAACATATGTAAGAATAACGTAAAGAGATAAAAACTCAGAAAATGTAACGAGGAAACAAGCAACACGTCAAGGAAACAAGAAAAGCTAAATTTCTACATGAATCCAAAGGCTTGAACGCCATCTATTAATATATATATATATATATATATATATATATATATATATATATATATATATATATATATATATGATATGTGTATATATATACGTAAAAAACAACAATTATGAAACAAAGCAAAAAAAAACAATGAAAGAGATTAACCTGATCTCCAGGACACTTTGCAATCCTTGTACCTTTAATTTTTCCTTGATCTTCACCACTATTACCTCCTCATAATTCTTGTACACCATTATCTCTTACATGCACATACCAGTACTCACCACTTCCCACTGATTGATTGATTGTCAGTCGCAAAAAATGCTACTACTCTTTCTGGATGTCTGTTAAAACATAACCATAGTGAGGCGGTAAAATACTATACTGTTTCAGAAAGTATATTATACGTGCCTATTAGTTATGAGTAAAACTATTAATATATTTTGGTAACTCTGTTAAAAATGACTATTAGTGATTGGGTAAGCCTTTTAAAAGGTGACTATTAATGGAGGCTAGAAAATACTAATACGTGTCTGTTAAGACATGTTTTATCAAGCGATAAAGTTAATAACACCTTTCCTGGAAATATTTTAAAATGTGACTATTATTTAGGCGGTAAATTTCTATAACCTTTTGGAAAGTCTGTTAAAACGCAACAATTTAAGAGAGGTAGTAAATACTAATTCCGTTTATGGAAGTATGATAAACGTGATTATTATTGATAGGTAGAACATAATATTACCTTTTCGAAATGTCAGTTAATGCAAGACTATTAATGACTGGTAGAAAATACAATAGCGTTACGATCTTTTGTAAAATGGGACCATTAATGATGAGGTAGAATAGTATAATACCTCTTCGGAAAGTCTCTTAAAACCTATTATTCTTGAGGGGTAGAAAATCAAAAATACCGTTATAGAAATCAGTAAGGTGGTAAAAAAAAGTTAATGAAAGTCTGTTAAAACGTGACTATTATTGAGGTTTGGAAAATACTAATACCGTTTGTAAAAGTCTGTTAAAAAGGCGATGATTTTTGACATATTGAAAATGCAATACTATGTTTTGAAGTGTTTTAAAATTCAACATTTGGGAAGTTCTGTTAAAATGAGACTATGATTGAGGGCGAAGAAAATATTATTACTTTCTCTAAAGTCTATTATAACGCGACTATTATTGAGGGGATAAAAATACTATTACCTTTCCGGAAGTTCTGTTAAAATGCACTATTAGTAAAAAGTTAGAAAATACTAATACCTTTTCGGAAAATCTGTTAAATGGTAACTATTGGTGAAGCAGTAAAAATACTAATACCGATTTGGAAGTCTGTTAAATGCAATCATATTGAGGGGTAAAATACTATTACTGTTTTCGAAGTAAAAAATACCAATAACCTTTCTGGAAGTCTGTTAGAACTTGACTATTACTAGGTGGTAAAAATGGTAAGACCGTTTCTGAAAGTGTGTTAAATCTGACTATTAGTGAAGCGCTAACAATACTAATACGTTTTGGTAGGTCTGTTAAAACGCGACTATTAATGATGGAGTAGAAAATATTAATACCTTATCTAGCAGGCTGTTACAACACGACTGATACTGAGGGGTTAGAAAATAGTAATATCGTTTCTGAAGTTATGTTAAACGTGACTATTGGTGAGTCATTATAAAATGCTAATATGGTTTCGGAAAGTTTGTGAAAACGCGCTACTATTGATTGGTAAAAATAGTAATACCATTTTTGGAATGTGTTTTAAAATCCGACTAGTAGTAATAGGTAGACAATACTAATATCCTTTCGAAGAATCTATAAAAACATGACCTTCTTTGAAGTGTAAAAATATGAATACCATTATGTAGTATTAGTTAGGCGATAAAGTAGTAATAAAGTAATAATACTGTTTAAGGAAGTAGGTTCAATCTCGAATATGATCGAGGGGTTAGAAAATACTAATACCATTTCGGATATTTTTAAAGGATACAATTAATGATAGGTAGACCATAATAATACCTTTTTGAAAGTCTTTTAAAACGTTACTATTATTGAGGGGTTAGAAACTATTAATACCGTTTCGGAATGTCTATTAAAACGCGAATAATATTCGGGGTATAAAATACCTTTAACTTTTTGGGAAGTCTGTTAAAACGCGTCTATTATTGAGGAGGTAGAAACTACTAAATGACGTTTCGAACAGTCTATTTAAACGGTCACTATTTTTGAGGGGTACAAAAGACTAATACCGTTTCTGGAAGTCTGTTAAAATGCGACTAATATTTATAGGTTCAAATTACTCAAACCCTTTCTCGAAGTCTGTTCAATGCAACTTTTAGTGATGGTGTAGAAAATAGTAACATCTGTTAAAGCGCCACTCTTAGTTACGAAGTGAAAATCCACTTAAAGTTTTTAGTCGCAGGTTGTAAAAGGAACTTATTTTTGAGTGGGTAAAATTTCCCCGTAATATCCTCAAGTGCTCATTGCCAAAGATGCGTCCTACTAAGCGATCAGGGACGGGGAATCCCTTAGAACTTTTAGGTTTTGAAAGGGAATATCAGTGCGTCTCGTAATAGGCCCATACAACTCTGGGTCTTGAAAATCCAGAAACCGTTTCCGCGTACTAAAGAAAATGCAACTAGGCCTATATTTTTTATGGGTGGTGTGTCACTGACCCTGCTTAGAATATTTTGGTGTTGGGCTCTGGAATTCTAGATAGGACTTTAATTGTGATTAATTAAAAAACAAAATCCACAGAATTTACTCTGGAATTGAATTGTAAACCATAAATATTTTTACCTCAGTTCCACGAGTATTGTATACTGTTACCGATGGTATTACTAATTTTTAAGGATGGCAAGCCGAGTTAAGATCGACAAAGCCTTCATAAAGCCTGTTGTCGATGATAGACCGATTTGAGACAGCATCTGTTATTATACGTTAAGTTGGGCAGAACCTGAAAATGAATTTGTTTCCAACTAGACTGTCACAGGTAACTTGAGAGATGTGGGAATCAGATCGGGTTTTGCAAAGGTTGGGTGACACTTGGCTTTTTAACTTTCGAGAGGCTTACGTGTGTGATAGGAAAAGTTCTGTCAAATAAACTTAAAGTTATACTTTACCAGGCCAAAGCACGTGCCATTAAAATGTATGTTCATTGGTGCGGGTGTGTTGAGATGGAAGCCAAAAGAATCGAGATCTCTGATCTCCTGCGTGTGGGCCACAATAAGTCCGACATCGCCAAGCGGCTGAAGGTGAGATGGATGAACGTCCACAATGTCGGGGAGAGGATCAAGAACGAGAAAACCTAGTTCAGTCAGACTTCAAATTGTCAATCCTTTGGATGTAAAGAAGGCCTTCGAAATTGCTCTGAAGATCAAATCGACCTCACTCGCGAACAAGAATATCTCGGTGGCCAAGGTGTCCACGGCCGTCGAGGAGGAGGGCGGCAAGACCTAGAGGTGTGTGCAAATGCTTCTGTTTACGGACCGTATGCGAGTACAGCGAAGAAAGCACTGTCATCGCTTTCTAACCCAATTGAAAAGTAATAGCAATCAAATTCTCTTTTTTTTCTGATGAAAAAACCTTCATAGTTTATCCGGTTATCAACAAGCAGAACAAATGCGTGGTAGTCCTAGGCCTGGACGTCTTCGAGGTTCGCTTCCTGTCCATGACCAAGCAACCGCCCTGAGTGACGATGCCTGGCGTCGTGGCTTCGAATGGCGAGAACATGCCGCCAGTGTGGTTCAAGACAGGCTACAGGCTCAATGCTGCGGCAGAACAAAGAACTTGTCTACCAAAGTCCTGCTCTGGGTGAAAAGATTCACGAAGAAGGCGTATTACCTCTTTCATGAGGACGGTGTTCCGGCAAAGGTGGTTGGGGTCGAACATAAACTTCTGGTCGAAAGTCCTTTGGCCACCGCAATCGCACAGAATGTGAGCAAATGTTGAGGAGGGGGGGGGGCTGCCAGGCCCTTCACAGCAACGCCGACGAGCTAGATTCCTCCTTCAAACGCATGTAAGCTAGCATGATGGAGGACTTCATCCGTCCGCAACGTGTTCGTGGCCTCTAGCTCTAGATTGTAGCGCATGCTCTCCAGCGAGGGCGGCCATATTGATAAATATTACGATATAAACACATTTGTTTGAATCAATATGAAGCATCATATTTAAGGTGTCGTACAAGCGAAAGAATAAATCCCACATGTCGAAAAACGGCTAAAATTTTAGTTGGCGCCGTAATGGTCTGAGGCCTATTTTCAGTGAGGAGGACGAAAGGTTGTACGAATAAGGGATTAGACGTCGCGCCCCATCAATGTGCCAAAATAGTGACGCTCTGTAGCCGAAGACGTGCTTAAATAATTTAGAACAAGGGCCTACAAAGTTATTAGAAAAATGTAAATTTATTATCCATATGATAATTATTTTATTTTCTGCTCAAGGCCGCATTATTTATTATGGTTCTCCAAGATGTGCCTAGACTTTATATGCAACAAATAAAACAAAGCCAAATCTCTCTAAAACTGCTGCATTTTATTGTGCAGTTATTCATAGAGTTAAAACAATCCTGAACAGAAAATCTAATGTGAATATATGAAATCTAAATTGGGGCATAATGATCAGGAATAATAAGACAAAATTACTGTTGGATTGACAATATTTGCTGTCAACAGTCATTTCAGATTTTTCTTTAGTAGGTATACATAGTTTTAAACCTAAAAATCAAAATCACATATCATAAACAAAGTAAGTATAATGAAATTTTAACACTTTATATGAAGTGATTCTGAATATAATGCAATTTTAAATATGATGTATTCATGAGCGAATAGACATAGGAACATTTTTTTTTAATAATACCTGAGATAAAGTGTTTTGAAGATCTATCAAACCTACATATTTGTAGCCAAACCATTCAGAAACATTTTCTGGAAAGTTATGTGACACTTATTGCAAAATAAGTGTCTCTAGGCACACTTTAGTTTAGGACATTTTCTTTCTTTAATTACACATTATTTTTATTTGTGTTTAAAGAAATGAATATTATGTAGACACTATCGAAGCAACATTTTAAAGAATATTCTGTGCAATTTAAATTGAAATTAAACGGATATTCTCAAAAGAAATGTTGATTTTTGTTCATTTGTTTTCTATTTTTAATCCAATTTCATCATTGTCTTAAGTGTGAGTAATGAATGAAAGAAAAAAATAGACATATTTTTTTCAGCCTTGTTGTGAATCAAATAGTTAATTCATTGAATATATTTTAATAATTGAAGGACTAATAATTGAAGCGAATTTCAACGTTAAGTTCACAAACCCGTGTAATCTTCACATTCAGGAACAACTGGTATAAAATTAGATATAAAATCTTTGATAATTGAATATCGCTTTTTCGTGGGTTTTCATTATTTACAGCTAATATAGGACAATATCCTGACAGAACCTTAGTAGGTCCCGAATATGAGAAAAGACCAAAAATTAAGAAATGATACGATTTATTTGAAGTTTTTTAATAATTGCCATTTTAAAAAATTCTATTTAAATACTATTGAAAATTCATTCGGAAGGTATTTAAATTAGTAGAAATATAAAGAAGTGGAAGGTTCTTAACTTAAACAGCCACAAGAAGAAACTTATTGTGCACTAAGGAGGGAAATAGACCGCAGCTCTTTTCAAATTGTCCGACTTTGCTAACGTAAACAGAAGCTTTGATGGAAGCGCTGAAGCAATATGGATAAACATTTGAGAAATTAACATTTTAAATAAAGGAATGTCATCCAGGAAGCGCAGAAACATCACAAATACAGGGAGATACACTATGCACGCAATACATTTAGATATTAAGACGTTCTCTTTCCTTATAATTTCCCATTGTTGTCTCGTAATGCAAATTTAAGGCCATAAAACTTTGAACCACTAAAAATATTCTTCCTTTTACGAATTATGGTATCCTGAAACATCTGTTGTCTCAAGACAACTGCACCCGGTAATAGATCACTCGTCTTGTTTTTTTAGCTAGCTCGTAAAATATTGGTCTTTTGATCCTTGTAATTTCCCTGTATGTTTAATATAATTATAACCTCTGTGTATGAGAAGTGAGCGCAAAACGGTTCTAGATTACTCATACAGGTGATGTAGACAGAACAGGATTATGAATGCTAAAGCATTCACAATGTGTATCTGCTGTAAAATCTTTATGATGTCTAGGTTGTCAGCAATACGTAAGCTGATTCCTGAGGATGCGGTCTAAGGTCTTATTCAATCCAGAAACCCCTAGATAAAAATTGTAAGAGTGGAAATTTCCAAAATCATCCTTACTATGGGAACTCAGGGGGAAGATGGAAAGGTGGGAGCAGACATGAAAAGAAAGCACAAGTGAGGAGAGACAGAAGGATCACTTACTTGAATAATGAGCATGAAGAGTGCATATAAATAAATAAAAAATAAATGATACAAGAGTGCAATAGCAATAATAATTTACAAAATAATTTTTAAAATTTTAAAAAAACCTATGTCGACAGCACGTGCATGTCCTAAATGTTAAAAACCAACATGTTAACATGCTAATATATATGCAGCACTTGTACATATGTATATTGAAAATCTAAATTGGAATTAAGTGTAAATAACCCCCATTTAGTAAAGAAAACTTCCTCTTAAGGAATATTTTCATTGACTATTCAGATTATAAACAGTTATATGGTGGAGTTAGATGGAGTGGAGCAGCTATGCCTTGAAGAAATTGGATACTACTAGGCTTCTAAATTAGAAATATTCCTTTCATAGTGCTGTTTCAAAATATTGATATAGAATTTAATTATTTACATTGCCAAATTATTTGCCAGATACTAAGGAACATGGGCAAGTAATTGTTTGGAAACAAAGTTTTCACATAACTTTTATTCACATTGATTTAAAAAGAAACAATGCAGCAAAAGAAACATATAAATGAACAATGCTATCAAAGAAGTCTTTAACTGCTATTTTCAGTTCGTCCTAATTTGCGAACGTTTTGACATTCACGAATTTCTGCACTTCACGGAATAGATAGCTGTCTGTTGGCGCCAGGTCTGGCGAGTACGGTGGCTGAGGGAAAACTTCCCACCCAAGCTCCAAGAGTTTTTCAGGGGTGTGATTTGCAACGTGTGGTCGGGTGTTATCATGAAGAAACATTATATCAGGATATTCTGGTCGTTTCTGTGCAATTGCATTAAACACCTATTGCAGTTGTTGACTATATAATTTAACGTCAAAGGACGGATTGCATTTTAATGACAGGTTGTGGAAAAGTAGTACTTTAAGTTTGTTTGACAGATATTTTTCTTTCATACACAAAAACTTCTCGGAATATATATATAAAAAAAATGAATGTAACAAAACTTTTATAAAACTCTGTATAAATACTGAAATTGGATATATAGTAAGGTTTAATTATGCCTTGGAAACATGCGAATATACAGCCTTATTTGCATACGTAATCATACACGCTTCCAATTATAACACCACTCTCTCTTCTACCCATCTATTTTCACACATTCTATTATTATTATGAGTTGACTTAGCAAGATTAAAGAGGGTTTTATTTGACTTTCACAATTTTTATCCTTAAAATGAGAATCACATTTCACTTAGAGGTTGGCTTTTTAAACTTTACCACCTAAATAACAAAGTGGAAATGTGAATTGTTACCGTAGATTTAATATAAATAATATAAAGCAGGTGAGAATATTATAAATCCCGTGAGATTAAATAATAAAGCTCTACGGATAGGTAGAACCACATTTCACTGAAACCTTCTCGTAATTTTTTAATTACAAATAAGTTTGTACAAAACAAATGTTTTCTCTCTGTTTAATTAAGGATTCAATTTAAATTCAAAATCACAATTCGTTGGGGAAAACCTGAGGTTAAGAAAGATAATTAGGCTTTGTGGAGATAATTGATCACCAATCGTAGCAAACAGTTAATTGGAATATAAATTGGTAATTCATCCATTTAAAATTTTCCCATCTCTTTTGTTATTTGAATATAATGGACTTATACCACAATTGGTCAGCACTGATAGAAATTTTATTTTCAGATGTGAGGTTTTTTTTCATAGAATGCTCCGCTTAATTTGAATTTTTGTGTGTCGTTCTCCACTTGCCTAGGTCTCTATGCACCTCGCTTAGAACTAGACGACCACAGCCCATTAAACCTCATTTTAACTTACTTAATTATCTCTACTTCAAGTTATGGAAAAGGATGAAAATAACTTTGTACGCGAAAATATAAAAAAAAGGAAAGTAAACAAGTAAGTTATTAAGTAATTGAAATTAAGTGAAATTTAGTTAATAAAGATGAAATAAGTAAGTGAAAGAAAAGAAGAACGTAAGCATAGTGAAAATTATGGGTGGATATTTCAAAGTAAGCAAGAAATCAATACCCTTCTACAATGGAAAATGGGAAACTAACAAAGATGTGGATTTTACCCCACATTTTTAATTGGAAAAACAAGGGGAGAAAACCATTTGGATCTTGCCATGTTTTCGCTCTGCCAAATTCAAGTTTCCTTCCGGAATAACCCGCAAAACCACTCAGAACAAATTCAAAAGCTGTTGTTGGACTATAATTTCACTAAGAAAACAGAAGAAACTCGAGAGACCAACGAGGCATTTTCATTTAATAAAAAAAAATATTGAAGGGAAAGAATATAAGGAAAATAACAACAAATAAACAATAAAGAATCTTATAAGTTTACGCTGCCTGTTTGTCATATGTATTTATATGTATACAATTTGCTATTGTTTTTTCTACCAAACTGCACTGTTTTAAAACCATTTATTTGTCATTAGGGGTATACACCTAAGCGTCTGGTCCGAACCACGAGTGTGTACATAGTATGGTATTAACTGTGAACTCAGTCCGAATCGAGGCTCCATCTGGCGATTTAACCTCCCCTATGTAGTTGAATTTTGATTTAATTGGAAAGAGTGCTTCCAGCCGGGTAGGTTGTAACACGTACATGGATATTATAGATTTTTCGTGAGAATATCAAAGTTTGCATCAACCATGAATAAATATAACTAGGTAGGAGAGAGCAAAATAGGATAAAATAAAAAGATGCTTATATGTAAGTCGTAAAATCGAAGGAAGGAATTAATCAACATTAACTATTAACCCTCCTTTGCCTACCAAGTCTAATTTAACCTCATCTTTTAATATAATCTGACCTGAAATAACCTAAAATCTCTTATCCAGCTAAACTTTCCCAAAATTCCTAAATGCCTCTTTGTTTTAGTTATTGAATCTTTTACATATACAATTTTCCATTTTCTCTGACTTACAGAGTTATAGATGGAAAAATGACCTAGACTCTAATCAAGGCACTTCTTAAAGAAAAAAATGGAAGGGTGAGGAACATAGTCGATGAAAAATATTTATAAATCGAATATCAGTTATGAACGTTAGTTTTCTCCATTTTTTGAACAAATAAAATTTAAATGGAATGACCTAATCTACAAGTACTTATAACTGTAGATTACTATGTTTCTAGTCCTCGTACAAGGCAATTTATTCGAGAATAGGAAACCTTGAGGGTTAAAATTGGAGGATATATTTAGGTTAGCCTGGTAATATTTCAATTTATGAAATGTCCAAAGAAATGGTAATCAAAAAGGTTTGGGAAGTTGAAGTTCATACCTGTTTTCGTTGAAAACTCTTCGTTTTTTCATAATTTTATCTCTGTTTTATCTTTAATCTTGTTCTTTTAAAACCATGTCTTTCTCTCTCTGTCTCTCGGCTGTTGTTTCTCATACGGATCGGCAACCGTTTAAGAGCCATCTAAACGCTTTGTATGATTGTAAAGCACAATCGAATTTACAGATGATAGTCAGTATATTTCCATTATGATTTTCCTTTTGCTCATTTGTTCTGTTGTTTTTTTTTTGCTATTTTTTTTAATAAGCTTCTTGGAATAAATACATTTATATTTTCTTCTCTTTAATTAATAAAAATTCTTTATTAACGTTTCTCACTGTTTGACACAATTGCATTTTATTTCACCATTTCTGTCAACAAACATAACCAAATTTCGGATTATTTTATCCTTTATACACCTGCGTGGCGCGTACAGATGTTCATAGGAATTTCTACAAAAAGAGAGTGTATAAAGGTCTTCAATCCTCTTCCAGAACAATTTATCTGCCCGCGAATCACTCCGTAATGAATACTCGAAATGCAGAAACTCTTCGTTGTTTTGTATCCCGCTCAACCGAGGGAAAATTCAGAGGAAATATAAGAGACAGGCGAAGGTATTTAATCGTTCATATCATTCTTATTCTTTCACTTTCTCTCAGGCATCCACATTTAACTTTTTCCTTTGTCATTCATTCTATCGATTATTCCACAAATATTAACAAAGTATATGTCTGTGTAATTATCAAAATGAAGATGAAAGTGTGTTCATATAGGAAAATGTTAGGAAAAGTATACAAGCCTCTGTGTAATTGTAAAAAAAAATGCTGAATAACTCCATTTCTCTTTTACAATAAAAGAATAAATTTAAAAATAAATTTGTAAAGTATTTTGCCAAGTTAATCCTAA